>CM052900.1:108307207-108378450 GCA_028534135.1 Potos flavus | reverse complement strand
CCCACAAAGGTAGCCACTGTTCTGACCTCTATTGCTATAGTTTTGCTTGTTCTTGAACTTCATTAAGTAGAATCCTGTACTATATTGTTTCTGGCTTCTTTTGTTCAATATGATATCTGGGAGATTCACCTGTGGGTAGGCAGTATTATTAACCTCTGTTTTAAAGATGTAGAAACAGGATCAGGGAGGTTAAGTAGCTTGCTTCAAAGTTCAGGATTTGTTTCAGAAAAATTTCTCTTCAGTTTCAGAAAAAATTTTTTTTTCGTACATTTTTCAGAAATTCAGAATTCAGAAATTCAGAAAAAAAATTTCAGAAAAATTCAGGATTTGAATTCAAGAGATCTGGCTCCAGAGCTGACATTCCTATCCACTTCACTAAGAATTAGTTATAAATTTCATAAGTAAAACATGTTTCATGTTTTTATTTTATTGAAATCTTTGCTGATGCATTGTCATCATTAAAAAAAAAAAGTCTTAAGGAAGCTATCTTCTTAACTGTAAATAGTACTTTATTTAACTTCCCATTTGATAGAATGGCTATTTTTAGCTCTGCAAAAGATATGACTGTGCTGAAGTTCGAGTGGGTGATCAAATGGAAAATCGTGAGTTGGGAAAGTCATGTGGGATTATCTGGGGGAAGCTCAGGACATGAGGCACATGCAGCAATGCCTTTCTAATGTCAGCAGGGAAGGGCTTAGAAGTTTTGCAAGCACGTGTGGATTTTTTGGATCTTAACCTCTGATGTTCAGAGCTTGTGTTCTTTATTTTTTTAATGCCTCCTTGAATGTGTGCCTGCCTCCGTAATTGTTACTAGTCCTGTGGTGAAAGTACATGATGGCAAAGAGAAAGTGGAGCATAAGCCAACTGCTGACATATAATTCAACTTAGGGAAATGAATATCTTACTGTGTACATGGTTAATAAGACTTTAAAAATCGAGGAGGGGGCGCTAATTTAAAACTTATTGAAAGATTGTAAGGACTTCCATAATACCCTTGACGCATTTCTCCAGTTTTTACCATTTGCCACATTTGCTGTTTTGTTCTCTCATACACACGTGTACATGTGTGTGTATATACATAAATACAAATACATGAAATTTTTCTGAACTACTTGAAAAAGTGGATTGTATGTATTATGCCCATGTAGCCCTTACCATTTCAGAATGTACTTACTAAGCACAGGGTTTTTCTCTATATAACTATAGTATAATAGTGAAATTCAGAAAACCTAATATAAAACTACATATGGACATTAGTTTAAAATTATTTTATCACTTGCCTAATACCCTCTTTAAACTAAATGTACATATATAAACAAAGTATTCTATTCAGAGGTTACTTGGAATAGGTTCTTTCCTGCCCCTTTCCCCACTGGGTAATTGTTGTTTATTTGAAATACTGTTGAATCCATTTGCTTCTCTTTGAATTGAATTTGAGTTTTCCCTCTCATCCTTGTTTTTTTTTTTTTCTGGATATATAAAATATTAATGTGATTCAAAAGTTAAAACTATACTAAAAGGCATTCAGAGATCTGTCACTCTTTCCCCTAACCCTCTATCCCATTACTTATTTCTCCCACTCCTTATAAGTAATCATTTTCATTAATTTTTGGCTCACCCTTTCAGTGTTTATTTTTGCCAAGATAAGCAGAAAAAAAATGAAACATTCCAAGAGTTTGTATGTCATTCTTGTTCAGAGACTGTGTTAATCTTTTCTGTATGGTTCCAATTTTAGTGTATGTGCTGCTGAAGTGAGTACTTGATATCCTTTCAGTAGTGGCTAGAAATCAGTAGGTTAGAGTAGGACAGTGTGGTATAAATTCAGACAAATGTAAGGAGGAAGGATTCCATGATTAGGGAGGCAGTGCATTGTGATACATGGGAGCATGGGCTTTAGAAGTACACAGGTCTGGGGCGCCTGGGTGGCTCAGTCAATTGGGCATCTGATTTTGATTTTGGCTTAGGTTGTGATCTCAGGGTCTTGGGATTGAGCCTTGTGTTGGGCTCCATGCTTTTTTTTTTCTTTTTTTTTCCCTAAAGATTTTTTTGAGAAAGACCGTGAGTGAGTGAGCGCACAAGCAGGGGGCAGGGTCAGAGAAAGAAGGAGAAGCAGACTCTCTGCTGACCAGGGAGCTGGATGTAGGGCTGGATCCTAGGACCCCGGGATCATGACCTGAGTAAAGGCAGACGCTTAACCCACTGAGCCACCCAGGTGCCCCCAAAAAGCAGTTTTAAGAGGGAAGTTCATAGAGATAAATGCCTATCTCAAGAAACAAGTCTCGACCTAACTTTATACCTCAAGGAACTAGAAAAAGAAAAATGAAGCCCAAAGTTAGTAGAAGGAAGGAAATAACAATGATTAGAGCACAAATAGAGACTGGGAATATCCAAGGGCACCTGGGTGGCTCAGCTGGTTAAGCATCTGACTCTTGATGTTGGTTCAGGTCGTGAATGCAGGGTTGTGAGATTGACCCTCATATTGGGGGGGGTTGCTGCTTGGGATTCTCTCTCTCCCTCTGCTCCCCCCCAAAAGAAAGAGACTGAAAAGACAGTAGAGAAGATCAATGAAACTAAGAGTTGGTTCTTGAAAAACATTTGACAGACCTTTAGCTAGATTCACCAAAAAGGACTCAAAACCAGAAGTGAAAGATGTTACACTGGATACCACAGAAATGCAGAGGATCATAAGAGACTATTATGAACATTTATAGCTAACCTATTGGAGAACATAGAAGGAATGTGTAAATTCCTAGAAACCTACAACCCACCAAGACTGATGATGAAATAAATCTGAACAGATGGATTTAATCTCCTTGTTGGGAAGTTTTTCATTACTATCAACAAAAGTTTAGGACCAAATGGTGTCACTGGCAAATTCTACAAACATTCAAAGAGAAGAATTAATACCAATCCTTCTCAAATTCTTCTAAAAATTAGAGGAGTAAACTCTTCCAAACTCATTTTATGAAGCCAACATCACCCTGCTATCAAAACCAGACAAGAATGCCGCAAGAAGAGTCAGTATTTGTAATGACATAAATGCAGAAATCCTCAACAAAACTTTAGCAATCATATTCAGCAATACTTTAAAAGGATCATAACTCATGACCAAGTGGGTTTTATTCCAGGGATGGTTCACCATCCACAATTCATTGTGAACTACCACATTAACAAAGTGAAGGATAAAAATTATGATTATCTCAGTAGATGAGAAAAAACATTTGATAGAATTCAATATCTGTTTATGGTAAAAACTCTCAACAAAGTGGGTATAGAGGGAACATACCTCAATGTAATAAGGGTCCTATAGGACAAGCCAACAGCTAACATCCTACTTAGTGAAAAGCGGAAAGCTTTTCCTCTAAAAATAGGAACAAGGCAAGGATGCCCACTCTTACCACTTCTATTCCTCACAGTATTGGAAGTTCTAGCCAGAGTAATTAGGCAAGAAAAAGATAAAGGGTATCCGTGTTGGAGAGGAAGAAGTAAAATTGTCACTGTTTGAAGATGATATATACAGAAAACTCAAGACTTTATCCAGAAAACTGTTACAACTAATACATTCAGTAAAGTTGAAGGATATAAAATTGATATGCTAAAATGTTAATTTCTATATGCTAATAATGAACTATCAGAAAAATTAACAATTCCGCTTACAGTTGCATCAAAAAGAATAAAGTACTGAGGAATAAACTTAACCAAGGAGGAGAATAACATATTGAAAACTACAAGATGTTAATGTAAGAAATTGAAGACAAATAAATGAAAAGCTATTCCATGCTCATGGGTTGGAAGACTTAATATTGTTAAAATGTCCATACTACCCAAAGTAATATTACAGAGTCAGCGCAGTCCCTATCAAAATTCCAATGACACTTTTCCTACAAATAGAACAAATAGTCCTCAAATTTATGTGGAACCAACCATAGAAGACCCCGAATAGCCAAGCAAGGTTGAGAAAGAAGAACTAAGCTGGAGGTAGCACACTCCCTGATTTCAAGATGTATTACAAAGCTATGGTAATTAAAACAATGTGTTATTGGCATAAAAACAAACCTTGATCAATGGAGCAGAATAGAGAGCCAGAAATAAACTCTTGCATATATGGCCAATTTATAACAAAGGAGCTAAGAATATACAATGGAGGAGGGGACACTCTAATTTATTTTGCTTATTTATTTATTCTGGGATACTCTTTAATAAATGGTGTGGGAAATATGGGCTAGCCAATAATGGGAAAATTGGATAACCACATGCAAAAGAATGAAACTGGATCGTTATCTCACACCATACACAAAAATTATCCATACAAAAAATCCATCCAGAATGGATTAAGGACTTGAATTAAAACCTGAAACCATAAAACTAGAAGAAAATCTAGGTAGTATACTCTTTGATGTAGGTTTTGGTGGTGATTTTTGAACCTGAAAACAGAAGCAACAGAAGGAAAAATAAAAAGTGAGACTATCTAACTAAAATATAGTTGGATTACAAAAATGGGTAGAAGATCTGAATAGACATTTCTCCAAAGAAGACCTACAGATGGCTAACAGGTACATGAAAAGATGTTTTAGGTCATTAATCATCAGGGAAATGCAAATCAAAACCACAGTGATATACCACCTTGCACCTGTTAGAATGGCTAGTCTCAAAAGGACTAGAAATAAATGTGAGTGAGGATGTGGAGAAAAGGGAACCCTTGTGCATTGTTGGTAGGAATGTAAATTGGTGCAACCACTATGGAAAACAATATGATGTTTCCTCAAAAAATTAAAACTATAACTACCATACAATTCAGCAGTTCCATTTCTGGATATTTTAGGAGGAAAATGAAAACGCTAATTCGGAAAGATAAATGAACCAGGAATGCCTTGGTGGCTCAGTCAGTTAAGCGTCCAACTCTTGATTTTGGCTCAGGTCATGATCTCAGGGTGGTGGGATCGAGCCCTGCATCTGGCTCTGTGCTCTGTGCAGAGTCTGCTTGTCCCTCTCCCTCTGCTCCTCCCTCTGTGCAATCTTTCTCTCTCTAAAATAAAAGCATAAAGACAAATGCACCATGCATTTGTGTATGGTGTTCATTGCAGCGTTATTTACAATAGTCAAGATGTGAAAGCAACCTAAGTGCCTATCCACTGATGAATGGATAAAGACGTGTGTACACACACACACACACACACACACCCTGGAATATTAGCTGTCTAAGAGAATGAAATCGTCCCATTTGTGGCAACATGGGTGGGTCTCAAGGGCATTATGCTAAGTGAAATATCGGAGAAACACCTTACTATATGATCTATCTTCTATGTGGAATCTAAAATACACACACGCATATAGTTTTTTAAAAAAATTAAAAGACAGTACTGCATGGTTCTCACAGGTAAAACTTTTCAGGTGAAAAGACAACAGTTAAACATTTGTGATTTTAGATTTTACAAGTCTCAATTTCCCAGAACCAGAGTATATAAATAACCTAATCAGAAGATTCAGAGTATACTTTTAACAAAACCAGAAATTCCTAGAGCGGTTTAAGATGAGTTGGCAAACATTTATGTAAAGGGACAGATGGTAACTATTTTAGGCCTTATTGTAATTCAGGGTTATGTAGTCCGTTGGTACCACCTCTGAATCCCAATTCTGTTGTTTGTTGTGTTCTTTTGATCAAGCCATGAAATCACTGTACCTTGATAGTCTCCTCTGTTAATAGAATGAGGCTTGCTTTGAAGGCTAAATGAATATTTGCAGTTGTGAATGTTACTTTATTATGAACAAGGTTTGAGGACAGTGTTGGGAGGATCAGCAGCACAGATCTCAGAGTTGCTGACCATGGCAGTAGGGCATGCAGCTCAAACAACCTGAATCTGACGCCTAGGCTGTGAGGAGGGTGGGATGCTGCCTTCGAGTTCTGCTGCTATCTGTGATGAGCAGACGGAGTTCTATAAGTATATGCAATGAAATAATGGAAAATACTATAATAATGGTCTGACATGATTGGGAACCTCCGAGTTTAATAAGGTTGTGAATCCCATCTTTTAAAAAATATTTGTCTTTCCTGCATTTTGCAATATTAAGCTCTAAAGCTAGATGAGACAAAGTTGAGTGTCATAGAGAATGATACTAAATGACTCAGTAAATATAAGCATAGAACTAACACTTTTTCTTTTCCAGTTCTTTGTGTTTGAGTAGCACTTTTAGCAATACTATTCTCTATCATGTTATGATTATCAAAGAATAGATTTTACTTATTTATGTTAAGAGAGAGTGCATGCATGGGAGAGAGAGAGAGAATCTGAAGCAGACTCTGCACTGAGCGCAGAGCACAATGTGGGGCTCAATCCCACAACCTTAAGAGCATGACGTGAGCCAAAACCAAGAGTCAGACGTTTAACCAACTGAGCCGCCGAGGAGTGCCCTTTGTTTTTGTATTTTATTCCCCTTTCGGTGTTCTTCAAGTTTCTTACACCAATTTCCTCATCTCTTCATCCCAGATCCTTTTCTACTATCTCTGACGATTACCCATGCTTTGACGTTTTTCTTGCCCACCTGGATTCTTGCCTTGCTACTTGCTCTGACTTCTGGTAACTGCCTTTCCTCCTTCGATCTGGACACTCTTCTAGTGACCACTCTGGCTACTCACAGGTACAGGAGAGCCTAGATTTTTGTTACTCTGATCTTTAGTTTACTGGTAAGATTTATATGTGTCTGTGAAGTTTTCCATTTTTTAAAAAAGTATTATTTATTTAATCTCTACACTCCACATGGGGGCTCGAACTCATGACTCCGAAATCAAGCGTTGCATGCTTTTCTGACTGAGCCAGCCATGTGCCCTGTAAAGTTTTTCATTTAATTTATTTTATATACTGCTTATTTTTAATAAAATTGTGACAAGTCTTAAAAATATGTGGTGGGACACTGAAATTTATATGGTGTCGTTGATCAAAGGAAAAAAATAAGTTCAGAAGGTATTAAAAGATAAATTAGAATAAAAATCGAGGAAGTGAAAGTTATGTATAGATTTTCACATTCTCGAATGGCTTTTTTTTTTTTTTTAAGATTTTATTTATTTATTAGAGCGTGAGAGAGAGCATGAGAGGGGAGAAGGTCATAGGGAGAATCAGACTCTCCATGGAGCTGGGAGCCCGATGCAGGACTTGATCCCCGGCCTCCAGGATCATGACCTGAGCTGAAGGCAGTGCTTAACCAACTGAGCCACCCAGGTGCCCACATTCTTGAATGGCTTAAGAATGGGTAGATGACAGGATATTTAATAGTTTTTTTTTGTTTCTTTAGATTCTAGTTTTCTTTTAAATCTTGCTTATTTTTCTACCACCCTTTAGAGAACCCAGTTGCACTTGGTGGTATGTTGTAGTAACTCTTAATTCTGTTATAATGCTGCTATTGACCCCTAATAAAACAATAACAGATTATGAAATTTTCATTTTTTTATATTTCACTTTTTGTAATGATAGTGAACTCTGAATTGACATTTTATTTGCATAAAGCATATTAATAGTTACTATTATAATGAAAATAGGAATGTTCTTAAAATTGGGGGGTAAAAAAGAAACTGAGTTTTGGTATATAGTAATAAAACTTAAAGTCCAACCTTCCCAGAATAGTCTTTTACAATTCTCTTTTTTCTGTTGATATTATGGAGATGCTGGGGTCCATGAGATCAGTTTTCCTCTTAACTCTTAGATGCAGTGATTACCCTGCTGATTCAGAAGTTATTCTCCCACCTGGTAAAGCTGGGGAATACACAGGCTTTTATTATACATCTAGTAGCCTCTACTATTTCTATCCTATCCACCCGCATGAAGGATTTGACTCCTGAGGCAGACTGTGGCTTTTCTCTTGCCCTGTTCCTCGCTACTGTGGAAGAATCGAACTTTGCAAGGGTGTTCCTGTGCAGTTTTTTTCCTGGGTCTCTTATCCCTAAAATCCTTCCATAAAATCTTAGTACTATCTTAGGGAGTGTTAGGTCTCCTTTCGAGACTCTGCTCTATAGATTTATTGTATAGAAGTAAAATAGATTTAAGAAAGACCAATTCGAAGTTTTCCTGTGAGTCCTAAGTTCTCCTTATCTAAAATGTATAAATGAAAAATGATAGTATAAAATCACTCTTACTGGCTTCCTAAATGGTAACCACAGCTGTGTCTTATTAGTTATCAATGTTCTTAGCTGAGGTTGTACTAATTCTTGAATCACTACATTTGTAACTAAGGTTTTAAATATGTAGCCAGTAAAAAACCAAAAAAAACTTAAGCTCTATTCTCATGTATTGGGTTTCATTTTGAAATGATTCAACAACCATTTTTGGAGGGATTTTTCTGTAGTAGTACTGTGCTAGACACAGCATATAATGGTGAATAACACCATCTCTGTCTCTAAGGATATTATAGTTCGGTAATGGAGATTGAGAAGCGAATGAACAATTGCTCTATAGTATGCTGGACTGGCAAAGTACTCAATCTTCCCAGGCTTCAATTTTTCTCATCTATGACACGAGACTCTCATAAAGTTGTTAAAATTAAATGAGATGGCAAACATAAAGTGCTCAGCTTAGAGCTCAGAATATGTAGCAAGACCTACTATAGAAGCATGAGAGTGACACCGTGACCATTCTTGGGGGAGTCCCCCAGGGGATGTCAGAAATTTCTCAGAGAAGTTGATGACTGATGGAGCATAATTCTGGATGAGGTAAGATGGTTGTCCTTTGTTGCTTGGTCTTTCATCTTTAACTGGGCATTAAGCTGTGTTGTAAATATGTCTATATATATCATATCTCAGGAGCATGAAAAGTAATGTTATGCAGTTCCATTTTGTATTATGTGTTATCCTTAATTTTCTTTCAGAGAATTAAAGATGGTAGCCTAATTGATGCAGTTAAAACCATCTGTGTGGGGGATCATATTGAATCCGTAAATGGAGAAAATATCATTGGGTGGCGTCACCATGATGTTGCAAAAAAACTAAAGGAATTAAAAAAAGATGAATCCTTTACCTTGAAGTTAATAGAACCTAAGAAGGCATTTGGTAAGTTGGGTGTGGGTGTGTATGTGTATGAAGGGTTCCCTTCCATGGCTTGTCTTTCTAAGGGTAGTGAGTACTGAGATGTGATGTCATGGAATACGGCATATCCATTAAGACTATAGAGAATGACAGCACTACTGACAAGGGGAACAACCATTCAAGGAGAAAAAAGTTGTTTGAAAGGACAATTTCTGAAAGACCTTTGGAGTTACAAAGTCTCATGTCCAGTGACTTTGTGGCTGTTCCAAACTCCAAGAAGAGCACATTGTATTACATTTTATCTTGCTGAGCAATAAAATTCTTGATTGAGCTCTCTAAACCATAATAACTGTTGTTCATGGGCCTCAACAGCAAAAACTTCAGTTACACCCAGAATTGGTATTTAAAATAGTTATCTAGTCTATTTTAAAGACTTCCTTCAATACTTTTCCTCCGTTGGCATTTCGAATTTGGCAGCATGGGATGGTATGAAATTGCTTCCACTTTGGTGTGACATCTGTACTTGCTTGGTTTTAACCATGGCAGCTGTGTCCCAACTGTTCGAGCCCCCAGGGCCATCTCATCTACAGGAAAATGTGCCAGCTTCTCTGTCACTACCCAGCACTATTTTAATAAGCCAAATGACGGTCTAGTGTTCGTCAGTGTTGAAATATCTTCAGCAGAATCATTCTAGGCTGCCCTTACTCATCCATGACCCCACCCAACTTAGGTCCTTTCCTTTGCTCACAGTACATAAATATTCCTTATAGTTTCTCTCCAATGGATTTTTCTCAGGGTAGTTAATAAAAATGATGGGAGAATGCAATGGATATAGGGCATTACATTTTCCCTCCCTTAGCAAGTAAGGGACAGATACTAACCATATGGAAATGTAAATTCTTCTCTGCTTCCAAGTGATTCTGTGCCATTTAATAGAAATACAGTGTAGATTATATGACTTGGGGGAGAAAGAATTCCATAGAAGATGTAAGAAAAGAATGCCTTACTCTGAGCTATGTATAGAATTGTCAAATCCCTATATTGCACACCTGAAGCTAATAGAGCACTGTATGTTAACTATACTGGAATTAGAATAAGAAAACAACCCCAAAAAGAAAACACGGGGTGGCAGGGGGAGGAGGGAGGAAGAATGCCTTATGCCAGTGCTGCTCCTGGAAGGACCATTCATTCTAGGAAACGGTACTATAGAAACTGTGATTCTGGATGGAGTACAACGCAGCTTCTGAGCTCGTTTGTCACAGAAGAAGGTGGGCAGCACTCAGGTTTCTATCTAGCGCTCCTTTTGAAGTGGCTTTTTTGTTTACCAACTCCCTGATTATTATATAAACTGATAGGATGTCAGCAGTTTGAGCTATTTTTATTTGGTTTAGACTCTTTGTAAATCAGTCATTCTTTTAGTACAACTCAAGGAGTATAATTTTTTTTCCACCTCTATTTCTACCACTTAGTCTATTTTCCAAAGTTAATCTTTTTCTATTTTTACCTATTGTCTGCATCTAAATCTTGTGGTCCCTGTATCTTTATAGAAAGTTGCTGATACACTTTAACTTGAATGCTTGGTTGGTATTAGTCTTGGATGTTACAGAGATCATTGTATTTAGCTATTATTGTGTCATGATAAGATTTTTTCCTTTGGTACCTGAAACACATGTGTAGATGGTTGGTGTGCTGTTCTACCTTATGTGCCTGACTACAATTGAACCTGCCGTCTGTTGCCTTGTAGGAATTCCATGTACACACTGGGTAGGATTTTCCTAGTGGGGGTGTATTATTTTAGCATCCCAAATTCTGGTGCTGTGGGTTAGGATATGTGGAAATTGATTTTGGAGCAATGATAGGTTTTTATCTTCCAAAGTTCCTATGACAGTTTAATGCAGCCCAACTTAAATCTGCTGGACCATACGCGTTTTCCATTCTGGGTTGGTACTTGACTTTGGGCCCTAGCTTGGGGATTTCTCTCTTAGAAGTAGGCCTTGCTGCTCTGCTCATACTTCTGCCCTCAGTTTTGCTGATTTTTGCCTTGGGATAAAGGCAATACTATTTTGTTTCTCATCCTTTGACTTCATCCCAGTGCTTAGCGCTTTTCTTGGAAGGGGAGTATACATCAGAAGGTAGTTGAGAGATCTAGCTTCCTCCAGTTCTCTTGGTTCTAATCTTATTTTTTTCTGTTTCCTTCCTTCCTGTGTTTTCTAGCATTATCATTGATGAATTGATTCAAATTCCTAGTCCTTCCTGATTATCTGACTCTCATTGTCTTGGATTCCTACAGGAGAAAAGGACCAGTGTAGGTGAGGCAGAATGTTCTGGTCTCTGCGATCAGACAGGCCACCTAGGCTGAAGTGAAGTCATTTCTAGGATTTTACCAAAAGCTGTTGAGATAGCCATACACTCTAATATTTTGACATTTTCTTACCAACTTCCCTAAAGATTTAGCCTGGGGAGTCATGTGGACTGTGTCCTAAAATGCAAGGAGGAGTGTTGTTGGTTGCTTTGCAATGGTATAACAAGGATGATGAACACAACTTTCAGACGTGGATAAGGGAATCTTTATAGCCTGCTCTTAGTTTCATATTTTAGGTCCACCACCAGTCACATCTCACTTCCAGGAGCCATTATATGTGCCAAGATTCTTTGAGAGCTATAGAATAAACACTTTCTAGTTTAATGAAAGGCATTTTTTTGGTAGACTATCAAGTAAGTCTCAGAAACAAAGACTGCCAGTCATGCCTTGGGAAGGTCAGGAACGAAGGCCATTTTAGGAATGAATGAACCAGGCACCTTTCATAGCCCTGGCCCGATTTAACTCCCTCCGGTTATTTCCTATCTTTATGTTACTTCTCTCAGGATTCAAATTTCTGGGAGAGCAGGGGAAAGTGATTAGGTCATGTCCCATCTTGATAGTGGGGAGACAGGCATGGTTAATAGGCCCTCCAAAACCATGCAGAACAGTGAGGGAGAAGTTTCCTTTTGGGTAGGAAAAAAGTAGTAGATGTCCGTTTGCCATTTCTCCTAAGCTATTATACCTTGTTTAGTGGAGTGTGTTGGTTTTCTCTTGACTTTGAATCTGACTCTACCGATGCATGATACTGTCAGTTAGGATATATCAGAATGGATCTGGAGGGAGGCAGGGTATTGTCAACTGGCTTTGGGTGTCTGGTCTTATGGATTTTTTTTTTTTTCTTGTTTGGTGTTGAGTGCTGTGTAAATGGCAGTTTGGCAATGGACTCTCTAGAGATTGTGATAGCATCAAACTTTTTAAGATTTTAAGTAATCTCTACACCCAACATGGGACTTAAACTTAAAACTCTGAGATCAAGAGTCACATGTTTTACTGACAGAGCCAACCAGGCAGCATCAAACTTTCTTTAAGGGAAAGAGTAAAAGCCACATTTTTCTTGATGCTGGCCACCAGATTTGGAAAGGACAACAATCCAGATTTGGACTATACTTCTGGGAAGGTCCTTCTTTTATGTCTCCCGCAAATAATTTTTTGAGAATCTTCTGTGTTCCAGGTATTCCATTAAGCACAGTGGATACTAAGAAAGAAGACTAAGCCATAGCTCCTGCTTTTTGAGGAGCTCACAGTTTAGCAGAAGACTGATATTGACTGAATTGTGCCCCCCTAAAATTCATGTGTGAAAGTCCTAATCTCCACTACCTCAGAATGTGACTGTATTTGGAGATAAGGTCTTTAAGGAGGCAATAAGTTAAAATGAGATCATTAGGGTGGGCCCTGATCCAATGTGACTGATCTAAGAGGAGAAAATTTGGACACACATACACATAGCAGGAGAGTGCCATGTGATCATGGAGACCTCTACAGACCAAGAAGAGAGGTCTTAGAAGAAAGCAACCTTGGGGATGACTTGATCTCCAACTTCTCCAGAACAGAGGAAATAGATTTCTTTTGTTAAGGCAGGTGGTCCTTTGTGATAGCCCTAGGAAACTAACACAGAGCCCAGTAGGCTTGAAGAAAAAATTATAGTGCAAATTCTTTGACTATGGCTGTATGAGCTTCCTAATAATCTAGAAGGTATAGGTGGAGTGTCTTAGATGTCCTTTGGCCTTGGGTAGATGGCAGGAACATACTGATGTTTTCATTGAATAGATATTTGAGCAGTTAGTACATGCTGGTCTTAGAGTATTAGTTGCTGGGATGATAATAGTTTCTTGAACTGTATTCCATATACACTGTATATGGAACTGTATTCCATATCCACGGTATCCCATCACCATACTACCTGCCGGGTATATCACATGAATAAGATCTAGTTCCTGCCTTCAAGAAGCTCCTATCTAGTGGGAGAAGATGAATATGAAAAGAAATTCAATAAAGGGAATTAGCAGTGCTAACGTGTACTAGAGGCATAAAAGTGGGCCACATCAAGTCTACCTAAGGAGTTGAGGAAAAGCTTCCAGGAGAAAAGATTTGAGCTGAATCTTAAGAGATATGCTCAGTGAACAAATTAGGGAAGGTGGTCCCAGGGAGTAGAAACAGAATAAGCAAAGGTATAGAGGTATACAGCAGTGTCCTATGTTTGGGAATATCATATACATCTGTATGATTGGAATAGAGGTTCTAGGTGGTTGTGTGGCAAGAGATGAAACTGAAGGGTTGGTAGAGACCAAATAATCAAGAGCCTTATATGTGAAGATAAAGAGTGGGCAACGAAGGGGTTTAAGCAGGCCTATGAGACTTGGCTTTTAGAGAGATAGTTTGGAGACTGTGTGTCAAATGGGGGTGGTTTATAAGTTTGTGTGGCCAGGGAAATCCTTGAAGATTGTATTGTGTAGGTTGAGGAGAGAGAAGATAAAATCCTAAGTGAAGGCAGTAGCAGTAGGTATAGATAGAGGTAAGAAATAGTTCTGAGGAATAGACAGTGGTGTGCTGGAGCCATTTGTGCACATCTCTTCCAAACTTCATGTTTAGTGACCTCATGTTGGTGGCTTGAAATTGGCTATGGTGGGGTATTTATATCACAGACAGACAAGTACTGCAAGTTTTGATTTTTTTTTTTTTTTTTTTTTGGCCTGGAGAGCGGCTGGTTAAACATTTATCTGCATACCACTGAATATTGAGAAGGTAGAGTTGGAAACTCATTGAATGTAGAGGTAAAAGAAAAGAGATTGCAAATGATGACCCACAGATTTGTGGCTTGGATGAGGGATGGAATGGAGTGCTTTTCTTTAAGATGAAGAAAACTGGAAGAGAAATAGATTTGGATGAGGACTTAGAAAAGAGAGACTGTACAATATAATTTTAGGCCTGATGAGTTTGAAACCTTTGAGAAAATTTATTTTATTATTATTTTTTAAAGATTTCATTTATTTGACAGAGAGAAAGATCACAAGTAAGCAGAGAGGCAGGCAGAGGGAGAGGGGGAAGCAGGCTCCCTGCTGAGCAGAGAGCCCGATGCAGGGCTCCATCCCAGGACCCTGAGACCATGATCTGAGCTGAAGGCAGAGGCTTAACCCACTGAGCCACCCAGGTGCCCCAAAACCTGTGAGAGAATTTAGTTGGAAATGTGTAAGATGTAGACAAGTGTCAGAGAACTAGAGCCTAGGGAATGGGATTTATGAGTAATTTGAAGCCGTGGAAAGCCGATCACTCAGAGTAGTAAGAAAAAGACCAAACCTAGAGTTGTGGGGGAAGCCCAGCATTTAAGGAGTAGAAAGAGGAAGAGCCAGCACAGTGAGGAATGGCCAGACATGGAAGAGACAGCCTCTGGATGGCCTTTTCCCAAGCACTCAGGAACCTATTACTTGTCCCAAGAGCAGGTGCTCCACTACAGCTTTCCTAAGTTGGTGGTGAGGCTCTGAGGGAGAAATAAAGGCTGCTTTAAAACACGCCTTCAGATTCTCCTTTGTTGATCAGACTTTATATCACTGTTTTTCATCTAGTGGATCTCAACCACTGTTTAGAATAGGGAGTAGAATTGAAAACTTCATAGTGCTTTGTGCCTAGTGAGGGTAGGTTACATTGTACTTGTCAGTTACATATGTTTTTGTATATTTGTGTTTCAGATATATATGTGTGTGCATCTATATAATTGTGTTATGATATAATGTGTATATTTCTCATTGTGAGTCATAGCAAAAAATAAAGTTTGGAAGCCACTGGTTTAAATGATTCCTTTGTTAAAAATTTGTAGTTTGAGAAATCTTTCCCATACCTAACATGGTTTCTCCTGGTCAGCTGCTTTCTGATCCAAGTTCTCCTCCTTCTAGCCATGAGTTGATGGCAGCCTTCCCAGTCCTTATCAAGTATCGGGTGGAATGTCTCTGGTGGTATTTTTTTTAGGGCATGGCTCACTTCCTTTCCCTTTTGCCAATGAAAAGGAACATGTCTCCACAATGAGCTCAACCTTGCAGGGTTTGCCCTGTAAACCTAGACTTTCCCAAGGCTATGAAAACCTACTCTTCCTAACTGGCTCTAGGACCAGACTAGTTCAGCTGGTTTGTTTCTTGTGAGGCCTTTTAATTGCAGAAAAATAACTGTTAAATCTATGAAACTTAGGTTGTTTTACTTGGATGAGTCTGTATTTATCCTGGAGAAGTTCTTTTGTTTGTAAGTGTTGCCCTTTATGGAAAGACGTTTATAGAAGGAGGCCCGAAATGTTTTTGTAAATTGTTTCCAAAGTCAAAGGGAGTTGAAAGAAAAAGTTTACCTCCTAAAGCATTGATAGTCTTTATTTTGGGGTTAGATTTTGTAATAGATCTCTGGGCTATGTCTTCTTTTAGAGGATTCATTTCTGTGCTATGTGTCTATCAGAATAGGATGTTCAGTATGTGAAGTACGTCTGAGTCCTTTGAGTCATTCACAGCTGGAAAACTCGGACCTCATCTTTGTGATTCAGCTTCACTGATGTACTCATTTTCAAAGATGAAGTCTATTTGATATCAAGAGAGAAACTTCGGCTTTTAAGTTTTAGATGACTTTTTAGATAGAAAGTATTTATTAAGTATTTGAAAATCTGTTTTTCATGCTATTTCTAGTGAAAAAGTTTCACCCAACAAATGCTTTTGGTGCCTTTTCATGTATTCTGAATTCTACAAAATATACTGGGAATATGATAAAAGTTACTAAGGGGGAAGAAAGGATAAGTAGTTAAGTATATAGACTCTCTCCTATATGGGCTGTGTGATAATGTGGCATTGGATGAATTACTTAAACTTTCTGTGGCTTGGTCTCTTCATACCAAAAGTGAAGATGGTAATAGTATTTATCACATTGAGGATTAAATGATTAAACACATGAAAAAATCATAATTAGTGTTTGGCACACAGTATTGTTCAATAAAAGTATTATTACTCTTATTATGAAGGCGTAGCCTTTCTTTAAGTTGTTCAGGGGCGCCTGGGTGGCTCAGATGGTTAAGCCTCTGCCTTCAACTTCGTTCATGATCCCAGGGTCCTGGGATCGAGCCCCGCATCAGGCTCCCTGCTTAACAGGGAGCCTGCTTCTCCCTCTCCCACTCCCTCTGCTTGTGTTCCCTCTCTCGCTGTCTCTCTCTCTGTCAATAAATAAATAAAATCTTTAAAAAATTGTTAAAAAAAATTAATTAAAAAAAAAGTTGTTCATGAACAGCAATGCAGGCAAGTTGGTTAGCAAGTATTTGTTGGGAAACCTGGCACGGTTCCAGATCAGGAAAGACAGGTGATGACATCACATCTCTTATCAAATATGTCCTAAGAGTAGCTACCCGCCATTCAGTTTTCTAAGTACTTTCTAAGTAGGAATTCTCTTAATCCTTTCACCCATACTAAAAGATTAAGCTATTTGCTCAAGGTTTTAGAGCCAGCTAGCACGTGATGGAGGCAGCTTCTAACCCATGCAGGGAACTTTCAGAGCCAGCTCTCTAACTGCTGTTACAGCTAAGTCTGTATGTTTGCTGTCCTCAAGGAGCTTACAATTTATATAAGGAGGTAGGTACATTAAGAATCAAGTAATTCTATTAATTACAGTAATAGCTGCCATTTGTTGAATGCTTATAAGAAGCAATAAAGAGCATAGGCACTGAGACGATTTGCTGCGGTGTAATTCCTGTCTCTGCTGCTTATTACCTATGTGATTTTGCACCACTTACTCTCTCTGTTCCTGTTTACTTATCCATAAAGTGTTGCGAGGATTAAATGAGTTAATATATGTAAAGCACTTAAAATAGTGCTTGGCACATAGTGCTGGATAAATGTAAGTCATTTCTAATAGGACTACTATTATGGCCTACTACTATGCCCTATCCTCCTGCCATTCCCAGAGAGGGATTTTCAGATAAGTGAGCTGAGAATTTGGGCAGTTAAATACTTTTCTGAGGTCACCCCGTGGTGGACAGGAAGTGCAAGTACAGGACTTCATTCTTGTTTGTTCCTGAGGCTTGTATTCTTAACAGTGTATGGTACTGCCTCTAGAATACGGTGTGAGCTAGGACATGTGCTGTCATGCAGACTTAAACAAAGTGTACTTCAGCTGAGAGCTGACTTCTCTGTGACTGGGAAGGGTTCTAAAGCTTAGAGAGTGCTGGAGGCTGGGAGAAATGGTAAGATTGGGAAGGAACTTCCCCAAAGAGAAAGCCATGGTTTTCGGTAGGTGCCAACGGTATCAGGGACCACTGTCCTATTTCCATGGAACTCCCCATGAGAGGTTACAGGACGATCTTAAGAACTGTGCACAGCCTTGCAATCTGAGGTAAAGGACACCCTGTGTCCTGCGCTTGGACTACAAGTGGACCCACTGAATTGCACGTAGAGTTTCAGGGTAGGGTTTGTGTTGGACTGAGCATACTAGCAAGAGGAAGATAGATTTACGTAACAAAAAGTTCCTCACTAAGCCTCTGGAGTCCAGGGCTCAAAGTTTGATTCAGTTTGACATTTCTTATGCCCCGAATTAAAGAGTAAAATTTTAAATTCATTTTTTTCAGAAATTTAAATTGGCGGTCAGAGAAGGGAAAGCTAGGAGTAAGCTGGACTAGGTGAGAAAGATTCCCAGAGAAGATTGCATTTGAACTTGGCCTTGGCAGATGGAGAGAAAAGTATAGACAAGGAGGCTTTTCTGTGGGAAGTGTTCAGGACAGTGAAGAGGTTGTAGGAACTGCAGCAAATCAAGTTGCAAAAGCAGTTTCTGGAGCTGAAGGCAGACGCCTAATGACTGAGTCACCCAGGCGCCCTATAGGCAGTAGGCTCGGGGTTGCTGGAAGGGAGGTGGGTGAGGGGATGGGGTGTTTGGGCTCTTTTAGGAAGAGCTCCAAAAACCAGGTGGGGAATCTGAGCTTGTTTTTGAGGCTAATAGGGAGTCACTTAGGTATTAGAACTGAAGAATGATATGATGAAATAGATTTTTAGGGAATTAAGCCTGGAAAAACAATGTGGCCATATTTTATAGAAGAGAAACTGTGTAGTAGGCTCCTGTATCAGTGCCTGAGTGAGGGATAAGGGCTGGGATTAGGGGCAGCAGCAGGCATTTGAAGGAGAGAAAAAAAAGCCTGAGTAATATTGCCAAGGCAGAAATGGCAGTTAGGGGGTGGACCAATACTGCTTAAAGGAGAAGAGAAGAGCTTTTTCAGAAGCAAATGTCATTCCCAAGATGTCTATCCTCGGAGCCTGTGTAATAAGAGTGATTAGAAATGAGGCGGTTTGGTTGTGGAAATTGTTTGGGGGGAAGTCAGGGAGAGATGTTCAATTTTTTATATTTTGCATTTTATCTGACAGTGGCATTCTCCTTCATGTATTTTTTTGGCAAAGGTTTAAAGTCTTCACAACGATAAATTTTGGGGATAGAACATGCTATTTAGTCATCTTTTTATGTTGTAGTTCGTTCTGCCCTTCTCTCAGCTAGATGTTGGTTTGGCATTTACCACAAAGTTACTATGGGAGAAGATAAATGAAGAGCTAAGTTCTCTTTTGTTGGGGGTGTGGCAGATGTGTTAGATGAATACTGAGTGTAACTGATAAATGTATTTTCAGCTGAATAAAGACTCAGGCTAAATATGCACTCTTGCTATTCTAGCTATAAACTCTCATTGAAAGAAAATTTATTAAATGCTGGCATTTTTAATTGAGAAAAGTGAAATTATAATCCATAATACTAAGAACTTTGTAATGTCTATTTCCCCAGACACTTACCTTAAACAGTGACTGGTTTCTTAAAACTATAATGTTTTAGGAGCATTTGGAGTTAATAACACCCATGAATAGAAGACATAACCGTTTTCAACTGTTCTTAAGCTTAGTAATAACAGTGTAGGAGGAAGAGGGCAAAAATGATGCTAAAATGTGAGTGGCTTCCTTAATATGGCTGGATAATATGAATATAATGTAACTTTTATTAGAAAAACAGCAATTATATCAATAATACATATTCTGCCAGAAAAACAGCAATTATGTCAATAATACATATTCTGCCAGAGTATTTGTACAATGAGAGTTGTCATATATTTAGGGAAAATGGATCTAACAAATTGTGCTCAAAATTGTGGTAAGAGTATGTTTTCAGAAAAAGTTAAGGACATTATCCCTTTTGTCTATGGAAAATGATATGTTAAAAGGCAGATTATAAAAATAATGGGTGATAATATCCCATTTCTGTAAAAATGATCTTTAAATGTAGAAGAAAAAGGGCTTAAAGTGTATGTGTATTGAAATTTAATGGTTGTTTAGGTGGTGGGTTTGAGTGACTTTCTTTAGGATTTTTGTATTTTTTGCATATTTAACATAAAATGAGCATACTAACTTTCATAACCAGAAAATAATTATTTAGAAAAAGAGGCTAGCATTTCTGGCTAGGAAGTAGGGAAACAGAATCATTCTACTTTTAGTGGCTTTATAATTTTTAATTATATGGTTCTCATTTTTAAAAAAGATTTTATTTATTTGAGAGAGTGTGCACATGAAAGAGAGTGTGTGTGAGCGTGGGGACAGGGACAAGGAGCAGAGAGGGAGAAGAGGCTCCGGCTGAGCAGAGAGAGAACCAGAGGTGGGGCTCCATCCCAGGGCCCTGGGATCATGACCTAAATAATGAAGGCAGGTGCTTAACTGACTAAGCCACTCAGGTGCCCCGATTATCCTCACTTTAAACAGTTTTCTTTAATATTATAAATGGTTCTGGGTGCCTGGATGGCTCAGTGGGTTAAAGCCTCTGCCTTGGGCTCAGGTCATGATCTCAGGGTCCTGGGATGGAGCCCCGCGTCTGGCTCTCTGCTCAGCGGGGAGCCTGCTTTCCCCTCTCTCTCTGCCTGCCTCTCTGCCTACTTGTGATCTCTCTCTTTCTGTCAAATAAATAAATAAAATCTTAAAAAAAATATTATAAATGGTTCTGTTAGAAATGTGGTAGAATATTCCATTGTATCAATTCTTTAAATTAAGATTGTTTTTGTAACTATTTTTCATAATGTTTTTCGAAGACTGGTAGAAAAATATGTAGTAAACCAATAATAAAAGTAAACAATAACTCTTGATTTCTTTGAATTCTTATGATGAAATCATACTGTGGAATAAAATAAGTTTAAAAGGGCAAACATATTTTAGCCAGCACTTAAGTTTTTTGCGCTCATATTGGAGTCCAGAGGTTTGTAATCTCTTTTGTAACACAGTCCCCTCTGGATTAAAGCTACAAACCTTCTTCCCAGAGGTACACATTAACTTTTGCCTATAATTTCAGAGTGTTAAAAACAAGGCTGAGTTTTTCCTAAATGACCTCCTAACTAAAGAACAAGATTTGGGTCACAGTTATTCCATTTCCCATAAATGTCATGCACTGTTCAGTCTCATCAGAGGAATAGTTAAGAGCAACTGCATGTGTGTGTGTGTGTGTGTGTGTGTGTTTTGTGGGGTTGGTTCATATGTTGCCAGCCCATTTGATCTAGTGGACAACTTTTGCCTTGTGCATGTAGCACCCACTTCATTCTTTTTATCTGCCCCAGCATCCTACCAGCTGAATTAAGAAACAAAAACTCATAGCTATTCTAAAGGAGTCTGAGAAATGTTGATGAGAGGAAGGACACATGGGAAGAGGAATGTACAGTTAAAATTTTAGATTCTGGGACACAAGCTAGATTTTAGTCAGCTGTGCTGGGAAGTGTGTGTGTGTGCATGTGTGAATTGGGGTTTGGAAGTAGGTTAGGGAGCCCTTGAGCTGTTTACAGACATTTCCATCTGTGTGTGTCTAAGCATTGGAAGGCCTGTTTAGAAGTTGCTTCACCGCTTCGACAGAATTCTGTATTGTGAGATGTCTTTTAGTTGGAGATAGCGGAAAACCTTACCAAACTGGCTTGTGCGGAAAAGAGAATCTTATAAATCAACTGTCCATGAGTGATGCTGACATTTGCAAAACTCTGTGTAGGGTCTGTATAATGTGATCAAGACCCAGTTTCATGCTCTTTCTTTCTACACTGCTGCCCGAGGTATCCGCCTCATTATTCATATATCATCTTAAGTTTAGCTTGACACTGTGTCCCAAGATGGTGGTCAGCAACTGTTGGGACTGTGTGCTTCCTTCTTCATGTGGAACAGAAAAGGAGAGTGTCCTTGTCTCAGAATTTCTAGCAAGAGTCCATTCTGGCTTAACTGGCTTTGGTCATATGCCCACCTTTGAAATAGTGACTTGTGATGAAGGGAATCCATTAGGTTTTCCATCCCTGAAGCTGGGAGCAGTTAGCTTCCTCTGAACCACAGTGACCCTCAAATAACCAATGGATAGTGAGAAAACAACCAATGGGAGGGATGCTGGAGGGCCTCCACTCAGAGTGCCTCCAGGAGGGGTTGGGTCTAACCTCAGCCACTTTGGAGAATTCGAGTGGAGCCATGGGATGGGCATGTGTTGTTTCCACCCTCCTGTAAATTGAAGGCGGGGGAAGGATGGTTTTATGGAAAAGATTAAATAGAATAAAAAAGAGACCTCTGTATTTGAAGTGACAATTTTCTGAACGTTCTTAGAAAACCAGTGCAGATATTTCTGATGGGGAGGGAGTTCAGGAAGAGCAGATTTCTCCTCTCCAGGTTGAAATGTACCAGCAGAAGCATTCTATAATACGAGCCAGGCCACTGGGCTGAGCACATTGTATACATTAGCCATGCGAATGTTTAAAACTACACCATATTTAGGTGTTTTTCTCATTTTCCGGATGAGGGCTTATTCAAGTTCATACAGTTTGTAAACAGAAGAACTGGGTTTAAAACTCAGGTTTTCGGATTCTGAAGTCCGTTTCGTTCCCCGAGCAAGTGTTGGATGTAGTTGAGTCCGTCTGTGTCCACTTCCTGCTGAAATCCTGGCTCTGCCCCTGCTTATGAAAGCGATGATCCGTATTCTACCCATACCCAACTAGGGCCCTCATGGGACCAGAACAGACCTCGTTCTGTGCAGAAGTTTTCCCCACTGTGTCACCCTGGGTCACTTGGGGATCTACGCCATGTTGTATGTGCTCCTTCTGAAAATAGGGCTTTAGTTTCTGTCAGCCCCTCTTATTTCTCTAGAGGTCAGGGTGGGATTAGAGACAGACCTCTTTCTGTCTTCTCTGCTTCCCATTTTCTCCACTTGACCTTGAAAATGGAGTATGATAAAGAATGATACAAGTGTGTATAAACATCTTATTTTAAAACCTATATATTCTTTTACTATATATTTTTTTTTTTATGTAAAAGCCCCTTTCTTGGAGTGGAGGACACAAATTGGAGTTCTGTGAAGTCTTATAATTATAACCTTAATGCATGCCTGTGGGTTCTGTTTCACTTTTAAAAACTAGATATATGAAATGCTGAATGTTTAAAGATATTTTTCCTAATCTAGTGTTGTCTTGCCCATGCCTATTTTTTTTTTTTTTTTTTTTTTTTTTTATCTTGGCCTCATGGAATCTTTCCAAAGCAGTTAACCTACTTTCCCTAGCAATAATAACTCCTTGGTTCACATTTTTTTCATCAGGGCATGTACTTTTAAATTAAATCACATAATTAGAGTAACAGATACAATCTCCACAAAAGGGGCTGGGGAACAAATGTGACTGCTTCTTGGTGCCATCCACCTCAGCTGTGGGAGCAGCCGCGTGCCCACACACTGTGTTTTGTGTGCTCCGTGACCAGCAGGCGGGTAGTCTGTATGCTTCACCGGAGTGAGGAGCCCTGCATCTAGTGACTCCAGCTAGCTGCAGGCTGGTTTCTAGTGTCTACCTTATGAACCGCATCTCTCTCCTCACTCGGCTCCAGGAGAGGCCCCAGGTAAACTTGTTCATGGAAAGTGAAGGGACTGATTTAGGGCTTGGCCTGGTTGGTTAGACATGCAGAGGCCAGCACCCCAAAAGTAGGCCAGATGAGAAACATTCACAACCTTCAAAACACTCAGCATGGAAGTACAGAACTTGTTTTTTTCCCCCTCTGGGTGAACAGGACCATCCTGCCTGTTTTCATGTATCAACTAGTTGATTTACATCCCTGATTCATAGGATCATAGAGAAACATGGCTTCTGTTTCCTCAGCTATAAAGGCTGCATTTGTGGAGGCTGGGTCAAGCCAGAACTTAAAATTTAACTTTTGGTGCCACCGAGTGGTGAGTTTTGAGATAACCGCTGTCATGGAGAAGGATGGTTTGACAAATAATGACTGTAAAAAAAAATCTAGGGTGAATTGGCAGAGCACATAGGATTTTTAGGACAATGAAACTACTCTGGATGCTAAAGTCATGGTGGATCTAGGTCATGAAATTTTCCAAACCCATAGAATGTACAACACCAAGAGTAGAGCCTAATGTAAACCACAGACTTTAGGTAATGATGGGTCAGTGTAGGTCTGTTGATAGTAACAAATGTGCCACTCCGGTGGTGGACGAGGATAATGGGGGAAGCTGTACATATGTGGGGGGAGGAGGTATATGGGAAATCTGTCTTTAAGTTTTGCTGTAAACCTACAATTGCTTTGAAAAAATAAAGCTTATTAAAAAAAAATCTTCCATTCTACATTTTCCCTTCTAGCTAATGGTGTTGCAAGTATGAGCAAGGTAAGATAGAGACATCATCTAGGGAGGTTGGCTGACTTCTCCAGCATTGATGACAATCCCTTGATAGAGTTTCCACAGTCCAGAGGCTGAGTACTTTAGCTTTGTAAATCTCAGAAACCTTTTATTTTTTCACTATTTCCAGAGTTGTCCAGTTTTCCAGGGTTCTATCATGCTCACTAAACTTCTAAGAAGCTTGTTAAGTCAGAATGCTAGTATAGTACTTTACAATTAGAAATGTATATGTAGTGGGAGACCAAAACACAGGTGTTAGCTGAGCAGTTCATTTTCCACCCTGTAGGAAATTTATATGGGAAGACAGATCATACTGAGTAGGTTGCTTGGTGAAGTCACTGTGGTGGCATGTGTGTGTGTGTGTGGTAGAGGGAGTGGGGGGTGTAAGGTTGTTTATCTTGAAGGTTAGTATTGTTAAGCTGAGACTGCCTTTTTTTTTTTTAAGATTTTATTTAATTGAAGGAAAGAGAGTGTGAGTACGTGCCCATGCAAGAGCAGGAGGAGGGAGAAGCAGGCTCAATGCAGGACTCGATCCCAGGACTGAGCAGGGAGCTCAATGCAGGACTCGATCCCAGGACTGAGCAGGGAGCTCAATGCAGGACTCGATCCCAGGACCCTGGGATCATGACCTGAGCCGACTGCAGACACTTAACCAACTGAGCCACTCAGCTGCCCCAAGCTGAGACTGTCTTGAGCACTTTAGGTCTATATAGGACTCAGAGCTGGGAATACATTGCTGGGCAGTGCTGATGACAGACTGACCTCATCTTTTCCTTTGGGCACTCTTTCGGAAACTCTGTGCTGAACATCTTGCTTCCATTAACTCCTTCTTCCCTCAGGGTGTAGTATGACTGGCAGGGCAAATGCTGTAGACTTGCCAATAAAGCTCTAGTCTCTGGAGACTCTGTCTGGTCACCATGATTAGCATTAGCATCATCAGCCATCACTTACAGGTTTTTGCTTGGGAAAACTGGTCTCTTTGTTGCATTTTTATTAATTTTTATAATAAAAATTTTAATTTGTAAATTTTATATATTTATAATTATATACACTTTTTAATAATTTTTAATAATTTCATTCTCAGAAGAAGACTTGTTTTATGTTTTAGTGGTTGTTTTCCCAAATGCAGGTTAAAATTAATATGTAAAATCCTTAATCACTTTGGAGTAGATTCCCAGTAGCAAAACAGTATTTGCTGAAGACAGGAATTATTCTAGGTTCTAAGTCAATTAGAATGCATTTCTGTGGTCCACTTGATGTCTGTCTTGAGAGCTTTGTACAGACCTCACTACCTACTTGCGTATACCAGCTCGTCCTGTGGTTCCTCATTGGAGCTCCGTTATCTCCAGTTCTTGGTATGGCCTCTCCCTGTCCCCATTTCTGTCCCTTGTCCCAAACTGCTGCCACATAGAGTCCTTAGGCGGGAGTACTCGAGGTATATTTGCAAAGTTATAAATTGGCAGTTTGTGACCAGAATTGGATCCCCAGATCTTTTACTTTTGCCAATATGTTGTTTTTAAAGTTTGACTTACTTGACAAAACTTAAAAATGAGTGGATTCATAGAGAACTCTGAGTATCCAGTTTCTTTGCATACAAGTCGCTCATGTTACGCAGGGCCTACGTTTCCCCAGGGCAGTAAGTTATTGGAGTGGCCTAGAGAGGGCATGAACCTAGGAGTTATCCTCAGGCCCCACCTACCCTTTCACTCATTTATGTTACTACTTGGTCTTGGGGAAGGGGGTGACTCTTGGTTCATAGGAAAAACAAAAGAAAAATAAAACACAACAGGCCTAAGGAAAGCAATGGTTTTCCATGGATTTTTTGCTTCCTGTTCTTTTGCCTGTCTTCTGAGGGCAGTTCCTTCCTAACTTGTTCCTAGCCTCTATAGAATCCTGCTTCTCTCAGTATGACACCTCTGAATATATCCCCTGTGGTTGCAAGAGGGGCAGTGTTGGAGTGTCACTGGGGAAAGCGTACAGACTTTGGTGTTATAAGACCTGGATTCGAATCCCAGCTCTGCTTCTTGTGGAGTTCAATTTCCTTTTCAGTAAAAGGAGGGCAATAACTTATCTCATGGGTCGATAGGAGTATTAGATGGGATTTTGTATATAGAACATCATGCAGAAGTTAGGTACTCAAACAGTAGCTCCTCCATCCCTCTGTTCTATCAAGACATGGCTTTTCCTTTACCTGACCTTACGGAAGTCTGGCTGAACTTCTGCCCCTGCTTTCCTGTTCTTTTACACCCCTTTAATCTTATAGTAAGCTAACTTTTTTTTTTTAAGATTTTATTTATTTGACAGAGAGAGAGAGAGATCACAAGTAGGCAGAGAGGCAGGCAGAGAGAGAAGGGGAAGCAGGCTCCCCGCTGAGCAGAGAGCCTGATGTGGGGCTCGATCCCAGGACCTGAGATCATGACCTGAGCCGAAGGCAGAGGCTTTAACCCACTGAGCCACCCAGGTGCCCCTAAAGCTAACTTTTTATTCCTTGTAACTTCCAGTCTTTCCCAACTGTACACTTCAAATCATTCCCTTTTCCTTTTGTAGCCAGACTGTATGTAGAATATAAGAATGATGGCAGGTGAATTTATTTTGTTTAGGAAATTCTATAAGAAGGAATATCTTCTATCAGATCTCTAATTTTGTATATAGTTTTATGATAGAAACTACATTTGCTTTTCTAGCAATCTGTCAAAACTGAGTCTACACACCTTTCTCCCTCCATTGTATGTTTATAGAAGTAGAGCCAAGGTCAAAAGCTGGAAAGTCATCAGCAGAAAAAATTAGTAGTGGAAGAGAGACACTTCGCCTGAGATCAAAGGGTCCTGCCACCATGGAAGACATGGTAGGTTATGTTTATTTAATTCCCATTCTGCTTGGAAATGTGTGGATGTTCATGTTTATTAGAGCTGGAAATAAAGGTAAAGCCCAAAGTTACACAAAATACCATACACCCTATTAAAGCATGGATTTTAATTCGTTGCCTACTTGAACAATTTGAAAGTTATTGAAAGCGTTGAAGAAGGAAATGTAGAAAATAAATACAAGAGAAGAAATTGTGATCTATAGCCTCTTCAGCTACCTGTAGACAACGTTTGCTAGAATCTGTAGACATCTAGACTGGCTCAAAACCTTAACCAAAATGCTCTGAGA
Organism: Potos flavus; assembly: GCA_028534135.1. NCBI lineage: Eukaryota > Metazoa > Chordata > Mammalia > Carnivora > Procyonidae > Potos > Potos flavus. The sequence continues at coordinate 108,351,277 of CM052900.1, read as the reverse complement.
GCCAAGAGAAAGTCTCAGAACCACCTGTAGTAGCAGGCATACTTACGATTTTGATACTGCACAATACTCATGAACTCCTGTCTCCCCAGGTAAAACATTTTGTAGTCATCTTTGACTCTTCTCTTTCATATTCCATGTCCCTTTTATTAGCAAACCCTGGTGGGTCTAGCTCCACAGTAGACCAGAATCCAGCAACTTCTCACTATCTCTGCCCTCCTCACTCTGGCCCAAGGCACCTACGTCTTGTCCTGAATATTGCAGTCACCTGTATTCAGTCTTCCTGTGTTCACGCCTGCCCTCTTTCCCTCTCTGCTCAGAACAACAGCCAGAGTTAAAAACACAAGTGGCTACTTTTCTGTCCACACTCTCCAGTGGTTTCCCCTGCCACTCAAGATGAAAGCTAAAGTCTTCAGAGTGACCAACATGATCTGACTCTGCATTTCTTCTCTGATCTCATTTCCCACCACTCTCCTCTTGGCTCTCGCTGCTTCAGAAACATGGGTCTCCTTGCTGTCCCCGAATACTCCAGATGCATCACAACTCAGGGGCTCTGAACTGCTGTTCCCTCTACCTGAATTCCTTGCCCATTTAGGGGCATGGTTCTACAGACTTCTTCAGGTTTCGGTCCACATATCACCTTATCATCAAAGGCCTTTGAGTACCTTACATAACTAGCAATTTCTGCCACCCTTCCCCCTGCCCAATCTTGCTTGCCCTTAATTTTCTTTAAAGCATTAAGCACAATAGGACGCATTATATCTTTGTTTCTTGTCTGTTTAGTTCCTTTGCTCACATCTTGTTCACTGCTGTCATCCCAGCGCCTAGAACAGTACCTGACACATCAAAGGAGTTCACATCTTTGTTGAATTAATTAATAAATGATGCATTTAAACTTGAGAAGAATAGGGTTTTGCTGATTGACTCAGTCAGTTTTTAAGTGAAAAACACCAAAAAGGGGAAGAGAGAAATGGAGGGAGGAAAGGTGGAAGGAAAGAACAGCAGGGCTTAAGGGAGACAGTGTAAGGACTCAAGGTGGCAAGTGGTGGGTCTGCTCATCCAGTGAAGACAGTGGTGATGAAGTTGTCCTGTAGGCAGGGCGGGTCAGGCATGCATCTGAGGCTAGGGAGCTCCTGGCAGAGGGTACAAGTGCCAGACCAGGCTAGTTGTGTGTTCATATATTGTCCTATGTTTTTGAAAAACAAAACAATGTTTTTGAAAATGAAAAACATTGATTCCCCCATGTTTTTGAAAACCAGAAGAGTGAGACCGGTGAACAGCGAGGAGGCCATTTTCACAGAGTGGGATCCCAGAGCTTGTTGGGTGACGATGTCCAGGGTCAGTTATGGGGGTGGTTTGTTGGAACAGACACTCAAGGAGCCATGAGGCCGATTTTATGCTTTTGAATGTTTGAGTCACCCAGGATGTTGTCAGCTGGGGGGAGTCCAGAGGAAGACTCTGAGTTGGGTACCTGAGAACGGGGTAGTAAATGAAAGGATTGACGTGGAGGCAAGGAAGAGAGCTGCGGGGGCCAGAAGCATTTTGCAAATGAGATATGATGAGGTATGTGAAAAACTCAGGGTAGTGACATCTGGGCATTCTGAGTTTCTACTTTCCCAGTGTCCCGCACACTCTGAGGCATATTGCTGCGGGCCAGTGAGTGTTTATTGAGTGAATGAACAAACCTGCATAGAAGAAAGGAATCTGGAAGAGCATGGAAGAGCAGTGAGAGGGAGCTGGCAGGGGGAACCAGGAGAATGCCCACTGCTTTCCAGTCCAGGCTGGGAGGAACAAAGGACAGATCTTAAAACTACTTACAGAGGAGGCAGAGGTGGTGGGGAAAACTCCATGTTGCTTCAGGAGGAGGGCCATTGAATAGTTAACATAACTGATACGTATACAGCATCTGCTACGTATGAGGTGCTGGGATGAGAAAGAGAAGCCGAAGATCTATCTGGGGAGGTAGGAAAGATTAATTTAAAGATATACATCTAAAACTCCATTCCTATTTGTATAGCCTGTTTGATTAAATAGGGTAATTGAAAGTAGCTTGTAATAAAAGGAAAAAGCTAGTTTGGTACTCGTATTAATTTGTTGCAAATGACTTATCATCTAAAGAATTTATAGATCTGAAATAAGTCACCCTCTTATAACCCAGCACAAATTCTGAAAACCGCAAGAATTCCACCTGCATACCTCATAAATTATTCAGTATGTGTTTCTTGAGACAGACACAGTCCAGGTGCTGGTGAGACAAAGATGAATAAAGACCTTGTTTCTCCTTTAAGGGGAGAGAGGTGTTGAAAGAAGCTTTTGAAAACCAGGGAATAGGTTTAATGTCAGAGGAGGGCTGATCAGCTGCTGTCAGGGATGAGGGGAGAGAGGGAGGTGGGGGGAATTTCCATCCTGAAGAAATGATTGAGTTGGTTAAAGATGGGGAGAATGTTCTAGGCCTGAAACAATGATGGGCTTGGGGGACCTTGTGAGCGTCCATGGGATTGGAGTGTGGAGTGCTGGAGGGACCTGGTGGGGGTGAGGAGACCTGGGTCAGAATGGGAAAGGTCTGTGGATACGGGGGGGGGAGCCATTTAGGAATTATGAGGAGAGCAACATGGTCAGTTTTGCATTTTAGAAAAATTCCTTGGTTCTAGTGGATGAATTGTTAAGCAGGGTAGATTTGAGAGGGTGACGATTGCAGACAGGGAGAAAAATTAGAAAACTTCTGCAAATACCAAAAATGAGAGTTGAACCCAGGCAATCAGAATGTGAGTGGAGAAGAGGTGATGAGATCAAGAGCTATTTCGGAGGTAAAATGGTAACATATTTAGTCTCATTGTGTATGGAAAGTACTGACATTTGTTATGAAAACTTACAGTATGGCTGGTTGGATACAAAGGTGGACATCCAAGTTTCTTTGCATAGCCTGTTGCTTTACACAGCACATCCAAAATATACTGTAAAGAAGGCAAGTGTGGTATATCGTATCTGTTAGTGTTTTTAAGGCTTAGTTCATATAAATAAGAACATGAAAAGTTGTAATAATATCCTCAAGGAAATAAAAATTGACATTTGTAATAAAATGCATATTTCTAATAAGTTTGGAGAACACAAAGCAACATATATTTATAACAGTATTAAAAGTACTATGAATTTCTCACAGTTTAATCTTGAATTCTACATTTGCATCGACAGTTGATTATTTCACATCTTTGGGTAATTTCTTTTTCAGCTAGGAAGCCATTTAAAACTAAATATTAAAATAAACTGAATGTAGAACCAGACTTTGCCAGCATTAAACCAAGTTTTTCAAAGAATAATAAAATGCATCCAATCGTTCTTTTCACTGAAACCTTTTATAGTAGTTTTAGGAAGAACACAATATTTTGGTACGATTAATACACAAAAGTTACCTAAAAATGGTTGTTGGCGTGCCTGGGTGGCTTAGTTGGTTGAGCATCTGACTCCTGATTTCAGCTCTCGTCATGATCTCAGGGTCATGAGATCGAGGCTTTCGTCGGTCTCCATGCTCAGCGAGGAGTCAGCTTGTCCCTTTACCTCCCCCTCAGCCCCTCTGCTTGCTCTCTGTCTCTTTCAAATAAATAAAATCTTAACAATAACAAAATGTTTCATCATTTCATCCTTATAACATTTCTATTTTTTGTGTATTTTTATAATATATACAATATATTAATATAGTAATGTGTATAGTTAATGAAAGATATATATTGTTAAAAAATGATTAAAGAAGGGGTGCCTGGCTCGCTCAGTCGGTAGAGCAGGCCACTCTTCATCTTGGGGCTGTGTATTTGAGCCCCACGTTGGACATAGAGCTTACTTTAAAAAATAAACAAAATATAAGAGAATGTTATTAAAATTAAAAGGAATCATTAAAGAAGACAATTTACGTGATACAAACAAACTTTATTCATGATGTGGACAGTCTCCTTTCAGAGAATTGCAAAATGGGGTAGAAGGCAAGAAGCTTTGATAGGATAAAGATTAAAGAACAAATAAGAGGAAAATAGAAAATATTTGACTGGCTAGGGCCACATAGTCGGTCTTGTTTGGGGTGAGAAGTCCCAGAGTTGGCTTGTGTTTGGAGATTGGCTGACTGGATTACACTGTGTTTCTGATTAAGCAGAGTATTTACAGGGACAAAAGAGTTAGATAAGATGACACCGTGGACAGCGCAGTTCCATCTTGGGCCTAGAAAGTTATTTCAACAATACAATAAAATTAAATAAAAAACAAATAATAAGAGTATGTGTTCAGAAATGTTTGGCTCACCTTGGGGTAAACCATTAAAAGCTTTGGAGACCCTTTATCTGCAAAATGAAAGCCAAAGCCCTTTTCCTGGCACACAAGACCCCTTACGATCTAGTCCCATCTGGCTATACTCTTTATCAGACTCTGTGACCTCACATAGATATTGCATATCAATTGCAATACATTTTTTTAAAAAAACATTTTATTTTTAAGTAATCTCTATACCCAGCGTGGGGCTTGAACTCACAATCCTGAGATCAAGAGTCACATGTTCCACCACCGATTGAGCCAGCGAGGCGTCCCTGTTGCATATTTCTATTTGCAGTGCCCTCTCCTGCTTATCTTCCACCAGTGTATCTTTGAAAAGAGTTTTTAAGTCGCCTCCTTTCTCAAGTCTTCTGTGACTCTTAAAATATTTAAATTTACTTTGCCTGTGATGGCTCTTACATCCTTGAAAAATTTTTCCTTATTATTACATAGTTACTTATTTTCACAGTTTTGTCTCCACTTCTAGATTGCTAGCTACTTTGAGACTCTGTTCTGGCTTTCTTCTTTGAATCCATAACACTTAACACTGACACTAAAAATAAGTATTTATAGTATTGATTTGTATTGAGCTACAGAGCACATTGTAGATCTGTTTCCATCCAAATGAGCTGATGTACACACCATGAACTGGCTTCCCATCAGATTTTCCCTTACCCTTAGCCTTGACATTCAAGAGATTTCATGTAAAAATATCTTATTTCTCTTTTCTTTGATAAAGCCCTCTGAAACCAAGACCAAAGCAATTGAAAAAATTGATGATCTTCTTGAATTGTACATGGGAATTCAAGATATTGATTTAGGTAAGATGATACTATTTCTTAAGTCTTATATTTCTTAATTGAATTTAGTGCTTCTTTATGTCTTGCATGAATTTATACTCAGTGATACTTTTCAAGGTAAATACTGTAAGGTGATGAGAAAAGTGTAATGAAAATAAGATATAAAACATAAAAGAATAATGAATAAAGACCTAGTCCTTACCCTTTTACTAGCTGTGAGTCAACTTTTCTAAACTTCAGTTTTTAATCTACAAACTATAAACTGTAATAATAGCCTTCCTTCATAGGCTTGTTTTATGGATTTAAAAATGCCATATGAACAGATTTTGTAAATGACACATATGGAATGTATTTGATACATCAGATCTACATTAATCAAATTATATATTATGATATTGTGTGCACTTAATAGGATTACTGAGACCCTGTGAGCAATGAATCAGAAACAGGAAGAAAAAGGACACACCTGGTGTATGACTGATCAGGGCAGTTGAATTGCTGGGTATTTCTTATATTATCATTAGGATGTCAGGGTCTTGATTTATCAGTTACAAATAACAAAATAGTAACAACAATGCGAATTCCAACTGACTTAAAGGATGAAAGTGGGGAAATGTTTTGGTTCTTGTAACTAAAAACTTCAGAGGTAGATCCTGGCTTCAAAAATGGCTAGATCCAGAGTTCTCATGCTCTCGTCAGGATGTGGTTTCCCTTTTTTCCATTTAGGCTGCATTTCAGGTTCTTGTGGTCCCCTGGCACCTTCAGACCCTCCCTCTTGGAGTCAAAATGATGGCCATGGCTCCATCCTCTATACCTTAGTGTCAAGCATGATGGGGAAGGAGGAGGGCCTTTCCCAAGTCATTTGAACAAAATGCTTAGGATTGACTCTGACTGGTCTGATTGGCTCACTGAGGTGGGGGTGGTGGTGGTGGTGGTGGTTAGATCTGGGTGGTTAGATCTGGGTGGTGGTTAGATGCTCTCCCTCTGGAGCTGAGAGTGACTGAAATCGTAGGGCTGAGCTGGTGAAAAGTCCTGGCCTCTCCCATGTAGAAGCCAGAAGAAAGTACCCTTGGGAAGGGCGGAGGGATGCTGGGTGATGAAACAGTGACTGTGCCCTGCAGTGGTGGGGGTTGTGTCTGCATGCACCCGAGTGTGCATAGAGTGTGTTGGTATGGATCAGGTACTTAATACATTTTTTTAAGCCAAAGACTTGGACTGTTTTGTTGCCCTGCTACCAGGTGTAAAGAATTTTACTCTAGCTCAAGTGGAGTGTTTGAAACTCATTATTCCTTTTCTACTTCCACTCATTCTTACTTTTTTCTTGTAGAGTCTGTTCTTATGTTTTTCTTGCCTTTCTGAACTTTTAAAATAAAACTTCTATGGTGGATATACAGATGCTGTCTGTAATTGAAGAAATATTAATACTCTTTTTTTCTAGTTCCTTGATTCAAAATATAAAATTTGCATATAATAGGTACTTGCTCCACACAGACAAGAAGTTAAAGCTGAGATTATCCTGTAGAAAGACAGCATCTTAAAACTTTTCTACAAAAACTTTTCCTCAATCCTTTTGCATTTGGAAAGATGGAGTTTTGCATAAGTGAGGTGGGCCTATGAAAATTATGCAGATAATAAAATAAAATTATGCAAATGAAAGCAAAGGGGATTTATGAATGGCAGTGTGCTTAAACGCAGAATAGGCAGTATTGGTTGGAAAAATAATATATATCTCTAGTTGAGAAGTTTTCAAACAGTATAACTGAATATTATAAGATTCAGAAACTAGCATATAAATGCTAGATCTTTTTTTTTTTTTTTTAAAGATTTTATTTATTTACCCGACAGAGAGAGATCACAAGTAGGCAGAGAGGCAGGCAGAGAGAGAGGAGGAAGCAGGCTCCCTGCCGAGCAGAGAGCCCAATGTGGGGCTCGATCCCAGGACTCTGGGACCATGCCCTGAGCCGAAGGCAGAGGCTTTAACACACTGAGCCACCCAGGTGCCCCTAAATGCTAGATCTTGATGAACTCAAATTTAGGAGAACCATACTTTCAAAGGGGAGAATTTAAAACAGTCTTTAGAACTTAATTTTGGGCATAGGCCTTATTGTTAATTAAGTATAAATTTGAAATAGTTAAATAAATTAATTTTGTTCTTTGTTATTAAATATATATAAGTATATATAGGGGCACCTGGGTGGCTCAGTCGTTAAGTGTCTGCCTTCGGCTTAGGTTATGATCTCAGGGTCCTGGGATCAAGCCCCACGTTGGGCTCCCTGCTCCCTGGGGAGTTTACTTTTCCCTCTTCCTCTCCCCCTGCTTGTGTTTCCTCTCTCACTGTCTCTCTGTCAATTAAATAAATGAATAAAATCTTAAAAAAAAGTAAATACATGTAAGTATACATGGAAGAACAATGGACAGTGGAGTAATTCTAAGTGAATTAAGGAGCGGTTCTTTAATAATTCATTTCTTTCTCTCTGACAAATTCAAGGCACTAAACATTCCTCACAAATTCCTTGTAAATTAACTTGTAATCCCATTGTAAAGTTAATTAATCATCTGTAGCAAGTTCTTCCAATGACACGGGAAGTCATTATTATTATACATGAATAGCAATGTGATTAGTTATCTAGGGAGGTAAAGTTTAAGGAAAGTAATTATTTGAAGAATGTCAACCATTGTTAAATTAGGAATTTCTGTCATTATTCAGATCTGATTAGCATAAAATAGAAATCACAAATGTGATACTGATTCAACAGACGAATGAATATATTTGCTTGTTTTTATTCTCAGTGCTCTTAGCTTTCAGAAATGTTAAGTTTTAAGGCAAATTGTAGTGACATCATGTTATTCCAGAGTTGTTAATATAAATTTACATTAAAAAGTGAAAAAGATAATATGGCAATAAAATGACTAAAACCAAAACACTATCTTCACAAAGTTTTGGGATGTATTTACCACTTGAAAATGGAAAATAATTGAAACGAGTTTAGAAAGTAACCCTGCGGGTGACAAGGCTTTATTTGGTTGTAAAGCTAGGCTGCAAACTGACTTTTCAACTGACACAATGCCAACATGTGTTGCCTTGGAATGTTATCCATGGCGAGGAAAAATGGATTCTGGAAGATTTTGAGTCCTATAACATATTGTGGGAGATTGACCTAACTTAATGAAAAAGTTGTATCCTATAAGTTTCCTCATGAATATTTAAGGCAACTATGTTAATTACACATAGAACTATAATACGTCCTGATGATACTAGTTTAGGAGTTTGGAGATCATCCTGGCCATGTCAGAATTTTAGGATTTCTAATTTATTAAGAGATCAGAAATGTGTGGAAAAGAAATTTGAATGATAGATTCTAAGTAATTTTTTCTTATAAAATCTTTTTTAGCTCCTTTAAAAAAATACAATAATGGTGTTTTAATAGAGATAATACATTTCTTCTTAGGATGATTTTCTTTCTTCTGTGAATTCAAAACAGTGAATACTGTAGAAAGTCATCCTTCTTATCTTAGATAAAGCCAATGATTTTGGAAATAGATTTTCACTAACAAAAAAACGTGTTCAACATTGGTCATGTTTTTGATGTTCGATTCCTGTCTGAGTTCCTTGAAATGGATTATTTAACACTTATTTCCCACAGACTTTTCATAAAGATCTTCTGTAGGAGGTACAACTACAGATTTAATGGTTAATGTTTAGGACTAATCTTTATTTAATCCTGTTATGTGTCATTTTATAGATTTGAAAACAGATTCAGAGACATTTGGTTACTTGCCCAAAGTCAGCTAACAAATTAAGAGCTGAGATTCAATTCTGGAATTTTTTTATATCAGGATTTTTCATCTGCAGTAGTATCTTATATTTAAAAGTTCAGTTTAAGTATTTAAAAACTTAGTGGGAGGGGCGCCTGGGTGACTCAGTCTGTTGGTTAAGCGGCTGTCTTCGGCTCAGGTCAGTCCTGGGATCAAGCCCCACATTGGACTCCCTGCTCAGCGGAGAGCCTGCTTCTCCCTCTCCCTCTGCCTGCTGCTCTGCCTAGTTGTGCTCTCTCTTTCTCTCTGTCAAATAAATAAATAAAATCTTAAAAAAGAAAACTTAGTGGGAAATACAGATTGACCTATATCACAAAAATAAATTTGTTAATGATGTGAAAGTTGTTCAGTTGTGGAAACCATATAAAGATATTTCAAAATGGCCAGTAGAGGTCAGCACTTAGCTGCTGTGTGTTGTACAACAATTCTATTCTTTCAGGGGACTTTTTTTTTTTTTTTTTTTTTTTTGCCAGATTGCATTTAGGTGTTAAATATTATTGCAGTGTATTGCAGATCCATTATAGGTGAAAAGTATTTTAGTAGCTATCATATGAATGTGATATAACTTAATAAAAAGTGCTTCTTTTTGCTAAAAGCTCCCTTTCTCTTTTCTCTTAAAGATGCAGTCTTTAATCAAAAAGGATAAAATTATACCAGTTCACTTCTCCTTTAAGAATTTTCAAAATTTGTGTTTATACTTTATCAAAATTTTATCAAAATTTTGTGCGTGTTTTAGTGCGTGCCTCATTCTTAATTTCTTTGAAAATTCATATAGCAAATTACTTTATCTTAAAAGATTTATGGAACACTCTGTTATGCATAGTATTTCTAACACCTTATCAAAAATTTGTGCGTGTTTTAGTGCGTGCCTCATTCTTAATTTCTTTGAAAATTCATATAGCAAATTACTTTATCTTAAAAGATTTATGGAACACTCTGTTATGTATAGTATTTCTAACACCTTAATGAAGCCGCCTAATTGGTATTTTTGTTACTTTTACCAGACCAGTAGTTCCTTGAGGGCAGATACTGTACTGCTTTTAATCTCAGCTCCTACTACAGGACTTCTCCTGGAGTAAATATTTGGTAAATATTTGTTGACTGACTGTGTGTTGAGGGGCACAAAAATAGTGAATTCACTAGGAGTATGAGTCCTAACTTCGTAAGTTTGAGACGTTAGCCTTTGGACAAATTATTAAACTTCGAACCTTAATTTCTACGTCTTTGTAAAAGGGGTGTAATAAAAACCTTAAAGGGTTGCCAACATACTAAATTAAATAATATGTATAAAGTTCCTGTTACATCGTAAATAATAGGTACAGCTATTATTTTTAGCATTGATCACTAATAATTATTACTAGTAATAATGGTAGTGGTAGTAGAGGTAGGACTGTATACCTGGAGGTCTGACCAACTCTGGGACTGTGTTTATTGTGGAAGTTTTACTTTTCTGCTTGCCAGCATGAGTGAGATTATACAGTTTGGATTGTGAGGTTGTGGTATAGGCATCTTAGACCATCATTTTTCTCATTTTGTAACTAAGGAACCCAAGCCAGAGATTGCAAGTCAGAGTAGGCAAGGTCTAGAATATATCGTTCCTGGGCTCAGTGCACTAGACAATGCTGTTGAGCTTCCCGAGGTACCAAACAGCCATGTACCAAGTTATTTCTTATAGTCAAGTAGGTATGTGTATGTGTGTGAGCGAGAGATTGGCTGACTCATTGTCCATTAGCGAACATCTGATTGTGGTCATTGTGTCCCCCCAGCATTTAAGAGCATCATTTGTGTGCAGTTAGTTTTTGCTTCTGAATGATCTGTAGATTTTCTTATCTTCTGTGTGCATCTTATTTCTTCCTCTGCTAGATTGTGTATCACCCACATGTTAGTATAATCTTTAGGTAACTGTCTCAATAAATGCTATCTGTGGAGTCTATGAGAAATATTTAAAATGGTAGACTTAGCAAAATTCTGAACTCGAGTCCTACTTTTGCAATACTTACCTTTAAGTTTTGGTTACTCTTCTTTCACAGCGTGGCTACAGGACTAGACCTCTGGGTTTTGCTTTCTCCAATGCATGTTAACTCTGTCAGTGCAAAAATTATTTAAGTATAATTACAAAGCTGCCTCCCGTGCCCAGGCATCTACCAGCATGTTCGATGCATAAGACACCGAACTTGTTTTGAAGGGCATGAAAGACTGAGTAGACTATTCAAGATCTGTTGGGAGTTTATTTATTTATTTATTTATTTTTAAAAGATTTTATTTATTTGAGAGAGAGAGCACAAGCAGGGACAGAGGGAAAGGGAGAAGCAGACTTCCCGCTGAGCAGGGAGCCTGATGCGAGGCTTGATCTCAGGGCCCTGGGATCATGACCTGAGCTGAAGGTAGACACTTAACCAACTGAGCTACCCAGGTACCCCTCTTTATTTATTAGAGAACAAGTGTAGGGTGGGGAGGGGCAGAGAGAGAGAGAGAGAGAGAGTGAGAGCATCTCAAGCAGACCCCCCTCTGAGCATGGAGCCTGTCTCAGGGACTTGATCCCATGACCCTGAGATCATGACCTGAGCTGAAATCAAGAGTCAGATGCTGAACCGTTTGAGCCACCCAGGTGCCCCTAGGATGTGAGCATTTTAAAGGATTTTAATAGTAATGGTCAAGTTGTTTTTCAAAAGCTAAGGTTACGAAGTCAAGCCTGTGTGTATCTGAATGTTTGCTTCACTATATCCTGGCTAGCATTGGCATGCCATTTAAAATATATATAAAAGTTATAATAAACTTGTTCCTTTGACTGGAGCTGAAGCTGAAGGCCTTCTTTCTCTTTCAAGTATTTGTTTCTGGATTGAAAATAAATACAGAAGCTTTTGAGTCAGGGCTGAGGCCTGAGGCAAAGTAAGAGAGAGAGGGATAATGATGAGAAGGAATCAATTCCTCCTCACTCATAACTGCTTTTTAAAAGTATTTTTAAAGCCATCTTAAACATTGAGAAAGGTTATAAAAACAGTACAAAGACTTTTTTCCCCCTTGAACATGGGAATAAATTAACAATATTTATTGCCCCCAAATACTTTAGTGCATATTTCCTATGAACAAATATATTCTCCTAGCTAACCACAATATAACCAAGAATCATGAAATTAACATTGATATATTACTATCATCTATTATTCATATGTTATGTTTCACTAAATACAGTAACACCCCTTATACAGAAGAGCATGTTCAAAATTATGGGTTACTTTTATTTATATCAATTTAGAACAGTTTCCCACTCTTAATTTTAATGACCTTGATGCTTTTGGAGGGTACAAGTTGTTATTTTATAGAATGTTCCTCAATTCTGGTTTGTCTGATTTTTTTTTTCAGAATTATGTTTACGTTATACCTCTGGCAAAAATATCAAATGTGATGCTGTATTCTTTTCAATACATCTTATCAGGAGGGATAGGATTTGATTTGTTTTATTTCTGATATTGTTCATGTTGATGACTTGAAGTGGTGTTTGCTAATTGTCTCCACTATAAAGTTATTCTCTCTGTAATAAGTATTTGGTACGAGAGATATTTTGAAACTATGTAAATATCTTGTTCCTCATGATTCTACCTTCCTTCCTTCCTTCTGTCTATTTGTCAGTCAGTCATTTCTTTGGGCCCCATCTCCTCCTTTCCCTTTGGCCTTGTTAGTACAGAACTTTTTGAGATAAAGCAGAGTTCTTAAATGCTCTTAAGAGCACTAGTGGATTTTAGCTGAAAGACCAGAACTCTTGGTTCATTCAGAGAAATCCTACAACTGTTGAATTCTTCATCCTTAACCAGGGAGGAAAGGAGATGCCGAGGATTTTTTTAACCTGGAGTTTCTTCAGCCAAGTCCTAAATCACACTGTCTCTTTCCGGTTGCTGGTGCTTATAAGGGGCTGAGATAAAAACAGCTGAGCCTCATGGGCTCCGAGCCAGTTGGGGCAGGTCCCATGGGAATATGTGTTCTTGAAGATGCTGGTTCCCCAGACATAAGAACTGGGGCTAGGCAATTTACTAGAAAAACAGAACAAAGGTACCACTTTCACTTTCTGTCTCAAACTAGAAAAGGGCTCAGGAAAAGTTACCTCGATTCCATGCGTAGACCAATACCTTCTTATCCCTAGCTTGATTTTCCCATTGCAAACTGTTATCCTTAGTCTTTGTTCTTCGGAGGAGTAGGGAGTACTAGGTTCCACCATAGTTGGGAGTGGGGTACTGGTAGAGGGGCAGAGAGAGCTAGTGACTGTGGGCAGGTGGAAGAGGGATGATGTACTCTGACTTTCCTGGCAGGGTTAGCCACAGGGTTTCCTTTCTGGAGCTCTTGTTCCACCCAGAGGAATACCAGTAGTTCTTGACTGATGGGCTTCAAGGTGGAGGAGAGGCCAGGGGTGGCAAATCTGGGTACAGTGGACAGACTGTTTAAAAATGTATTTGCTACCCTGACAGACGATAGTATGTTACTGTTATAACTTATACCAGAAATAGATCTATGCATGTTACATTGAGAAAGTAATTTTCCTCTTGCAATTTTTCTCAGTTCTCTGATGTTGTCTCATGTATCATTAATTTTTAAAAATTGTTTTTGATAGCTACCACAATGTTTGAAGCTGGAAAGGACAAAGGTAATCCAGATGAATTTGCTGTGGCACTTGACGAAACTCTTGGAGACTTTGCGTTCCCAGATGAATTTGTCTTTGATGTTTGGGGAGTCATTGGTGATGCGAAACGAGAATGATGATGATGTGGATGATCCATCTCTGGAGAAATGAACCATTCTTTTTGAAAATATCCATAAGATCTGATTTTAGACACTGTTACAGACTCTGGTTTGGTCTGATGTGTATGGAATACATTCGTTGAAATGTAATTTTGGTTTCTGGGTACCTTTTAATGCGGTTGCAGATGGGATATGCTTAAATCACCTAAAATATGATCAATTTTAATATTTCATTCAAGAGTCTTTTTAAAGTAAGTTTTAGGGAGTATTTCTAGAGAGGCTTTGCTCCCCATGAACGTCTGTGTTTTCTTTTCCACATGCAAGTAGCTAATTGCAATAGCTCTGTAGCTCATTTTTAAAATCTTAATGCAGGGAAATTGGGATTAGAGTATGATTTGCCTTCTGAGCATCTTCATTTTGTTATACTAGCCTGATCTGGGTGTGTTCAGGAAGTGAAGTGTGAATTATGCCCACTCTGGGTCTAGAAAGCGTTGTTTTTTTTTTTTTAATCCACTGAGTAAGGGGAGGAAGATTCCTATAGCCTCTTGACGTCTGTGGCCTTCTTTCTTCTTAAAGCAAGGATTGATTGACTTATTTTTTTATTTATTTTGGTTCTTTGTAATTGCCCCTTTTTAAAAACTTGTTAAAATCTATTATACTGAAAAAAAAAATCTATTATACCGTGTATGTGTTTGCTTGTGTGGAAGAAGGGTGGAAAAGACAGATAGGGTAGAAAACACTTAAATTTGATTTTTTTTTAAGCAGTTCTTAAAGCATTCTTTTCCCACTCATACCCACTTTTATGTTATCCTTCATAAGCACTCCAAGGAAGGTTTTTATAGTCTTTGTAGAACTTTTCTTGTGAAAGATATTTACTCAGAAAATAACTGTGTTTGAGAACATTTTCTTTTTTTTTTTTTTGAGTGAAAGAGCAACACTTTTAAGCCCCCTAAACTTTAGAGGAGATACTATCAGAAATCGATTTCCCCCAGTGGAAATAAAGGAGGACGGGAGGAATTGAGAAAATATATTAGTCTATTATTTTAGAGTTCTAACATACTTTCTCTAAAACCTTACATTATTGAGAAAATTGAGGGCAAATGACTGTCTTATCACTCTTATGTGACATTTATGGATGTCAGAGAATGGAAATGAATGGTTTCAACATAGATCATTTAATAAGGCAGAGCATGGTGTGACCAAGCATTCTTCTAAAGCGTTAGATGGAAAATGCTGTGTGCTGCCATGGTAATCAGAAATAATGACCCATGAGGGCTGTATTCCAGGAAATCAGAAGTAGTTCCCTTTTCATGGTGAGTTAATGCTTCACTAACTGTTTTCTGGGGCAACTTTACTTTTACTGACATCCACTCCTCTTTCACAGAAGTTTAACGCTCTGAAGCAGATACTCTTTGTCTCATTAATCTGAGACTTGTACGGAAGCCCTGTTTTAGTCATTAATGTGTAACTAAAGGAGTTTATAGAACATGGATTGTCTTAATGCGCTTGCCCATCATTTGAAAATGGGACCCAGCTCAGGCTATAATTTGTTGTTACTCGTTTCATGGATTTCTTTTGGAGCTCTCCTAATATCTATTAATTATTTTTTAAATTATTTTTAATTTTTAAGATATCTACTGATTCTTAATACCACCTCTCTTAGAAGGACATGAAAATTGAAAAAGCTGATATATATATATTTTAAAGATTTTATTTATTTATATGATAGAGAGAGAGAGAGCACAGGTAGGCAGAGAAGCAGGCAGAGAGAGAGGGGGAAGCAGGATCCCCGCTGAGCAGAGAGCCCGACGCGGGTTTCGATCCCAGGACCGAGATCATGACCCGAGCCGAAGGCAGAGGCTTTAACCCACTGAGCCACCCAGGCGCCCTGAAAGAGCTGATATTTTTAAAGATGAGAAAGTTGAGGCCCATAGAAACACTTTAGTTTAACAAAAAAAATTTTCTGGCACTAGATGTTAGAGTTGAAAAGAAGAGTCATTGTTTATTGTTGATGGTTGTCTTTTTCCTCCTTCCTTTTTGGGCATGCAGGAAGATTGACACTGATTCTCTGTGACTTATGGAATCTCATATTCACGAAGTGAGTTGTGCTCACGATTTTTCTAGAGTCTTGATGTGTCCATGTACAGCAGTAACTCTACTTGCCTGTTAAGGTTAAATGGTAGTTATCATCATTCAGGGCTTAGCTGGGCACAGGAACTTTAATCCTAATAGGTTTTTCCTTGAAATGTCTTTCTCTCTCACCTCTGTTGCTAAGCTGATAACAAGGTTAGTTTCTTTATATTATTTTGTTCCCTTCCCTGAAAATATATCTGTGAACTTTGTGCCTTTCGGTAACTCTCGGTGCACAAAAAGAGCAAGGCCTCATTTTAATTGTCACCGTCTACAGTGTGGGCTACCCTTCTGCTACGACAATGAGACCTTTTTTTTTTTCATTAAACATGCTATTTCATTGATACCAGTAAACATTTCCAGAAGGCCTCTGCTGTTTTATTTTGTTCTACAGGTTTTCCCCCTGGTGGAGGAGGATTATTTTATTTTTGATTTCCCTCCATGCAAAATTGCATTTTTCAGGGGCCACTAAGAGCACACTGTGTGTTCTCTGTGGCAGAGTATGTAGGTGGGGACCAAACGTTGGGCTCAATGGGGCCTTGAACATAGCTTGCTCCTGATCAAGTATACACATTCTGATGATGCCAAATAGGTATATTTTGGGTTTCTGTGATGTTTTAAAAATGTAAATGTATAATTACATGATGTGAAACTCTTTAAGAATTCAATTATAAAAGCAGTAATCAGTTTACCTCTACGTGGGGCTGCTGTATCCAATATTGTAGTGTTAACAGGTAATTACAGATAACTTAATTTTGCCAAATGATTATTTTGCTGTATTTCCCCCATAACTTTAAGAAATAGAAATTTTTCCAAGTAAAGCACACTTTCTTTAGGTTCATGTTATTGCTAGACCTTCATCAAGTCTAGAGAGAGCCTTCCTGGCATCCTTCAGTTATCATTGCCTCTCTAGCATAATACCAAAATGAATTTCATCTGCAAATAGAGTTTTCAAAATAATGGTTCTTCTAAATAGGGCACAATTATCTGCCAAAGATGTAAAAGAGTGATCATATGATGACCCTTTCACCCTCTGATACATCTAAAAATATATGAATGGTAGCATTGAGTGAAATATAAAAATATATGAGTGATAGCATTGTTATTATTTTGGTGGAAGTAATGTGCTAGAAGCACAGGTCGGTGTTTTACCCAAGCTATGAGTGAATAAAAAGATAGGAGATGCTGTTCAGCTCACAGTCGCAAGAACTAATGCTTTGTGTAAAATGTACATTTATTATTTTCTTGACACAGATTGAAAGGGACATCAAAGTAATTACAAGTCCTTACACATATCATGGTTATAAAATGTTTCTAAGATTGTGAAGTATACAAATGGCACAGCCTGTCCCTACCTCTTACCTGAAAGCCTAGTTCTAAGAAATGACTCATGGTTATTATCTGCTGGGAGGGTGAAAATTGGATATGACATCTTTATCTCAGTTTGAGATGTTAAGCCTCTATAAAACTTAAATATAGCCATAGATATTTTTAAAGCCATAACAAAAAGAAGATAAATTTTCTGATAGTTTTGAATATTTTATATTTTGAACTCTTCGTGCCATGCAATGGTATTGACTCTATGCAGGTAAAATATTCTATGTCTTGGGAGGAAAAAAACCTTTGTCCTTTGTAAAAATCATAGCATATACTTTAAAATGTTTCTGAGATTGAATTTTGGAAATTTATTAATTTGCAAAATTATAACATATTTTATTTAAAACTTATTTACTGTATTTCTACTTATAGATTGTACAAATGTTTATGTATTGATCAAAGAGTGAATTGTAGAGGCATAATTTATAATATTTAAAATATAACTCCTTAAAATAACCTTTTCGTGAAAAAATGAATGTTTTTATGAAAAAATACTTGGGGTTTTAAATGTTTGACTTTTTAGTTTTATTTAAATAAATGATTCAGGGATAACACAAGTAAATGTCTAGGTCTTTATTTTTTTTATTTTTAAATATTTTTTATTTGAGTGCAAGAGCACGTGAGCACCAGATGGGGGAGGGGCAGGAGGAGAGGGACTAGCAGACTCCCTGCTGAGCAGGGAGCCAGACATGGGGCTCAATTCCAGGACCCTGGTATCGGGACCTGAGCTGAAGGCAGACGCTTACCTGACTGAGCCACCCAGGTGCCCTGACCTTTATGTTTTTAATACATTTTTGGTATATATTTTTTCTCAATGTATTTCATATGAGGTATTATCTCTAAGGTCTCTTAGTTTAACACAAAATTATGTGTTTTGATTCAGTAAAAATATATGAGCTATGCACTGCCAGAATACTCTAAGGTAAAATAGTCATAAGCTGTTTCTGTTTATAAAATAGAGGTTTACCTGGGATGACATTTTCTTCTTTATTCAACTAATTTTATGGCAGTAGTTTCCAAACAATAGCGTAAGTAGAAGAAATATCAGCCCATAGCTCTTAGGTGGTTAAGCCTTTGGATTCATTATCTACTTGCATTTCGAAGGCCCTATTAGAGCTGTTAGAAATCCTTAAAAATATGCTAATTCCATATGTTTGGGGATGGGGTCCAGGAATCTGCATTTTGACCCATCCTCCAGATGATTCCAATGGAAGTGAATCTTAGACCTTTACTTTGAGGTCCCTGACAGTCAGGACCAGCACTGGGTAGGAACAATAGACATGACTTCCAAAAACTCACCATCTGTCAAGATAGAGATCTAAAAGAGCTCTTCAAGAGAATTAGGTAAGTGCTAAAATGCATGTAAAATCATATGGGAAGCAGCTATATATGACAGTAAGATTTCTTTTAATTTCACCAAGTGGGTGATTTTGTAAATGTAAATTGGTATGCTAGAAGAATTTGTTCGTGGAGAAGTAGACTTCCCAATTGGTGCACCATGGATTAATCCACATGATAGTTTTGCCTTTGTTTACACGCAATATTTGATGCTTACCATTGATACAAATAAATATTGGCTATTTATCTTGCTCCTATTAGGTATTCTCTTCTAGTTTTGTAGATGAAGATCCTCTTAGACAATGGTTTTTAGAGTGGAACTGACATGCATGATGAGACTGATCTCTCTCAATGGGAGTAACCTCAGGGGATGCTGTGGTTTTGATCATGGAGAAATTAAGCTTATAAAAATGCTGCTTGAAGTCTCCTTTTGTGGATTTTTCTCTTAGGTTCCTTCATGTAGGGGGTAGAGTGAATATGATTCATGCTTCATTATCTTTTTTTTTTTTTTTTTTTATAAATCACTGTAGCTTTACAATTTATTATGGATTGGTATACACACAAAAGACTGTATGTGCTTCCGGAAAGTGGTTGATTTTCTGTTCCTAGAGGTGCTGTTCGTCTTCTCTTCTATTTCCTGCTAAGTTTGTAGTTGTTTAGAGTGGTTTGATAACTATCTAGCTGAACTTCTGGAATCAGACACTATCTCTGCCTCTTACTCCTCCGCCATCTTGCTCCTCCCTCTGCTGTGTCCATGCTTCATTATCTTATGTGTCATCTAAAAATATGTTGGGAATAATATTTATGATTAAAACAATTGTAGATCCAGTGAATTAATTTAGCTTTGAAAAAATGGTTTCTCTAAGTTAGAATTTCTACCCCCTCATTCAGATGTTGTTATAAAAATAATTTGATAGAATTTTAATTTTATTTTTGTGGCTTTCCAGTGAAAAGTAAGTAGAGATATAAAAAATGAAGTAAACCAAACTCTTCCCCATAAAGCAAAAGGAGTATTTCTCTTCTGCAATGGCACTGGAGAAAAATGAAGAAATAAAATCCTGCAAAGTTAAGGAATGGTGGAAGAACCATAGGATGCATTAACTTTGGGAAAGGGAAGATGGGAACATTGTAGCCATCTTCCTACAATGTCCTTTCCTCTTTTCCGTGCGTCCCTTCCTGGCTCTTCTCTACCTACCCTCAATCCATGGGTTCCCCAGCCCTCAGACATGGGTTCTATCCCCCACTCTACCCTCTTCTCAGAGGACTCATCTCTTCCCGTGGCTTTAAGCATGTTTATAGTTACAACTCCCAAACATACATCTCCAGTTTGTATCTCTCTTCTGAGCTCTATACTCAGATATATAACTGATTCTTGACATCTCAACTTGTGTGTGGGAACTTTAACATGTCCAGGGTGAAACTTAAATTTTTTTTAGGGAAGGGAGAGGGACAGAGGGAGAAGGAGAGGGCGAATCTTAAGCAGGCTCCATGCCCAGTGTGGAGCCTGACGTGAGGCTTGATCTCACAACCCTGAGATCATGACTTGAGCCGAAATTGAGTGGGACACTTAACCGACTAAGCCACCCAGGCGCCGCCCAAATTTTTTTGTCTTATTTTCTTCAATTTTCTCGGACAGAAAGTGGCATCATAATTCACTGCTTCTTTCTTCACCTACTATGTCTAATTCAGCAGCAAGTTCTTTTTGTTGTATCTCTGAAAATATCTCCCAAATATCTACTTCTTTCTTGTTTCAGTGCCTCCTGTTCAATCCATGCCTCTTCCATCTGGGCTGCTGCTTCAGGCTCTACACTGCTGCCCCATCTTCCACTCCTGCCTTCCTCCACCTGGTAATGCGAGTGCTCTGAAAATGTTGATTGCAGGCCATGAGTGTTCAGCTTTCTTGAAAATGAAAATGTCAGAGTCTCATTGTTTTCTTCTCTGGAGGGACTTAACCTTATGCTCATTTTTGTCTTTGAGGGAAGGGGCACTAGTTCTTGGATGATTCAGCTTCTGCTAAAGGGCTCACAGAGACTAAAGGCTATGGGATGTATGCGTGTGTTGGGGAAAGGGAGAGAGATGTCTTTAAAGGTCCAAACAGAAGAAGACGGTGTCTTGTTTTCCTGCAGGCTTGTGATGGCTAGATGGAGTGTTTAGAACAACAGGAACAAGAGCCTTCCAAAGATTCCTGGTGTCTCATCATTGCAGAGACAGTAAGACACACAGTTAGGGGTGGCGTTTGAGTACCCAATGCCCTTGTGGGAGCTTGAGTCATTGAGCAGAGCCCATCAGCCTTCATCGAATCAGCATTTCCCATCCCCTATTTGTTTCTATCAGTGGTTGTCCATAGTTTTGCCCATTGTTGTCTAACAGGAGAGTCATCACACAAGCCCAGACCTCTGGCTTATTCCGGTGGATGCCTTGTTCTCAGATTTGTTTTTTCTCTTTTGGGCAGTGACCTGACCCACACATAAACTGTAGAATAGAGAGGTGGTCCCTTGCTTATGTCTAGTGGACTGTTGGGAGAAACCCTTGCTTTTGTGCTTGGGAGGCTGAACTTAACCAGCACAAGAGCTTTGATGGGAACATGGGCATTTTTGCTAGATGCTAATGAGATCACACCACTTCCCTTCCAGCTTTTTACAGTGGCCTTCAAAGCCTTACCCATGTCATTCATCATGCTCATCCTAACTCTGTGCTCTGGTTACATTGAACTTGCTTTTCACTTCCAAGTTCTTCCTTTCTTAGAGCTTTTTCACTTGCTGTCTTTCTCTGCCTTGAACTCTTCCTCCTATTTGCATAGCCAGATCATTGTCATCCTTCATTTATTAGTGTAAATGCCACTTCTTTGGCAAAGATGTTTTTGACCTTCTTCCTCTCCATATTCTTGATGTCAGCCCTTGTTTGTTTCCATCCCAGCTCATCATTATTTTAAATTATTAGTTTTTATTCTGTATTTCCCATTTGAATATCAGTTTCTTGGGGGTGGAGTTGTTTATATCTCTCACTGTTATATCCTGGGCACTTAGCATGGAGCCTGGTATATATTAAACACTAACAAAATACTCATTAATGAGGAACTTCAGCAAATATCTGTTGAGTGCCTACTGTGTGCTCAATTGCTTGAAGTAGATCAACTCACCAAATCTTCAGCAACCCCCTGAGGAAGGTAATGCTTATTTTCATTTTAAAGATGACGAAACAGGTCCAGAGAAATTGAATAACTTCCTCTAAGGCACATGTTTGATTAGCGGCAAAGACAGGATTTGAACCCAGTTTTAAGTCCTGAGCTCTCTCCCAAATTGATCCTGTTAATACTTTACCAGAGCAATGTTCTGAGTCACTCAACTGAAGAAAACTGTGGAGGGGATTCAAACTGGGAGAACAAGTTTGTAGATTCAGTTAGCTGCTGTTGTCAGCCTGAGTAAGGGTACAGCTACTCCAAGATTAGGCCAAGAAGCAGACTTAAATGGTTAAGTGATGGATTTTAGGTTAGAAACCATGTGCTAAAAGAGTTTAGTGGTTCTTTAGATTAAAAAAAAATATAGGGCGCCTGGGTGGCTCAGTGGGTTAAAGTATATATATATATATATATATATATATGTATACCTGGCAATAGTTAAGTCTGGATTTTTAAAAAACATTGTAGTCACTGGCTTAATAAGTTCTTCCTGGTGTAACTAAATAAAAAAAAAAAGATTAAGAAAGTTCTTGACCATTTCTTAGAGTATGAGGCTCAATCTTAGAAATCCTTCAAATCTGGTTAAATGATTTTGTGGTTTAGTTGTTTTGACTTGGGTTGTGGGTATTTTGCTTCTGGAGTCATTATTGTTTGTTTCAGAAAACTGCTAAGGGATGATTACTGTGTTCTTTAGTTTTTTTTTTTTATATTTTGAAACAAATTCAAAGAAAGCTGCTTGTTATCAAATGCTCTGTGTGCCATTTACTGTTTGAGAATATGGTTAGAATTTGAGGTTTCATGGAGCATGGAATCTCGTCATTAACCATTTTTAAGACTAAGATACTTGAATTCTGAGGAATGAATTGGAAAGTTATATTGCTCCGAAAATCCATTTCTGGACAAAAATTCTAATTTGTATGCCAAAGGGGTGAGTTACAGAGTTTATTATAAATACCCCGAATATATTCCCTATTCAGTTCTTTTCTATACAGAAGAGTGGTCAGTTTCAACATATTAACTTATGAGTTGGTGAATAAGGAATATTTGTGAGGCCTCCCTCGATGTTAAACCCAAAGTAAGACTATTTGTAACTGTAGTCGTTTAAAAAATGAAATCAATCATCTACCTTTCCAGAGGATCTTTAAATAATCTTAAAAAAAAATGAGGTCCAAGATGTGTACCTGTGTGACTCGGTCAGTTAAGTGTCCAACTCTTTTTTATCTATCTATCTATCTATCTATCTATCTATCTATCTATCTATCTATCTGACAGAGAGAGAGAGAGAGAGAGAGATCACAAGTAGGCAGAGAGGCAGGCAGAGGGAGAGGGGGAAGCAGGCTCCCCGCTGAGCAGAGAGCCCGATGCGGGGCTCGATCCCAGGACCCTGAGATCATGACCTGAGCTGAAGGCAGAGGCTTAACCCACTGAGCCACCCAGGCGCCCCAAGTGTCCAACTCTTGATAACCAGCTCAGGTCTTGATCTCAGGGTTGTAAGTTCAAGCCCTGTATTGAGCTTTCTTCCTTCCTTCCTCTCTTTCTTTCTTTCTTTTTTAAAATTTTTAAAGATTTTATATATCTTTTTGACAGAAAGAACACAACAGGGGAACAGCAGGCAGAGAGAGAGAGAGGGAGAAGTAGTCTCCTCACTGAGGAGGGGAGCCTGATATGGGGCTTGATTGATCCCAGGACCCCAGAATCATGACACTTAACTGATTGAGCCACCCGGGTGCCCCTTGAACCTTGTTTAAAAAGAAAATGAGATCCAAGGAAATTCTGAAGAAGATATACTGACTGAAATAGAGATAGGTGGCGTTTTCAGGACTGATCATTTTAAAATTCTATGGAGTATGTCTGTGACTCTCCTTTTTGACTTTTTTGATAAACATTGTTAATAACCTTGGTGTAATCTTTTAAAATAAATTAATTAGCTTCCAGAAAGTTTCCTCCAGGTGATCTAGTGCTTAGAAGGAGACCACCCAGCTCCACCACCTTGTCACTTGACGGCAGAAGGGAATTCACCGGGCAGTTTAAAAAATTTACCTCCTCTGACCAGTAGGTGGCATTGCCTGCCCTTGTGGCTATCTCTTTTCCATCTGCTTCTTATGTAACCCTCAATACCAAGTCAGGTATTTTATATTCTTTTTGTATCTGTTCTGACTTGTCCAGACTGATTTTTAAGCTCATTTGTGATTCCACTACGGGTAACTTTTTGACAGTGGAATTGTCTTCGAAACCTAGACAGCTTCTTCTCAGAATCTTGGAGTTTATATCATGTGGTCTGGGAGAGTGTTCAGAGCAAATGACTAATTCTACAAAACCAACCAAGGCTCTTCTAGATCTGAAAGGCAAAGAAATGACTGAGCACTGAAGTACTGTAGGAGGTGATTATGGTTAATATCCTGTGAAAGTTATAGACAGCTTCATACCAAGCATAAAATTAAATAGATACATTAAAAACTTTAAAACCTTATTCATGACTTCAAAACTTTTAAACAAGGTTCAAGCAAACAGTTATTGTGAATTTGTTCTTTACCTGAATGAATAAAGCAAGCTGAGCTTCTTTGTATTTAGTAATTAATATTGTGTGGATGATTCATATCATGAAAAGACCTTCTTTCCAGTGAGACAGAATTCTGGCCAGATATTGATTTATGTACTACTGTTTCAACAGCTGCCATTTGAACTAACTTTTCTTCTCTCTAATGTTTTTTACATTTAAGTAGTTGCCAATACTTGCGAGGTACAGTACTTTGTACTTATCATAGGATATTTTCCCCTTAATAATTATATAGCCTATCTATTATCAGCTGATGTTATTCAGGACACTCATTAGCTACAGTTAAATGACATTTGTTAGAAACAAGAGTTTTTAAAGTTGGAATTGTAAATTTTCCTATAATTATAATAATATAGAACTGCTTCCTTATAGACCATCCTTGTCAATTCAGGTCCAGGGTCTATATGAGTGATTTCCTGCTGCTGTATGAAGTAGAGTTGCCCATGAAAGAAGCAGCTGAATCACAATTAAAAATATTTTATTTGGGCTTTATAACTGGTCACAATATAATAGAGGCTCACAGGAAATAGTAGAGATGTCAAAGCAAATGGGAAGTTGGAAGGAATCAGTGGCTTCTAGAGAATTTCCCTTTATTAGACCTCCTGAAAAGCCCTGTTGAAAGCATTAGTCTTATTTTAAATGTCCAAATTCTTCATGTTGCCTTGATAGTAAGGATTTCATAATCTCTGGAGCTTAGTAATTGATTCCAGGAAAAGCATAGACAATTAGGTGGTGAATGTCAGCCATTAATCTATTGTTAGATTCCTTAACGTAGCTGATTTGTGGCTCATTTTTGCACTTCTGTTTATTTCCTCTGTCCACAGTATTTTATTAATATGGCGTGTTCCACATGGTTGAAACCAAAGATCCAAACCAAATGTTGGACTTGGATTTCAGTAGCCTGTGAAAGACCATGTCTCTGATTGACACTCGTAGAAGTCTATCTATGTGCCTCATTTTCTGCAGATCTGGGGGATTGTGGTTCATCTCTTCAAGCTCTCCACTTTGAGCCTCCGTCTCAATTGCCTTGGAGAGAGAGTGCCTCTCCTGATTGATTACCTGGGACCTCTCATTGTCCTTGGGTCTCTCTAGGATGAATTTTATGTAAGTCATCCTGTTAGTCACGATTCAGTTACAGAGAACACAATCTGCCGTACTGTTGTACGCAGAAAGTGATGTAATATGGGTTACCGGATAGGCCCCAGAGCTGTTAGGACTCGAGAGAAGTCTCTAAGCTGAGGAGGCAGACACAAGGATGAGTCCCTGAAGCCTTCCTCCCCAGCTGGGTTGCTGGTGGAGCTGCTGCCATGGTCAGGAAGCTGTTCCTGCTAAATCTGGAACAACTCTGGGGTCATGCCTCTTCTGCTGCATCTGCCGCAGCACGAATGACATCATGTGCTCTGCTTCTCTCACAGGTAACCTTCTGAATTCAAATCTTGAATGCATGTGATTGGCAGAACGTAAGTCATATCCAGAATCTGTAGCTGCAAGGGACCCTGGGGGAAAAAGTTTTTTGTCCATTGTAGAATCAGAAGGATAACATAGTGAGATTGGAATAGATGTTGAACAAGCCAACCCACGATATTTGCTACTACCAATAGTCTGTATTTAAGTCAGACTTCTATTTAAGCAACCCAACCTCTCTGATTGGTAAACAAAACAAAACAAAACAAAACACCAGCCAGTCTTTTTTGGCATGATGCATAGTAAGCAGATAGCCAAAACATATTTATATAGATTGGTAAACTAGTTTTTAAAAGTCTGTACTGTCTTTTAAACATCAGTAATTTAATGACTAAGAAATAACTAACATCTTTTATTGAGGCTTAGTGAAAGTTGGTGAAATATTGGACATAGGATAAAACAATACCACCCAGCAGATCCTATTGCCTTACGACAAAATAATCTATGTTAGAGGATTTCGTTCTTGAAGACATGAAGTAAAAATGAGCTTTGTAGATTAATTGTTGAGTTGCTTGGCGTGAGGGAACCTGGTGGTACATTCCTTTCTCTGTTCCTTTCTTTTTCTTCTTGTTGGTGATATGACCCATTTCATGGCTGCTTATTAGTTGGGGACTCAGTGGGCAACCATCCACTGTATTTTTGTTTCATTTGCATTTTACTTTCCCTACTGGGTGATTGGAATGCTCCAGTTTTCTTTTCCTTAAAAAAAAAAATCCTTTGTTCCTACACAAATGATGGTTTACTTCAAAGAATTTTATTAGGCTTACTTCATTTTTACAGTGCCTTGGTGCATTTGTCTATCCTTAGACAAATCATATTAAGGAACTAATAAACTGTTAACTGATCTAAATAAACAAATGGCTTTTTTTGCCTCCCTCTTGTCTATTTTTAAAGCATCTTTTCAATGAATTACATATTTCTTTCCAAATTGAATTTTATAAGCAATGCTAAACATATGATTTTTCTTTTATTTTTGCTAAGTACTGATCTTCGTAAATACTTACTCTTCTTTATTTGTCACTGACTCTTAATTAGTATAATTCCATCCCTCATTGTTTGGTTGTTGAAATACTCATTCGGCCATTCTCATAGTAGGTATTTTTACTTTCGTTTTAAAAATTGTAGATAGTTGGGGCACCTAGGTGGCTGATCATCTGACTCTTGATTTCGGCTTGGGTCATGGTCTCAGGGTCCTGAGAGCTGAGCCCCGTGTCTGGCTCTGTGCTCAGATCAGAGTCTGCTTGAAATTCTCTCTTCCTCTCCCCCTCCCCCTTGCTCTCTCTTTCCACCCCTCCCCCCCGAATGAATGAATATTGAGAAAAAAATTAGATAATTAATGTTTGAAATGTTCCATACACTGAGAAATTCATGCTACTGGAAATCTCTTGGCTCTAAGATATAAAGGTTAGTGAAAATATCATTGTTATATCTTCTAATGCTACAAACAAGCCCTGCACTTAGAATTTCATTTTGGCTAGAAAATGTTGTAGAATGTATAACATTTTCAGTCTTTAGAAAAGTCTGGGGTTTTCTCAGCCTATCCTTCTTATAACATGGTGGTAATATCTTTTGTATCTGGTAGCATCAGATTCCTTTACTTCTTTTCCAGTTCAGATTCTTTCATCATCTACCTCAGAGAGAAATAGTTAATGCAAGTAAACATATCAAATTAAGCAATATATTAAAGAACAGTAGAGAAAAATGGCTCATAATGGGAGACAATATTGCATAATGAAATAGTGCATAAGGAAATGGGTTGAAATCATATAAACTTGGATGCTAGACTGGCACCACCACTTACAGGTTGGATAAATTACTTCTCTAACATTTCATTTCTTCATGGCTTAAATGGGAATAATAATACTTACTTGTTGTGAGGTCATTGTAAGGGTTACATTAGATAATACACCTAAAATGCTCAGCATATTATCAGGAACATAGTAAATATTTAATAAATTTATTTATTATTGTTGATATACATCCGGGCAGAATTTTCACAAGTTGGTGGGGAGGTTTCTGAATATGATAGGAGCTAGCTAGAAGTGCCTGATTTGCCTTCTCTGATCTTCTCACTTAATAATCTTGAAGAATGTGGAAAACTTAAGACTATTCAGCAACAATCTGCCCTACTTGAGAAGGAATTTTCACCATAGGTAAAATATATAACTTTCTGGAAAAAAATTACCCAAATTGATTCAATGTGAGCAGAAAACTTGAATAGTCCAATAACCATGGAGAAATTCTCTTCACCTGCTAAATGACTGCGTGCAAACAGAAAAGATGAGTTGTTCATCATCATCATCATTATTATTATTATTGTTTTAAAAGATTTTATTTATTTATTTGGCAGAGAGAGACACAGCGAGAGAGGGAACACAAGCAGGGGGAGTGGGAGAGGGAGAAGCAGGCTTCTTGCTGAGCAGGAAGCCCAATGCAGGGCTTGATTCCAGGACCCTGGGATCATGACCTGAGCCGAAGGCAGACGCTTAATGACTGAGCCACCCAGGCGCCCCATTCTACAACTTTCAAAATCATATACTTGAGGGGCGCTTGGGTGACTCAGTCACTTAAGCATCTGACTGTGGGTTTTGGCTCAGGTTGTGATCTCAGGGTCATGAGACTGAGCCCTATGTTGAGCTTCATGTTCAATGCAGAGTCTGCCTGAGATTCTTTCTTTTCCTCTAGCCCTCCCCCTGCTCACATGTATGCTCTCTCTAAAATAAATAAAATCTTAAAAGATTCTTTCCCTTTGTCCCTCCCCACTCTGCATGCTCTCTCTCTCAAAAAAATCTGCACTACTCGAATTTCAAAATTTGGTATTATAAGGATTGGTATTATAAGGATTATTCAAAGATTCTATAGGAATTCATGGATAATATTCATCACATGTATTAAATGCTAGCAATAAGTACGTTAATTTTAGGTTTTACTTTGTCGAGAGAAAAGAAAACACTATGACTTTTAAATAATAAATATAATAATTTAAAACATATTCAGATTCTGGAGATATTGTGAAGGGGAAAAATTGAGATTGTAATACTCAACGATAAACATTGTTAATATTTTATTGTGCATACTTTCAGTAATCCTATTTGTTTACTTATATATTTTAACAAATTGTGATCATGCTCTCTATATTGCTTTAGATCTTGATTTTTTCATTTAACAATATAGAAGGTGTTTCTAATATCATAAATGTTTTTCCACAACACAGTTTTAATCATTAAGTCTTATTCCCTCTGATGACTGTGTCATAATTTATATACACTAAAATTTGAGGTTTTTAAAATAGCTTGTCAGTATTATAAGTAACATGGTGATAGTTTTTCTTTTTCCCATTAAAGGAATACAAAATCCCTGAAAGACCTACACATACAAAAAAAAAGCCATCAATACGTCATTAGAAAAATATTTTAAAATTATTTTCTCTAAAAACCTTAAGGCGTAAAACAGAAAACTTGATTTTTGTTATATCTGTTTTTATAAATTTATAGTCTGTGAAGGAAGATATTTGAGAGAATGGATTCTAAGGTATCTTAGAGAAATTACACAAAGGTTAATTGGAAAGAGTAATGTGGTAGGCAGACATCTAAGATGGTTCCCAATGATTCCCACCTATTACTATTCTAGTCCTTGTATTAATCTTCTCCCCTTGAGTGTGGGCTGGACTTATGACTTGGTTCGAAGCAATAGCTATGGGAATGATGATGGGCTGTCAATTCTGTGATTCAGTTACAAAATATGGTGACTTCCATCTTGCTAGAAAATTGTTTTTGTTGTCCTCTTGGCCTGATACTTTGATGAAGTAAGCTGCTGTGTGGGAGAGGCATATGTGATGAGAAAATGAGAAACCTGTGGCCAACAGCCAGTAAGGAATTGAGGTCTTTAGCCCAACAGCCTGGGAGGAACTGAAGGCTGCTCACAAGCTCTGAATGAGCTTGGCAAGTCGATCTTTCCCGGCTGAACCTTCAGATGAGACTGTAGATCCCGGGCCAACCCCGTGACGGAGAAACCATGAAGCACAGGATCCAGATATGCTGCACCCAGACTCACGACCCATGGCAACTGTGAGATAATAAATGTGCATTGTTACAAGCTGCTTAGCTTGGGGATAAGTTGTTATGTAGCATAAGAAAGTGATACAGATTTAATTAGAAAGAAGGGGCAATTCAAAGATCATAGAAAAGATGCAGATACAAAGATCATAGGAAACACTGCAGCTTTTACTCTTTTGGGTATCTTTTGCCGAATGGATAACAGTGACTGCATTTTCTTTTTACAATTATTTTTAAGCTATTTAATAAGCATTTCTATAGAAAAGTTAGCAAATATGGAAAAGTTCAAAGAAAAAGTAAAAATCACATATAATTTTATCACCCAAATAGAACTACAGTTATTATTTTGGTGTACAGTTTTTAGTTCTTTCCCTATCACTACAAAATCACAAAATCAGGACAGTACTTTAATAATGTTTTATAATCTGGTTTCTAACCTAAACACACATCACATTTTCCATTTCATATTCTTCCACACCTCTTAAATGACTATATAGTTGCCTGATGTATGATATATTACAATTTATTTAACCAAACGTCTATTATTTGACGCTCAATACTATATTTTAATACATGAAATTTAGACTATCCCAGAAAATCAAGGTTACATGGTTAACATTTGTGTTTTGTTTCGTGCTGTGCTTTATTTCAGAGACATAAATGATAAATTTTCAGAGCTAAAGGAGGACATAATTTTTAAGGCAAATAGCACACTATTCTCCAGAAGATCTCATCAGGGCCATTTCTGTCCAGTATTAAACAAAAAGGCTTAGATAATTGAACCAAGTGACTGACCAGTGGAAGTAAGCTTAAGAAGTGTTGGAAGCATCTATGACCTCCTCATTCAAACAAAGCCTCAGTTGGATTGCAGGGGAAAAGCGAATCATTGTTTGAAATATAGCTGTTGTAAAGAAATGGAGAAATGTTATAATAAAATACTGCATCTGTTGGCCATAGCAGAACTTGAAGAATCAATCAGCTGACTTTTGTCAGTGGGGGAGAGATCTCATTGTGGGCATTAGAAGCAGCAGGGACACACGTCATGATCATGTTTCACATTTAATACAGTAGTAGTACACATAGCTTTTCCAGCCTTCTTCCTTAAGATTTTTAACTTACTTCTTTCTCTGTTGTCTAAAATCAGTCTAAAAATAGTTGGAACATTTAAAAAAATTTAACTATCTTCCTAAATGTTTCATACTTCATTGGTTTTTGGCAGGTCATTCTTTTTAAATTCAAGCTGCAAATAAAATTGCCAAAAACTTAAAAAATGCTAAATTCAAGGTTTCTTTTTTTTTTTTGTTACCAATTTTTGCTTGTTTCCAAAATACATTTCACTAAGCATAAGAATTGAATTAGCAAAATATAGGTAGTCATATGTCTGATGCAGTGTTATGTCTAGAATCTAGAATATATATTAACACCTTCTCCAATCCTAGAGATTCTATGATTTCATTTGTAAGAGTGATTGGAAAAATTACTGTGTGACTTCTAACCTTTAGATTAATGACTTTCATTCTCCTCTGCATTCTAATGAAATCCCTCCTTCTGTATTTGCTTTTTTTTTTTTTTTTTTTTTTTGAGAACTTATTTTTAAGTAATCTCCACACCCAATGTGGGGCTCGAACTCACAATCCCCAACTTGCATGCTCTACCCTCTGAGCTAGCCACATGCTCCTGTATTTGCTGACTCTGTGTCCACACGATTGGCTGCACGTATTTGCTCAGATGGAATATTGGAATTTGAAGGATCTCAAGGCACTTTCTCGGATGTAAAGATCTGGACCCTCTGTTTTAGGCTGGAAGTTCTGCACTTGCTCTGAAAGCTTTGAGATGATAGCTTTGTTTAATGGCTGCTTTACCAATTTCTGTGGTTTATGGAACTTTTGGGTTTCTTCCCAGGAAACGTACTATACAAAGTGAAAAGGTTTTTAGATTGTTATATATATGTCTATGTGGGAATGCTTGTGGCTTTGAAGGAATGTCTGACCTCTGATTGCATTGGAATTCCCATAATGCTGCACATAAAGAGAAGCTGACTTTGCATTTCTGATCAGAACTGAGATTGACATAAATCCTAGTGTGTGTGTTTCAAAAAAGGTTTTTTTTTTTAAGCTGAAAAGCAAAGCCCAAATATTTGAAGGTAGTAGAAATATTAGAAAAGGAGAATTGGAAATGAAGATTCTTTTTTCCCAAGTAACCTAGAGAGTTACTAGTAAGGTAAAAAGTAAGTAAAAAGCTAGTATAGAGTTACTCTTTACTGGAGTTACTAGGTTCTTAAGGAAAAAAAAAAAAAAGGCCAGTTAGGTGGGGGATGTAGTGGGGATTTTTAAATGACTAATTTTTGATATGTTTTATTGCCATAGGGAGGAATGTAAGTATTTCTTGAACTAAGTAAGCATATCAAATCTTGGGAATGTGCCTTCATGTAAATCCTGCTTTGATAATCCAAAGAGGTCTTGGGATCTCAGCCTTTTTACCTAATAAGCCTATAAACAAGCTATATCACATGCCTGGAGAGCACATACCTTTCTTTTTCTTTTATTCCCTTTTCTGAATTCCTTTTCTCCAAATACTTATTCTTTTTTAATTTCAAAAGATTATTGAGCATCTATTATGCAAGGCCTGTATTATACCTCATGTTGGGTAGAGGGGGAGACATAAAGATGTGATTCTTGCCCTCGGGAACCTTAACAATGAGACCTAGCCCTAACTTTAGCACTAACCCTTAGCTCTTGAGGTGTAGGAGTCACTGTTGGTTCTAGGTATCACTCCCATAGCTCTGAAGTTCTTTTTTTTTTTTTTTATAACCAGGAATTCTATTAAGTGCTGTTTGTAATTTTGTCACTTCCTGATTTAAATTGCCCTTTCTGCCTCCTCAGAACTCATTTCCCTGACTGAGACATTTTTGCCCCTTATCTTTATCTCTATAGTAAATGTGCAAAATAATAAAATTTACTTAAGTTAAAATCTTTATCAGAAAGGAACTTAATTCTGAAAGCATTAATTTCGAATTTATGTCTTATTAAGTTTAGGAGTTCCCTGAGGACATAGCAATTGAAAGTCTACATTTAAAATCTAATTTAAAGTTTAAAAATAAGAGATACAAATGTAAATTATATCCCTAATTGCTATAAAGGGAATTGTGGGTTCTTAAGTATTTGAGACTAAAAAGTACTTCTATTAAATTCCAGACTAATAAAGTATGTAAATTATAAAGGTACTATAAGGATAAGAAAGGGTTGGCAGAAAGTTCATTTTGAATGTAATTGTGATGGTTAATTTATGTATCAATGTCCTGGGCGCCTGGGTGGCTCCGTTGGTTAATCAACTGCCTTTGGCTCAGGTTATGATCCCGGAGTCCTGGGATCGAGTCCTGCATCAGGCTCCCAGCTCCATGGGGAGTCTGCTTCTCCTTCTGATCCCCCCCCCCCTCTCGTGTTCTTTCTCACTCTCTCTCACTCAAATAAATAAATAAAATTAAAAAAAAAAATTTATGTATCAATGTGACTGGGCCACAGGGTGCCCAGAATTTGGTCAAAAATTATCTTGGGTATTTCTGTGAGATATTTTTTGATGAGATTTGTATTTTAAGGGGTTAAGCCTTTTGCCTTCTATAATGTGGGTGGGCATTATCCAATCAGTTGAAGGTCTAAATAGAATAACAAGATTGACCTTCCCCGGAGTAATAGGAAAAAGTCTCTGGTAGACTGCCTTCAGACTTCGTCTTCCATCGGCTTTCCTGGGCCTGCACCTGTGTCAGACTAGAACTACACTGCAGGTTTGGACTTGTCAGCCTCCATACTCCTGTGAACCAATTCCTATAATCTGTGTGTGTGTGTGTGTGTGTGTGTGTGAGTGAGTGAGTGTGTGTGTGTACACACATTTTACTGGTTCTCTTTCTCTGGAGAACCCTAATACAGTAATATAACATTTGCTAATCATATGCTTATTTTAGCACTTAGCACACTGTAGATGCCCAATAAGTAGTTAACTAATTGATTTATTATTTATTATGCTTACAGGCTTCACAGTCAAAAAGTTTTGGACTCTGACTCTGCTATTTATAGCTGTGTGACCTTATTTAATTCTGTGCCTCAGTTTCTTCATTTTTAATAATAGGAGAGTAACGTTAACTCCCATATAAGGTGGTTGTGAGGATTAAATAAGATAGAGCAAGGAAAAGAGAGCAGACGATTTCCTGTGACCAGCATTCCTATTTATTTGACAGTACCTGGGACTGGGATGTGGTCTGTAGATGGTCTCAGAAAAGACGATGGCCTACGTGGGATTTCACGGTTCTCCAGTGGGCCCGGTTCAGCCTTCCCTCTCTGGTGAAGCCAAATCATAACAGGCCAGTACTCTGAAAATAGTGGTTCTGAACTCCTGTAGTATAAACATTTTTTTAATATAACACTTTTTTTTTCTTTTTTTGCATTATTCCGTCAACCAAGGAAACCCATGATGACAAAAAGCTTCTAAGGATTCAGGAACACTTTTAAGTGAGTTTATGTACGAGACTGAGATACTGCCTAAGGCCTCCATGCCGGATTACATGAAGCTTGAGCTCCCTTGTAGGGCCTGTGACAGGCACAGTGCTGTCCCGTCTTCTTGAACTTCCCACTCTTTAATTCCTCATGCTTCCCTTTACTTCCACTTTTTTGCTGTTTGGGATGAGCCCTGGGCCAAGTCCAGAAGCTCAGCCCTTTGACCATTTGGCCCAAAAAATTAGCCATAAAGAGTTTTGCTACTGTAATTTTCCTGAAGATTTGAGAGTTTCCTTTACTTCACAGCCTGGTTGCTGTGCTCTGCCCTCTCAGGGCCTTTCAGACCCCATGCTCTTGCCAGGATCCTTCCCAATGATCATGTGCCTCCCACCTCCCACAACTAGGGTTTTCCCTCCCCTTGATAGCTCTTCTCACAAGAGTGTGTCCCTACTAGATCAGACTGCCTAGCTTCCCCAAACTGTCTGACATTCTGTTATTCATCAGTAAAAACATTTTTGTGTTTGTGTCAAATGTATGTGTTAGGCATATTGTTTATACAAATCCACAGACAGGGTTCACTGTGTGTATGAATTTAAGGTCTCCTGGTACTAATTATGGTGGCCAAGGGGCCCCAGGACTCAACAGATTGGGGACCACTCATAAAAATCTCTCTACTATTGATATTTTATGAAGATATTATCCATAGGTTTGTTTATATTTTCATTCTTTTTAAGATTTTGTTTATTTATGTGACAGAGAGAGAGATCACAAATAGGCAGAGAGGCAGGCAGAGAGAGAGGGGGAAACAGGCTCCCCACTGAGCAGAGAGCCCGATGCGGGGCTTGATCCCAGGACCCTGAGATCACGACCTGAGCTAAAGGCAGAGACTTAAACCCACTGAGCCACACAGGTGCCCCTATATTTTCATTCTTATCTGCTCTTGTTTCTTAAGTTAATAAAAACCTAAAGTTCATCCCATTAAAAAAAAAACTTGTGCATATTTCCATTTACCCTAAATTTGTCCCCACTTAAACTTTAAGCATGTATTTCCTTTATTACATTCCAGGTCTTAGTGAACACATTCAGTATACTTCAATATTTTATAGACATTGATCTTTTCTACCTTTGGCTTTGGCCATTCCATCATGACTAATGCTGATTTGTCCCTGTGTTTTAGCTTCCAGCTCATATGATACCAGTGTGGGAATATTATAGACAGTCAATATTTTCAGTTGCCCTCATGTCAATACCATTTGCTAATGGTATTGATATTAGAAAGGGAGGTAACTGCCCATTTTCTCCTCTCTGGGTTGTTTAGGAGAAAATGCTGACATGACATTAATAGAAATTCTTATATGAAAGATTTGCAGTAAAGAAAACTTGAAGATTTCAATCTCTTCTATTTGGTAAGCAAAAATTTTGGCCCATTGGACAATAACTAGGTTATATATATAACTATATATATAACTAGTGCCTAGATTATAACTAGGCACTAGTTAAAACCAGGGGTGTAAGCACTATTTTTATTTCCTCTGTTTGTCATTACTAAACCCTCTTACAAGATTGTTCTCTTCTCATGAGAAAACACCATACACCCAAGAGTGTAGTTCTGGGCCAAAGAATG
This sequence comes from Potos flavus, assembly GCA_028534135.1. Lineage (NCBI taxonomy): Eukaryota > Metazoa > Chordata > Mammalia > Carnivora > Procyonidae > Potos > Potos flavus. The sequence continues at coordinate 108,315,430 of CM052900.1, read as the reverse complement.
CAGTGGTTACTGGTGTGTGCAGTCAGCAGCTGGAGGAAGTAGGTTTTGGGTTTAAAATCTAACATTCAGAAAATACTTACTAAACATCTGCTATGTACATACAAGGTGCTATACCGGCAACATCCCTGATCCTCAGGGGACTTATAGTTTAGGGTGGAGATCAGACAAGACCAGCAATCAGAAAACAACTTTGATGCTGAGTGGTAACTTCCTGAGAGAGGGCGCAGATGGGACTCCTGAGAAGGGGGAGAACCCACCCTGCTGGAACCAGGAAAGATTTCATGGGTAGAGCCTTAGCGGCACTTTCAACAGTGGCTGGCAGTTGGGAGGGAGGGTCAGGGAGAGCATTTGATGCAGAAGGCAAGGCCTGTAGAGGTGGGAAGGTGGATGATAGGTATGAGAGCAAGTGACTGTGTGAAGAAAAATACTGAAATTCAGTCTGCAATGGTAGGCTGAGTCTGATGAGGGAGGATCTTCAGTATGAGGCTAAGAAAGTTCTGTGATCTCTGAATCTTCCCCAAGCCCTATAGTTCTGTTGGGTCTTATATATTTTTTTTAATAGTATGTGTACCAATGTATACCGGTTAATCTGTTTATATGCCTACTAATTGTATTACATTGTGAGTAATTTGAAGTCCTGGTAAGTCATTTATTTATCTTTTTATTGTAGACACCTAGCAGGACACCTGCCACATAGAAGGTGCTTAGTACATGTGGAATTGATTGAAACCCATCTTAAGTTTTGTTTTGTTTCAGGAATAACACTCATTACCTGAAAAGATGTCTCCCTCCCACCTTCCCTCTCCCTCCTCATCACACCCCCCCCCAAAAAGAAGCAGATTTTGAAAGTTGACTTTTTCCTCTGAAGGTTATTGATTCTCAGTTTTCTTACTGAATTTGGCAGGACCTATTTTGATATGAGTTGCAGCTTTGAAGACAGCAAAAGCTATTGTCAGCTTGGTGATTATATTTTATATTCTCAATTTTGGGGGGCAACAGTGTATAAAAGATTTGGATTCTCGGTGGTCTCAGAAAAGGCAGACTACTGGCAGCATTCACTCTAGCAGTTTTAAATAGAAGATATATTTATATCTATATAAATATCTGTCTATCTAGCGATCTATCTATCCGTAACTTTTGATGGTCTCCATTTCTACAGAATAAAGTCCAAAATTTTGCATTGCATTTAAGACCCATAGCAATATGCCCAAAGGAGCCTCTTGCTTCTTGCTGTTCTTTCCCTTGTGCTTACATTTTAGCTAAAGGGTATTCCTCACCCTCCTCAGGCTCTCTCATCTCTTTCAGTTCTCCTATCTTTGTGGTGTTCCCTCTAACTTATATAATAAGTTAGTGACTGTGACAAATAAACTTCCCAACCTCAGGGACTTAATATGATTAGAGTATACTTATTTTTGCTGAGATAAGAGTGGAATACAATCACTCCTAGAGGGTGTTCTTTCTCCATATGTGTTCAGGGATCCAGGTTTCTTCTATCCTGTGGCTCCCTCATGTTCACACCACGACTCTCAAGGTTGTCATCATCATCTCCAGTCTAGCCAGCTGGAAGGGAAAAGGCATGAGGATCATGAGTCAGGGGGCCAAACAGGCCAGTCCTGGAAGCAACAGATGTTACTTCTCACATTTTATTGGTCAGAAATGACACATGACCATGTCCAGCCACAAGAGAGACTGGTAAGCATAATCTAGCAGTGTTCCAGGAGAAAAAGGAAATGGTTTTTGATGACTTGCTAACCAGTATCCTCCACAGTCTTTCCTTCTGGTCACAAATTATTCCATTCTTCCTTTCTTTCATAGAACATACCCATTTCTCATAGGTAACCCAAAAACCTATGAAGTCAGTGAAGTGGCACAAATTTCAGATCTTCCGATGATGGACATATTGTCTGGATGTGGCCTCTTGTGGCGATCTGTCAATAAAAAGGTAGTTTATCCCTTCTTCTCAATGTACAGTGGTGATTCAGGTACAGGATAATGCTAAAAAACCAAAATCAACCCCTTTCCCCCAACCTCTTTTGGAAAACAGAAGAATGCAAGACACTCAGCAATTTCTTGTTGCTAGTATATATGAAATCCTGAACAGGCATTATGAAGGTGTCCTGCCTTCATAAGGTGGGGTGGGAAGTTCCTTTATTAGATTCTGATTTTGCTTTCCTGGTAGAACTCCTTTGTCCATGGCCCTTGGTCCATCCTCTGGGAGAGTCTTCCATGTCCTGTTTTCCATGGCCACACCTGAAGGAGGACATTTGGGAGTGTATTCTTCCTGAAGGCTATATAACTTTCATAGCCTGTGTCCTTCTTGTGCCAGTGTGAGGTCCTGAGGATTGTCCTAATGCTCAAAAGTAGTCCAAGGCTGTTTTAGGTTGGGATTATGTTTATTTGGCAGTACAATTCACTCAGAAACTTAGGAGGCTTTTGATTTGGTAGTGTCTAGTTAGTTTCATGTGCCAGTAAATATATTCAAAGTTTTGCCTAGATGTCATTCTCAAGTCTTATTTGCTTTCTTGTCCCCAAGCCTTTCTTCCTAATTTAATGGTGGCTACCTTGAGGTCAGCAGGTTTGGGGGAGGCCATACCATTTATGTAATCTGTGTAATAACACTGAAAATTTCAAACAATTTATATTATTGTTTGCTAATATTTAAAAGAGTAATATATTAAAATATGTCATCCTCAGTAAATATTCACTTAGAAAATCTTTTTACAGATAAAATATAACATAGAAGTTTTATTTAAAAATATAAATTTTATGAAAATTTTAAGAATTTTTGAGATTTTGGATAAAGATATATTTTATTATAAAAAATATTAGTTTGAAACATTGTTAGAAAAGAATACCTGAATTCCTCTGATACCACTAGTTATCCAGTTGCTGTTTTCAATAACATTAGTAAGAAAATACATTTACAGTTTTATACTGCAATCATATGTCAAATAATTAGAATAGAATAAATGTTGACATAGATATTAGGTTGAATATTGTTTACATATGTTTAAAAACAGTGTTCTTTCACTCATTGAGTTAAAAAAAATGAAATACCTGGGACACTTGGGTAGCTCAGTCAGTTAAGTGTCTGCCTCCACTCAGTGGGAAGGCTGCTTCTCCCTCTGCCTGCTACTTCCACTGCTTGTGCTCTCTCTCTCTCTCTCTGACAAATAAGTAAAATCTTTTTTAAAAGATGAGATACTTAAATCTTATTTTAGTGCTCCAAAAATGTTTGGAAACTTTTTTTTTTTTTTTTGAGATTTATTTATTCTGGAGAGTGTGGTGGGGAGGGGCAGAGGGAGAGGAAAAGAGAATCTCGAGCAGACTCTCCACTGAATGTGGAGCCAGACACAGGGCTCCATCTCATGACCCTGAGATCATGACCTGAGCCAAAATTAAGAATCAGACGCTTAACTGACTGAGCCACCCAGGCACCACTGGAAACATTTTTCTTAATTTTTTTAACAAAGATATCTATCCCAATGACTTTAGTAATAGCCATTATAACCAAATACAATTACTATTTTGTGGTCTTACTAGTTTATAGGACTTAATTGTGTTTGAAGGGGTGATGAAGTAGCTGCATCTTTCCATTTGGTTTTGTGGTTTGAAATCGCAGTTCTGACTGGTGGACATTGTCTTGATGAAACCATGAGGTAATGCGTTCTTTGGGAAATACATGCTGACAGATGGGAAAAATAATCTTATGAAATTCTTCTTGACATATTAGTCAGATATCATCTGAACAAGTCACTTTGTAGCTTGGTCATGTAAAGAATATTCACCAAACCTGTCTGAAAGTCCTTATCTTTCCAAAAAAAAAAAAAAATCCAAAAACTTTAAAATGAAGTAAAATAAAGCTAGTAGCATTCCAAGATTCTAGTTATATTACCAAACTCCCTGTGGTTAGTAAGGTAATGGAACCAAACAGATATGGGAACAAAGTTCATTTATACTGACACAATTCTTCTAAGTATGCATACCAGTAATCCTTGGACTCAAACGGCATCATGAAAGAAGGTACCAAAAAAATAAGGCATTTCAAGCCTATGAAAAAGACTTTCAGAATGAAGACTAATTCCGGTAATCCAAAGTATTTCCCAGAAGCTGGAATGACCCAAAGTAGGATTTACAAAGATTAAGTTGTAATGAAGTGACTGAAAATGAAAGAGAACAGAAGATCCTGTCAAGAATACTAGTAACCAAGTGTACTGAATCTTTGGGCAACTTTTCTTAGAAAAAGCCCAATTTACAGTGCTTTTGTTGGCATACATTAAAGTTGTTAGAAGCCCAGTTCCAAGAGAAAAGATATATGTTTCTGAAGCTTGGATTTTCCACACATCCTTTAGGCATGGAGTTCATCTGGACAGGAACATCTCTGAAATGAAGGCAAGGCCCTTCTTCTGTCCATCTTGTTACATGAGCACTTTGGGAGGTTGATGCTGCTGCACTGTCCACAGTTCCTAGAGGGTGGCATGGCCCTTGAATACTTTTTCTGTGATCCACATTCCTTTGAATCAGGACTGTGTTTCCTTTAATGATGAGAGGATGGAAGTCTTGCAGTGGTGTCAGGGACAGTGGGAGACAGTCCTATGTCTTCAGTCAGGGCCCTGACCTCCAAACCCCACCACAACTAACTTTGTTAGCCCCAATGGCAGCAGCAAAGCTAGGTTTCAATAGGCTTTTTTGTGTTCAAATATTTTTTTCAAAAATTGTCTTAAAATTTGGGTTCTAATAGTTTTCATGTAGTCTTCCTATTCAGACCCCCAATTTCTGGACCCTCAATTGCTTCTTACAAACTGGCCAATTATCTCCTGAGCTCATTTCTTATAATACTTTCATTGACATACAAAGTAAACGTAAGCCCACAGTCATCCTCCTGCCAACCACTTCCCCCAGAGTTATAGTCTCAGTGGGCATGTGGTCTACTTTCCAAGTTATCCCAGGCAAGTTTAACACAGGTTTTGTTCCTGTGTAATTTGGGTGTCCATCTTTACAACTCTGTGATAGAGTCCTTTATAATAAGTCTTGACATCCTCCATTTTTTTTTATATTCTCCATTTTTTTTTATTTTCCAAAGCTTTTTTGACTATTATATGTTCTTTGCAGCTCTATATGAATTTCAGACTAATCTTCTCAATTGCTACAAAAAAGCCTGCTAGGATAAGGAACTGAAGCTGGAGAAGTAGGTGGAGAGGGAGAAGAGGAGAGTTGGTGGAACAGGGAGGAGACTAAGAAGTCCTAAAGCACTGACATGGTGGACAATTCAGAGCTTGAGGGGTGTCTGCTGAAAGGGTACACAAAGGGGACTGTGGAGGTCTGTGCAGGGCTGTGATCTGGTTCTTGTGGTTGCCTTTGTGAGTTTGCAGGTGGATATCATGATGGGTTGCTGCTGGTCAGCAGGGCAGGCAGATGGGCCTGGACATCTGACCTGAACAGCTGGACCTGGAAGCAGAGGAGGGTGCAGAGTGGGGAAGAGCAAGTACAGACTGACACCTGCTTGCTTCTCTCCATCTCTTTCTTCTCGCCTCTAACGATGATGACCCTCAGAGCATAAGGGCTGCTGCTTCATTTCACTTTCCAAATCATGTGCAAGTCTCTAACCCAGAACCTAATAGGGAAGAAGATGAAAAATGTAGTCCCAACTTAGAGTGAGACAAAATAAAACCCTTTTCTTTTTCTCTGTGTCACCATCTTCATCCAACCAGCCACCAACTCCTGTTGGTTCTACTCATTATTTCTTCATTGTAAACTATTCCCTTCTCTGCCATCGTTCTTTCTTAGTTTAATCGCTCATACATTTTATGTCTGGAATACTGTTGTAGTAGCCTCCTAACTTGTGATTACATTGAATACGGTCATGTAGGTTTGCACTGCACAACTTCACGGGTGCCATTCATAGACCACATGTTTAATGGTCCTCCCTAGAGTTGTTCAAGGTACAACATACAGAACTATACATAGTCCCATCTCCGGTCTAGCCCCACTTCCTTCAGTAACTTGGGTCATCCTTTTAAAAGGCAAAATGAACCCTATCATTCTCCTGCCAAAAATTGCCAGCCTCTCATGACCTTCAGGATAAAATTCAGATTCCTTAGCATAGCATACAATCCATTGATGATTAGCTGATGAGCCTAGGCTCTGGAATCAGAATTTCTTTTCTTTTTAAAGATTTTATTTATTTATTTGGCAGAGAGAGAAAGATGGTGAGAGAGGGAACACAAGCAGGAGGAATGGGAGAGGGAGAAGCAGGCTTCCCACTGAGCGGGGAGCCCGATATGGGGCTCGATCCCAGAACCCTGGGATCATGACCTGAGCCAAAAGCAGACACTTAACGATTGAGCCACCCAGGTGCCCCTGGAATCAGAATTTCTAAGTTAGACTTTTATCGTATCCACTTCTACAATATATGACCTTGGGCAAGTCACTTACTCTTACTGGGCTTCAGTTTCTTTCACTATGATATGGGAGAAGAGACTGAGAATAGTCCTTTGCTTGACAACTTTTGTCAACATTGATTGAGATGTAAAAATGTAATATTCCTTCTATAGTGCAATCTCTTACTGTTGCCTGTGCCCACCCCAACCCTATGCTTCATCTGAACTGAACTTCTATACTACTAGTTCTCATTCTGCCCCATCCTGTCTCTGTACCTTTACACATACCTGAATCACCCTTTTTCTCTTTTCCTGGCTACAACTGCTCATTTTCCAGGACTCAGTGACCCATAACTCCCTCCTGGCAGCCTCTTCTGATTCCCTCAGCCTCAGTTAGTGATGGTTCCCTTGGGCTGTCTCAGTGTCAGTGCTTGATTTTACCACAGTGGATTCTCTTTTTCTGTCTTCCCCACTGTAAACCATAGACTCTCTTCCCTGCTAGACTATAAACTGTAGACCATGTTTTGCTCGAGGGTAGGAACTGTTTTATCTGTCTTTTTAGCCTTAGTTCCTAATGTAGCACTGACTAGTTTTTAAGAATGTTTGTTAGCAGGTTCTCAAAAATGTTTATTGAGTTAGTGTTGAATGATGAGGGCTCTAACAGGTATTGTTATACTTTATGGAGAAATATAAAGGTGATGGAATATTTTGGGACAATGCATAATAGCAAGAATTGTAGAATTCTGAAGTTTAATGATTTGGTAGATTTCAAAGTACGTATGTTGCTGTTAAGAATGGAAACTTAAAAAAAAGAATGAAAAATTTCTTTTTTTATTTAAATTCAATGAACATATAATGTATTATTTATTTCAGGAGTAGAAGTCTGTGATTCATCAGTCTTATATAATACCCAGTACTCATTACAACACATACACTTCCCAATGTCCATCACCCAGTTACCCTATTCCCCTACCCCCCCACCAGCAACCCTCAGTTTGTTTCCTATGATTAAGAGTCTCTTATGGTTTGTTGCCCTCTCTGCTTTTGTCTTATTTCATTTTTAAGAATGGAAATTTTCTTAATGGAAAGAATGACTAAGAACAGTTTTTGGTTAAGGCATTGTTTACTACCATTTGCTCAATATCCATTACTTTAAGATCTCTTACAAAGATATTGAAACCCACAACTATATGGTCAATTAATCTTCAACAAAGCAGGAAGGAGTATCCAATGGGAAAAAAATTGCCTCTTCAACAAATGGTGTTGGGAAAACTGGACAGCAACATGCAAAAGAATGAAACTGGACCACTTTCTTATACCACACACAAAAATAAATTCAAAATGGATTAATGACCTAAATGTGAGACCTGAAACCATAAAAATTCTAGAGAACACAGGTAGTAACTTCCTTGACATGAGCTGTAACAACTTCCTTCTAGAATGTCTCCTGAGGCAAGGGGAAAAAAAAGGAAAAATAAGCTATTGGGACTTCATCAAAATAAAAAGCTTTTGCACAGTGAAGAAAAAAATTAACAAAACTAAAGGCAACCTACGGAATGGGAGAAGATACTTGCAAATGACATATCAGATAAAGGGTTACTATCTAGAATTGTAAAGAACTTATAAAACGCAACGTCCAAAAATGAGTAATCCAGTTGAAAAATGGACAGAAGACATGAGCAGACATTTTTCCAAAGAGGACATATAGATGTCCAACAGACACATGAAAAGATGCTCAACATCACTGATCATCAGGGACATATGAATCAAAACTACAATGAAATACCACCTCATACCTGTCAGAATGGCTAAAATCAACAACACAAGAAATAACAAGTGTTGG
>CM052900.1:108286792-108306707 GCA_028534135.1 Potos flavus | reverse complement strand
TGTATGAGTTCAATCATTTTTTAAAAAAGATTTCATTTATTTATTTGAGAGAGATCATGAGAAGGGGGTAGGGGTAGAGGGAGATGCAGATTCCTTGCTGGACAAGGGGCCTGATGCAGAACTTGATCCCAGGACCCTGGGATCATGACCTGAGCTAAAGGAAGATGCTTAACCTACTGAGCCACTCAGGCACCCCTCATTTTTTTAAAAAAGATTTTATTTATTTGAGAGTGCATGAGAACACAAGTCGGGGGTGGGGGAGAGGGAGAAGGAGAGGGACAAGCAGATTCCTCACTGAGCACAGACCCCAAGGCAGGGACTTGATTCCAGGACCCCGAGATCATGACCTGAGCCGAAGTCAGATGCCTAACCAACTGAGCCACCCAGCTGCCCCAAGTTCAATCATTTTAAAGTGGACCTTGCCTTAGTCAGTAGTTTATACCTGATGTTTCTGATGGCAATCTTTTAATAAAGAGGACAAGTAACACTGAGGGTTTTTTCTTTAAAATTTCAGATTAACAGGTACTGAATATGTTTGAAATAAAGTACATCTGTTAAGAATTTTTTTTAATTTTTAAATTTCTGGATCAATAATTATTAGGTTTCTTAAAGTTTGAAATAAAAGTGTCAGTGCATGGACTAAATATCAGAGGATATTAAATCTAAGCACTTATGTGGGCTGTAGATGTTGACCTTTTCCAAAAACCTGTCCCTTCTTCAAATAGGTTCTTGCTTTGATATAAGGAAAAGTTTTAATAAATATGGAAATGATCACTCTCAATATTAGTATCATGCTGTGTTAGGCTTATGACTCTAACTGCTATCCAATGCATTACAATTGTAAGATTAAGAAGAGTGACTTGCTTAAATATTTTTGCATCTTACAAATGAATAATATGAAAATCTCCCTAAAGAAATGGGCAAAGGGCGTTATCAAAGGAGTCAGAAAAAAAATAAAAATGGCCAACAAATATATGGAAAAATTTTAGCCTTACGAGCAACAAAATGCAAACCAACACAATAATGAGATACCATTTTAATCTAGTTCAATAGCAAGGGTTTGAAGAAGTGGGCATTTTAATCTGTTGTTGGGAGTGTAATTTGTAGTCTTCTCTGCAATTTGATAGTATGTGTGAAAGGCTTTAAAAATGCTTTTAACTTTGACTTGGGAATCCCACTTGTAGGAATTTGTTCTAGGAAAATAATAGGACAAATGCAGAATGGTATACCTTTAAGCATATTTAGTGCAGCCTTGTTTTTGAAATGGCATTGGGTGAGTAACCTGCTTTTGCCTGGTTTCTGTGTGGAGGGACAGCCACTTCTGGAATCCTTCTAGGCCCTTGTCCACTGTGCACTCCGCCCCAGGGGAAAAGGAGCAACTTGCTCGGTTGTACTCAAGGTTCTGCTGCCTCCGTTCCGGCATTCCTGATCACTCTGCCTGCAGAACACCTGCCCTCATTGACTCTCTGCCAAGAGCAGCTTTCGTGGGGGAAGTCCTCCCCACATTGGGGAAATTTTCCAGCTCTACCTGTGCCTGTCTAGGAAACTCCTGAACTCCACATACTGTGTTAGGAATCTCATTGGGCTGCACACCTGATCCATGTCTTCCATCCAACTTTTATAAAAAATAAGGCTGATATTTTGATTTCTATCTGTCTGACTCCTCTCACCTAATCACTTAGTATTGAACGAGGGCTTCCTGACACCCCCAAGAAATAAGAACAACAGCAAAATAGAATTTGGACATCCAGAAACGTGGGATTGAGTAAAAGGATAAGGCTGTGAAATGGAAATAATGCAGCAATTCAAAATGATTCTGTTGGTGTATATACTGATAAACGAAGATTCTAATATAGCATTTTGCATATGAACACACTTATTATATATGTATGTAGACAGCTCTTTTCCTCTCTCTCTTTCCTCCCCTATATTTTCTAAAGCTTCTGTAACTACATACAAATAGGCTAATTGCATTTTTGCCGCTGTATAGGCTGTACTTATGGACGTGTTTATTGTGTTTATGGTGGCTGGTGGGTACTTTTCCTTATTTTTTTGTCTCAAAGGGGGTTTCCCTGATGGGGTGAGCAGGAAATCTGGAGTTGGGTTAGCTTTTCCCAGCCGGTCACCTTTGTTACATAGACATCCATCACAGGATGTCTGGCCGCTGGTGATCTGTGGTTACTGGCTTCACTCTCCTACCTTCTCGGCAGAGCCTCACTTGGTCAGAAAGGAGCTCATCTGTGGGCCCAAATGAGGCAATGGTGTCATCTTTTTCCTCTAGTGCCCTATTCCGTCTCCTGCTCAGGAAGCTGGAGCTGTTGTCTGAGGAGAACCAGTGCCTCTGTCATCTTCGCGCTGTTGAGGGTTGGGAGAATTCTCCTACTCAAGAGAATAAAACTGTCGATGATACCAAGTCCAGGGTGAGATGATGTACAGAATTACCTCTAATTCCTGGAGATGCCAAAATCATCATCATTTGCAAAGGCTCCTGGGAATTGGAATTTTCCAAATAAGTGAAGTTTCTAGATAGCTAGCATTTACTACTTTAAGAGCCTATACTATTTTTCCTAATCCTTTTTAATGGAAGTCTTGCTAAAGGGCTTTCAATTTATTTTTATAAACATTCAACATTTTCTTGATGACTCAGTCTCATTCTTATAAAAAACATATTTTCTTGTTCAGTAAAATGGTGATGTTCTCTGACTACATTAAACCATGTAGCCCTGAAGAGCAGGGCTGAAGGTTATACTTTCATGGTCCTGCCTGTGTTTTTTAGATGGTCAGCCTCCTTTCCCTGCTGAAAACTGTTCCACTGATCCTGTGTGTGCTCTGGTTGAAATCCTGCTATGTTGAATTAGCATTTGGTTGGTAAGGGCTCTGATTAGCATTAATATTTAGTATCTTGTAAAGGACACATTTCTGCTGCTGTGAGGCCATTTTCATTTGGTTTTGGATTTGCTGTTGGGTCTCAGCCACTGTGGTTAAAGTGGTAGGTAATCAGAACTGTGGTTGAATAGGCCATTCTTGTATTTTACGAGATGTCCGTTCGCCTTTTTTATAACCCAATTAAAATCACATTTTCATTACAAACAGGCTTCCTTATAGATTAATGATCACTTACATTATAATTGTAGAAACTGTGGTTCAAACAAATGAAGTCAATTTTTTAATCTTGTTTATAATAAAATTGAAATGTTTTTGAATTTCAGGTTTTGCTCCTGAGGCTATAAGACTGGAAATCATAAGATATTTGTAAGAGAATTCTGAGGAGACAACTGAATGATCATGTTCATTCATTTTAACTCTATGCAACTTAATTTTTAAAAAATATTTATTTATTTACTTGAGAGAGAGAGAGTGCATGTGCGCACTGGAGCACACACGAGCTGGGGGATGGGGTGGGAGAGCAAGAGAGAGAAAGAATCTTAAGCCAACTCCCTGCTGAGTACAGAGCCTGAGGTGGGGCTTGATCTCATGGCCCTGAGATAATGACTTGAGCTGAAACCAAGACTTGGATGCTCAACTGACTGAGCCACCCAGGTGCCCCTCTATTCAACTTAATTAAGAAAGTGATTCTTTTATTGGTTTTCTGTCACCTAAAGTATGAAGTGTAATTTCTTTAACATTCTGTCAGTTAGTTTGGGTGCCTAAAAAAACACCCAAAACACAGCGATTTAAAAAAGTTTCATTATGTTTTATGATTCTGTAGCTCAGTGGACAGCTCTTTTGGTTTGAGCCAGCTTGGCTAGAGCTGGATGGTCTAGGTTTTCCTCAAGTGGCCAGGATGGCTGAGATGACTGGGACCTCTCTCTGTGAGGTCTTTTATCTCCAAGGGGGCTAGCCCATGTGTGTCATACAGTGGCAGAAGGGCTTCCAGCAGCAAGAGAGGGCAAACTCCAAAGCACAGGTAATTTTCAAATATCTACCTCTGTTACATTTACTGATGTCCCATTGGCCAAACAAAGTCACATTGGCTCTAGTGCTTGAGTACAAAGAGGTGCGATTTGGGGTCATTATTGTAATGATTCATCACAGCATGTTCTGAACTATCATTCTAACCCTGCGTTTCCCAAACTGGCTGAGGTGTCCTGGGACACCACAGTGAATTCACAAGGGGTGTTGTGGGACATTTAGAAATTTCCAGGGAGGGGCGCCTGGGTGGCTCAGGGGGTTAGAAATTTCCGGGGAAACATAATTATACTCCATGACTGTTGGACATCATGCAAACGATGAGCTACATGTAGGTCACAGTGTCAACATCATAATGATATATTCCTTTTGGTGCTGTTGTATCTTTGCAAAGCTGGGTTTTTCGTGGTTGCTATGATAAAAAGAAAGTACTACATGAAAATTACTGTGGAACAGGGAGTGAGGATGGCGATGCCTTATTTGATTCCAAGATTGCAGAAGTGGTACAGTGCCCAGCAGGGAGAGAGATCTCATTATTAAGTAAATATGGTTATTTAAGGGTGAAATAAAATATTTTAAAAATACATGTGTATTACTATTCAAATGTAGTTAAGTTATTAGGGCCTGCATACTTACAATGTTGTTTGGATCTCACTGCCTAGGAAATGAAACTATTAAGTATTTCTTTTGGTCTAGGGACGCTGTGAAAAAATTAACAAGATAATAAGGATGCTGTGAGCCCAGAAAGTTTGGGAGCTGCTGTTTTAACCTTATTTGCTATTGCTGATAAAAGAAAAAAGTCAGGAAGGAAAGCTAGTTTTGGGAAAAGGTGAATGGGTTCAATTGTAGAGATGCTGAGTCGAGGGCCTAGTGGACCATTCAGGGAAAGGTATAGAGCTGGGATCTAGGCAGGAGGTTTAGAGCAGAGCTAATTCCATCCCTGAATAGTCATGTGCAGGCTCTCTTTCTGATTGCTTTGGATATTGTATAAACTCAAGAATTGCAAAAGAAAAAGGTAGGGTAATTGGAAGGAACCTAAAAACCAAAACTTGAAACTGACCTGCAAAACAAATGTCCTTGATTTAATGTTTTTGCAAATATTAAATGGATGCATTTGAATTTCCTTCTTACATCATGTTTTATTGCAAAGGTTCTATGGGAGAGCCATGAGGTTTACTATAGTGGAGAAAGAGAAGGTGAACTCTTGACCTCTTAGCCAGGTGTTGTGCAGATAAGGGGTTTGCTTAATTACTTTATTTCCCATTTAGCACATCACTAGCTGAACCCAGAAAATCCAGATCATAGAGGGTCATCCACTGTATAGAGAAGACACCCTTATACACACTTAAGTCTTCACAAGATTAGCGTCAAGAAGTAGGAGGATATGACGTTAGGAAGGTAAAGACCTCCCTTCTTCCCTCTCTCATATACATACCTTTTTTGGCCAAGGAGACTGTAGAAAAGGAATAGAAAGAGAAGATAGAGGTTTGTGTCTTGTAATTTCCCCTCATGGCTTGTAAAGAAGTTGCGTTACAAAAGTGAGAATAATAGAACAAAGAGGAGAGAGAGTGCCCATTTCCAAGTTGGGGGCCATTGAAAGCTCACTTTTGTCCTGTTCACCTGTACCAGCTTGGGGGTATGACAACAACTTGGCTATGCACTACAAACAGAAGGAGGTCCTATGGCTTTGTTTTCCTATGCTGCTTCTAATTCCGATATTTTGTAGATGATGTGACAAGAACCAGTAGGCCTTCCAAGGCACCATCTTCCCACCCTGCCCTGTCAAGGCAGGTGGACAGACAGGCCAGTAGACAGGGTGAGGGGCAGAGTAGTCTTGCCACAGTCTGTAGCCAACATAGTAGGGGCGAGGCTGAGTCACGCAGAGGTGTTACTTGGTCCTGATCAAGCAAGAGGCTCCCAATGAATAATGGTTGTTGTCTTGAGATCAATAGTAACTTCCTAAGGCTGTCAATGACCTCCATGAAGCTAGGAGGCTCTTCTCTCAGCGTTGTGAAGATCCATCATGATATCCCTTCTCCTCAGATATCCAGATGTCATCTCAGGGAGAGAAATGGGAGGGAGACAGCTGTAGAGGGCCAGCAGTGACTACGTAATTTTCTGGGCCCAGTACAAAGTAAAAATATAAGCCCCTTTTTCAAAAATTAAGAATTTTAAGACTGCAACAGCAGAGCATCAAACCAGGTGTGGGGTCCTTCTAAGAGCAGGACACTGTGCAACTGTACAGGTCTTAGACCTATAAAACTGGCCCTGCTGAGAGCCTCAACATATTTTTCCCTAGAGATTCTCAACACTGCCCAAAGGGATTGTTGAAATTATCAGATTGGATTAAATTTAAACTGCATTGGACATATAGTTAATTCTTTCTCCATTAACCAGAGAATGGGAATCTGGGAGAAATACCAGATCAGTTTATGGACAGTGAAGACATTACTGAGTTGGGTTGAATTATATTTGTGGTCCTGTAAAGACTCATTTTCTCCTTTTTATAGGAGAAAAGTTGCCATTTAGAGAGTTAGGGATTGCTCAAGATCACCCAGGTAGTTAGTGGAGAAACTGAGGGTTATTTATTTATTTTTAATGAGGTGAATTTTATTTATTTATTTATTTATTTATTTATTTATTCATTCATTCATTGATTCATTCATTGATTCATTCATTCATTTTTTATTGTATGTTAGTCACCATACAGTACATCATTAGTTTTTGATGTAGTGTTCCATGATTCATTGTTTGTGTATAACACCCATGCTCCATGCAATCTGTGCCCTCCTCAAACCCAGGAATGACTCCAAAACCCAGACATGTTTCCACTCTTCTGAAGTCAAAGCTGGATCTGAGAAATTGAACTTTAAAGTGAGATTTCTTTTGAAATGTTCTATTTTTGTAAGTGCATGAAGAGTATGCCTTATCACCAATAGGAATGATATTGTCCCCTAGAGAACACTTTGGAAAATTGAGGGGTATTTTTGTTGTCTTAGGGGATGCTGATGGGCAAAGGTTAGGGATATTAGAAAATGGCAATTTTGTAGGACAGTCCTACACAAGGAAGAATTGTTTGATTTCTATATAACTTTTGATTGCCTCATCTGTCACTTGGGTAGGTGAAAACTTGTTTATAATTATGAATCTAGAACCTAATAATATTTTATATTACCTCATAATATCTTCTGCATGGTTTAAAAATAGGCTGAATTTTCCGTAACTAAAACAACTATAAATGGAAGGAAGAGTATACTTGATTTGTTTCAGACTTTACCAAGAGTTGTTCTGAATTTTGGAAAATCACATTGCCCAATGGCCATGCTGCTTTTGGGATTTGGATCTTTAATACAACACACCTTAATTTGTCAGCAGATGTCAACTTCCCATAGATTTCACATGCAGATGCATTGACTGCTTCATTAGTCTTCTGGTATGGCTATGTCTGAGCATATTGGCGTACACATTATTATAAATTCTATTTTTTTCTCCTTTGTGTTATAGTCAGGGCATTTTTTTGGGTTTTATTTAAAAGTGTATATGTAGGTAGGTTACAATTTTGTATGGATTTCATTTTAGGACTATATAAGGGTATTGAAAAATATTTGCTATAGAAAGGGGTGAGTCTAACAGTTGGAGAACCACTGAGGTGGGAGACATGAGTATTTGGAATCGGTAAAGAGTAGAGTTATTTTTGTAAGAAAACCTTAGAGTTATTGACTTTCCCTGAAGGGCTTATTGGCTGTGAGGGCAATAGCACTGAGCCTGATATGAAAGTTATTAAATCTTTTAAGAGACTATATCCTGTGTGTTAGGCACAGAATCAAGATATCTGACCTAATTTACCCAAGGAGTAGGGCTTTTCAGGTGACCTCCTTTTTTTTTTTTTTTTTTAAAGTTAATTTTTGTCCTTTTGGCTGGACAAAGTTGTCCTTTTCATTTGAGGGAATGACCTTGGAAGGAAAAAAAGAGAAAAAACTTTTGATTCAGGTTTATTTTTTCCCTCTTGGGAAAAATATCCCTTTGAAGGTAAAATAACTATGTGAGACATTCACATTACAACTCAAAATGCTCCTTGTTACTAATTGATATGAGAAGGCTGACATCACAGGGGCTTCGGGCAAAATGTCTCAATCTACTAAGTTTCTTGCATGATCATGTTCCTTATGTAAGTTCAGGACTCTGCCCTTTTTGTAGGGGGGATGTCTTACCACCTATTATTAACAATATTATATGCCAGTTAATCATATAAAATTGTTAATGAAAAGGTAAAAAATTATACTTTGAGTCCAAGGGAGTAAATTCTTTGTTCTAGACACTCAGGATCATGCCGTGTAGTGATACCTATTATGGTAATTAGGGAAAAATTTTCCTCTCCTTCTTTTGGACCCACTCTCTTGTGGAATCCTGCCTCCTCTCGCACTGCCTTCCTGCATGGGACAGTGCTTGTCCAGGGACTTGCGTCTGTCTGCTCAGTTTCTGGTCTGGGTGATGGTTATTTGGAATGGAGAGAAGTTGGGTCAGGAAAGTGTCTCTGGATCTTCTTGGCAGGTATCTACCTGAGTGTAAGCCGCTTAGTATAACGATTCAGAGCCCAGTCTCTGGAACCAGTCAGCCAGGATTTCAGTTCTGGCTCTCTGTTAATAGTTGTCTGACTTAAATTCTCTGTCTCAGTTTCCTCATCTATAAAACAGGAATTATAATAATAATCTGCAGGGTTGTTGTGATGATTAAATGTATTAATATATATAAATGGAAAGCAGGGAGGAAGAAAACCTGCTCTACCACACTTACACATTTAAACAGAAGAATGTTCCTGGTTGGTGTTTTATTGCAGATTGGTTGAACCTAAATGACTTCTTTGATTTTTGGATGGTGGGCCTAGGGGAACAGCTGGATAAATGCAAAGTGGAAGGAATCACCAACTTGGGCTTTGGATTCAGGAGTGTCACTCTTCTGTTCAAAAGCCATCGAAACATCCCCATTTCATTGAGAGTTAAAAACCAAAGACTTCACAATGCCCATGGGGTCTTACCTCATGTGGACCCTTGTGACATCTCTGACCTTGTTATCAACTGCTTTCTCTGCACTCCAGCCAGCCAGACCGACCTTCTTGCTCTACCTCTGACATGCCAGGTGTACCCCTACCTTAGGGTCTTTGCTCTAGCTGAGCCCTGTGTCTAGGATGTTTTTCCCTTTGACATCAACATGGCTCACTCCTGCACCTCTTTCAAGTCTTTACTTAAATCTCACCTTCTCAGTGAGGCCTGTTCTGATAACCCTATTTAATATTGAAACCTGCCTCTTACTTCTACTCGGGCATTTCCATTCCCTTTACTGAGCTCTACTTTTTCCTCATAATGCCATTGATCTTCTAATAAACCATATAATTTACTTAGATATTATATTTATTGTTTCTGATCTCTCTTTCTCTACTAGAATAGTAACTTGAAAAGGGCAGGATATTGATTTTTCACTCACATCCTTAGAGTCTTGAGTTCTTGGCACATAGGAGGTATGTACTCAATAAATATTTATGGAGTGAATGTATGATTCACCCATTGAGGCTGAGGACATTGCTGATCTAATCACACCAGAGTTTTCCTAGCAAGAAAGAAGGGAGAATAGCTCTTGAATGGGCAGGTAACAATATCTGATGTGGATTCTGAAATGCCTGGCTGCACATTGGGGAAAATTGGATTATGGACTAATTGAGGAGTATTTGAGTCTTTTCCCAAATATGGTATGCACATTAAGTGGGAGCTACATTTTATTTCCTGAACTTGCTTTATTTTTAACAAGAATAAAAGTAGTGTATTTTTATGGATTATATGAAAGAGTGGTAGTATTGAAATGGTTTTAGTCTTGCAGAGATGCCATATTACTGGGGATGGAGTGATGTAGGAAATAATGTGTAAAGACACCTGGTTCCTGGCACAAAGGAAACACTCAGGAAATATCTGAGTTTTGCCTAGGGCTATTCTTACCTTTAAAAGTAATCAGAGGAATATATAATAAAAATGCATTCATATCAGAGAATCTCACTGTCGGAAAGGATTGGAGTGATGTATATCCTCTTCAGGGCTCTTCACAGATGAGTAGAAAATGAATCAAGCACAAAAATCAGCACAAGTGAGCTAAAATCTGCCTTCCTTTAAATTTTACTCATTGGCATTCCAGAACAAATCTATTTACTTTTATACCTGAGATCCTCTCAACTATTTGAAGACAGCAATTGTGTTTTCTTTTCCACAAGGTAAAACCCTCAGTTTCTTATCTAGCTTAGTTTTAAGAATCTTCACCATCCTGGCCACCCTGTTTCTGATGAAATACAACTTTACAATGTAGTTTTATTTTATTTTATTTTATTTTATTTTTTAATTTTTTATTATTTTTTATTTTTTAATTAACACATAATGTATTATTTGCCCCAGGGTACATGTCTGTGGAAAGTGTTATTATTTTATTTTTTGAGAGAGAAAGCAAAGGGGTGGGGCAGAGGGAAAGGAAGAGTATCTTTTTTTTTTTTAGATTTTTATTCATTTATTTGTCGGAGAGAGAGAGACAGGGAGAGAGAGAAAGGGCGAGAACTTAACACAAGTAGGAGGAAGGACAGGCAGAGGGAGAAACAGGCTCCCCACTGAGCAAGGATCCCGATGCGGAACTTGATCCCAGGACCTGGGGATCATGACCTGAACCTAAGGCGACGCTTAACCAACTGAGCCACCCAGGTGTCCCAGGAAGAGAGAGAATCTTAAGCAGGCTCCACACTCAGCACAGAGCCCAAAGCAGGGCTGGATCCCAGGACCCTGGGATCACGACTTGAGCCAAAGGCAGATGCTTAACTGAGTGAGGCATCCAGGTGTCCCTACAAAGTAGTTTTTAAAAGTTGGTGGCCGGGGGCACATGGGTGGCTTAGTCCATTAAGCATCTGCCTTTGGCTCAGATCATGATCCCAGTGTCCTGCGATTGAGCCCCACATCAGGCTCTCTGATCGACAGGGAGTCTGTTTCTCCTGCTCCACTCCCCCTGCTTATGCTCGCTTGCTCTCTCTCTGTCAAATAAATAAATAAAATCGTAAAAAAAAATAATCAGTGGCCAAAATGGTTCACAGTGCTCCTAATTGAGTCTGATAAAATGAAGTGCAAAGAGATCACTTACCAAAAGGAAGAAATATATAAACACACACATTAGGTAAGTAATTAAGGGGAGGGAAGATATTGACTAACAACTAAAAGGTCGGAGGTAGGTCTACCTCTAGGTAGAGCTGGAGACCCAGGGGTTCATCTCTCATTTGAGCTCTGTGTTAATTGCTTAGCTCTGTTTTTCTTTGTGTTTTCTTCACTCCCAGAAGGGGTCTCTACATATTTCTTCTTAGAAGCTCCATGTTTATATCTTACCAAATGAGCAACTCCCTCAGTGGTAGATAGAATTCTGGAGAAAAACTAACACTTACAGGAAGAGAAAGACACATTGCTGATCTTCCAGAATGGGAATTCTGTCATAAAGTAAACAATTTTGGAGTGCTATGACTTGCTAAATTGGCTTTTAGTGACGCTCCTTTTGAATGCATTCACAGTCCTGCTTTATTTTGTGTCTTCCAGAATTCTTCCTGGAATTGATGTCAAACTCATGATTTGAAAGTTGTAGAACTATTTTTTCAAATTTGGGAAATTAAGATGTCAGTTTCTTATCTTTTATCTTTTGATCCTTTTCTAGTTCACACTGTTTTTGTCAGAGAGTAATAATAGTTCAACATTTATTGACTACCACATAATAGTATTACTTCATTCATATTTATAAGTTCTTGGCTTCTGAGACAGGAATTCATTTAGCTTAAAAACTTGAATTTCTTTAAATCAACCAGTTAAATTGTACTTCTTATAATCTGCCCACCTGCTTTGATTTTCTAGTTCTACATTAAAGAGCTTTTTAGTTTGGATCCCTGGTTTTAAGAAACAGAGAGTCAGTCAGGTTAACTCCAGATTATGGAGAAACTTACATGTAACAGAGGAAGAAACGATCATAAGAACAGAGAAGTGAATTTTATGGAGGCTTTTGTCTGTGGGCAGGTCCTAAGCAGCGGGATTTCGAGGGTCTTCTATCTATCATCACATCAGTTTTTGACTCTGTAAATTGAGACTGTGACTCTCTGACTTGCTCTGTTTTGCTTGGTGTGTCTTTTTGTTTGTTTCTTTTTTAACAGCTTTATTGAAATATAACTTCTTTGCCTCCCCCTACTCTTGTCCTCTTGCGTTTTCTGTCACTGTAGATTCATTTGTGTTTTCTAGACTTTTATATAAATGGAATCATAGTATGCCCTTTTTTTTTTTGACTATCACTCAGGGTACTTGTTTTGAGATTCATCCTTATTATTTTGTGTATCACTGGTTCATTCTTTTTATTGCTGAGTGGCATTCCATTGCATGGTTGTTTTACATTTTGTTTATTCACATGTTGATGTACATGTGTATTTCAGATTTTGGCCATTACTAATAAAGTGTTATGAACACTTATGTACAAGTCTTTCTATATATGAACACAGGCTTTTATTTCTCTTGGGTCAATAGGTAGGAATGGAATGGCTGGATCATGTGGTAGGTGTACACTTCACTTTTCAGGAAATTGCCAAACTGTTGCCAGAGTGGTTGTATAATTTCACATTCTCACCAGAGGTATATAAGAGTTCCAGTTACATTACATTCTCTCCATCTCTTATTATAGTCAGTCTTTTAATTTTTTTGTTGTTCCTAGTGTAGTGGCATTTCGTTGTGATTTAATTTGTGTTTATTTAATGACTAATGATGTTGAACATGTCATGTGCTTATTTACCATTAATATATTTTCTTTGGTGAAGTGCTTATTAAAACATTTTGTCCATATTTTCTTAGACTACTTATTTCCTTATTATTAAGTTTCAAGAATTTTTTATATATCCTAGTTACAAGACCTTTATCAGACATGTGATTTGCAAATATTTTTTCTCAGTTTTCTTTTTGATCTGTGGGTTACTTGGAAGAGTGTTACTTAGTTTTGAAATATTTGGAGTTTTTCCAGTTATCTGTTATTAATTTATAATTTATTTCCTTTGTGATCAGAGAATGTACTTTGTATGACTTGAATACATGTATCAGTTTTGATTATTTTTTTCCTTTTTATAAGCTATATTCTCTTACTTTATTTTGTATGCCAGGTAATTATTGATTGGGTGTCAGACATTATGAGTTTTAACTTCTTGGGTGTGAGATATTTTTGTATTCCTATAAATATTCTTGAACTTTATTCTGTTTTTCTGTTTGTTCTCCAGTTGCATTTCTTGGAAACACTTTGATCCTCATGGGTCCTGCTTTTAATCTGTGTTAGATAGGAACAGAGTAGAGTTCAGTCTAGGGCTACATTTTCCCCACTACTGAGGGAAGACCCTTCTGAGTCCTCTACCTGATGCTGTATGAATTATGAGTTTTTTTTTTTTTTTGTTTGTTTGTTTTTAAGTGTGGCTGGTGGAAAGAGACATTGATCCTGGACAGGTGTGAGCACCAGGTATTGTTGCTGTGATGGTTAATTTTATGTGTCAACTTGGCTGGGCCATGGTGCTCAGATGTTTGGTCAAAGATTATTCTGAATGTTTCTGTGAAGTTGGATTTTGGATGAGATTAACATTTAAATTAGTAGACTTTGAGTAAAGTAAATTGCCCTCCACAATGTGGATGAGCCTCACCTAGTTGGTTGAAGGCCTTGATAAAACAAGGACTGACTTCTGGAACAAGGATTCTGCCAGAAGATTTCCTTGGGACTCAAACTGCAAATCTTCCCCGGTTCTCCGGCTTGCTGGCCTACCCTGAAGATTTTAGATTTACCAAGCTTCTACAGCTGCTTGTGTCAATTCCTTAAAATAAATCTCTCACTCCATATATTCATGTCCTATTGGTTCTGTTTTTCTGGAGTACCTTAACAGTTACCTCTAATTTCTAGTGTGTCTTTTTTCAGGTTTAGGTAGTTTCCTCATACATATGCTCTGATCAGTACTCACCTGAATATTTGAGGAGAATCCTCTTTAGATGTCCAGAATTATCTGTTTAGCTTTCTTTCTCTGGTACTGTCTCTTGTGAGGTCTTGCTGACTTGGCCTGCCTCTGCTCCCAGCTCTGTCTCATCACCTCACAGAGTCTGCCAGGCTTCACTTGGGTTCCCCATCCCTGAGTGTCTGGAAACACTCTTAAGGCATGAAGCTGGGGGCAGTTGTTGGGCTCACCTTGTTTCTTTCCCATCTTTTAGGGATTAGTGTCTCTCATTGCCTGATGTCCAGTACCTTGAAAACCATTGTTTAATATATTTATTGGATTTTTGGCTGTTTCAGATGGGAGGGTAATCTGGTCCTGTTGTTGACCAGAAGTTAAAGTTCTTAGTTGTATCTTCCTGCATCTTCTTCTCTCACTAATATGGTTTCCTTTCTTTCTGTGGTAGATGTATATTTATTAATTGCTTTTGCTTATTTGTTTCAGTTTCCTTGAAGCTATGATTTACTAATCCTTCTCTTGTCTTTCTGCATGCATCTTTTTAGCTTCAGTTTTTGCAGATAGTTTATAGATGAGATACTTCTGTGTTAAATGCCTTGACTGAACTACCTGGACATTGTTGAATAGGTTCTGTGATGCAAAACAAGACTAACTGTGATTGCCCCATCTGCAGTAAGATGCTGCACAATTTTTTTTAGACATGACAAGCCCTATGCAGAGCAAAGCCTGCTTTTATTTTGTAGAAATAAAATAGTAGACAAATAATTAAATTTACTTTTGTCACATTTTATGCCTTCCTACCATACTAGAGTATAAGCCCTTTGAGAGCAGAGACTGTGTCATTATCACTGCCTTTTCATCATCTATTGTAATGCCTGGTACTTTATATCTATTCTCATATGTAGGAAATGAATGAATGTGTACCCTCTGCCCCCAACAAGTCCTATCACTGTTTTTCCTGCTGAGAACAAAGCTCAACAAAGTCCTTCTTGTTTTCCTCAGCTATTCTTATAATTATATGCCATTCTTGTTTTTCATGACTGTTTATACTGTAAATTTCACCTTGGGAGATGGTTATTTTGGGACTGCTCCACCATCTTAAAGAAACTAAGGGTTAGGGCATTTTGAGGAAGATTCTTGAGAAGACTTTAGCTCTGAAGCACTTACCCAATGTGTGCTGGACTATATCTTTGCAGAACTGTCAAATTGTTGTGATCCTACTGTCCTTGTAGAATGCTATTCTCTGCTGATTTGTAGTTTCTAAGTGACATTGTTAGGCTTGTGGGTTTCCATCTCCACCTAACAAATCATGACAACAATGTGTGGGATAAACTCTAGCCTAAATTTGTTCTTAGTAGACATGAATAGTTTCTGATTCTAAACCCCTCAGGCATAGCCTAAAAGATACTTAAAATAATGCTTAGACAAGTAAGAACTGTGGGACTTACATTCAAAGTAACACCAGCATTTTTCATAGAACTAGAACAAGCAATCCTAAAATTTGTATAGAATCAGAAAAGATCCCAAATAACCTAAGTAATGTTGAAAAAGAAAAACAAAGCAGGAGACATCACAATCCCAGACTTCAAGCTGTATTACAAAGCTGTAATCATCAAGACAGTATGGTACTGGCACAAAAACAGACACATAGATCAATGGAACAGAAGAGAGACCCAGAAATGGACCCACAACTATATGGTCAACTAATCTTCAACAAAGCAGGAAAGAATAGCCAATGGAAAAAAAACAGTGTCTTCAACAAATAATGTTGGGAAAACTGGACAAAAACATACAAAAGAATGAAACTGGACCACTTTCTTACACCATACTCAAAAATAAACTCAAAATGGATGAAGGCCTAAATGTAAGACAGGAAACCATCAAAATCCTAGAGGAGAACACAGGCAGCAACCTCTTTGACCTTGGCTGCAGCAACTTCTTACTAGACATGTCTCTGGAGGCAAGGGAAACAGAAGCAAAAATGAACTATTGGGACCTCATCAAAATAAAAAATTCTGCATAACAAAGGAAACAATAAACAAAATGGAAAGGCAACTGACAGAATGAGAGAAGACATTTGCAAATGACATATTGGATAGAAGGTTGGTATCTAGAATCTATAAAGAACTCATCAAAATCAACACCCAAAAAATAAATAATCCAGTTAAGAAATTGGCAGAAGACATGGACAGACATTTCTTTAAAGAAGACACACAAGTGGTTAATAGACACATGAAAAAATGCTCATAATCAGGGAAATACAAATCAAAACCACAATGAGATATCACGTCACACCTGTCAGAATGACTAAAATTAACAACTCAGGAAACAACAGATGTTGGCAAGAATGTGGAGGAAGGGGAACCCTCTTGCACTCTTAGTGGGATTGCAAACTGGTGCAGCCACTCTGGAAAATAGTATGAAGTTTCCTCAAAAACTTAAAAATAGAACTACCCTATGACCCAGCAATTGCCCTACTAGGCATTTATCCAAAGGATACAAAAATGCTGAATCAAAGGGGGCACCTGC
Source organism: Potos flavus (assembly GCA_028534135.1). Lineage (NCBI taxonomy): Eukaryota > Metazoa > Chordata > Mammalia > Carnivora > Procyonidae > Potos > Potos flavus. The sequence continues at coordinate 108,290,254 of CM052900.1, read as the reverse complement.
ACCCCAATGTTTATAGCAGCACTATGAATAATAGCCAAATTATGGAAAGAGCCCAAATGTCCATCAACTGATGAATGGATAAAGATGTGCTTTATATATACAATGGGAAGTTACTTAGCCATCAAAAAGAATGAAATCTTGCCATTTGTGACAACATGGTTAGAACTAGAGTGTATTATGCTAAGCAAAATAAGTCAGCCAGAGAAAGAAAATTTCATATGATTTCATTCATATGTGGAATTTAAGAAACAAAACAGGTGAACATAGTGGAAGGGAAAGAAAAATAAGATAAAAACAGAGAGGGAGGCAGGGGCGCCTGGGTGACTCAGTCGGTTATGCCTCCAACTCTTGGTTTAAGCTCAGATCATGATCTCAGGGTTGGAGATCAGCATGGAATCTGATTGGGATTCTTTCCCCCTTCCTCTGCCTCCACCTCTGCTCCTCCACCTGCATGAACATGTATGCAGGTGCATGAGCGCACTCTCTCTCTCTCTCTAAATAAATAAATAAAATCTAAAAAAAAAAAAAAATGAAAACAGAGAGGGAGGCAAACCATAATAGATTCTGAACAATAGAGAAAAAACTGAGGGTTGCTGGATGGGAGGGGGTGGGGGAATGGGGTTCACGAGTGATGGGCATTAAGGAGGGCACTTGTTGGGATGAGCACGAGGTGTTGTAAGAGATGAGTCACTAAATTCTACTCCTGAAACCCATACTATATTGTATGTTAACTAATTTGGATAAGTTACAAAAGAGAGAAACAGGAAAAGAAATGACACCGAGGAATCCATTATTCAAATCTAGATAGTGGGATATTTTATAAAACTGATCTTATTTCCTCAAAAAGTCAGTGGCATGGGGAGAAATAAAGACTGAAAAGGCTTAAGGAACATAACTGCCTAATGAAATGAATAGAATCTCTTTGAATCCTGATTTTTAATAACAAAAAAATGCATTTTTAGATTTTCAGAGAAATTTGAATATAGCCTGGCTATTATCACTGTCAATAAATTATGGTTAATTTTTGTTACATGAAAAAATCCCTGCACATTGAATAATGTTACCCATTTAAATGTTTTCTTAATATTCATACCCTCGACCCAAATTAACTCCTATTATTTGTAAAGCACTTAGCACACAGTCTGGCACAGAATGAGTGTCCAGTAAATGCTAGCTATTATTGTTGTTGTCAAAGTATTTTCCTTTTTCATCTTTCTTTTTTTTTTTAAGATTTTATTTATTTATTTGACAGAGAGAGAGATCACAAGTAGGCAGAGAGGCAGGCAGGGACAGAGGGGGAAGCAGGCTCCCCGCTGAGCAGAGAGCCCAATGCAGGGCTCAATCCCAGGACCCTGAGATCATGACCTGAGCCGAAGGCAGAGGCTTTAACCCACTGAGCCACCCATGCGCCCCAGATTAAGAGTCTCTTATGGTTTGTCTCCCTCTTTGGTTTCATCTTGTTTCATTTTTCCCTCCCTTCCCCTATAATCTTCTGTCTTGTTTTTTCAAATTCCTCATATCAGTGAGATCATATGATAATTGTCTTTCTCTGATTGATTTATTTCGCTTAGCATAATACCCTCTAGTTCTATCCACATTGTTGCAAATGGCAAGATTTCGGTTTTTTTGATGGCTGCATAATATTCCATTGTGTATGTGTGTGTGTGTGTGTGTGTGTGTGTGTGTGTGTGTGTGTGTATAGATATATATAGATATATATAAAAAACACATCTTCTTTATCCATTTATCTGTTGATGGATTAGAGTATGGTTTTAAAAAGATGGTGAGAACAACAAGTCCAATTCTTAAAGTGTGGAGGGTGAGGTTATCCAAAAGGAGATGGAGAGTCCCAATCTGTGGGTTTGCTGAAGACAAGATAACAAGATTAGAAAGTAGGATATGACCAACAGAGAGCACTATGAAGAGTTTTAACTTTTATGCTTTCCCTTTAGATTTTAATGGCAGTCTTATTTACCATGTGGTTAAAAACATTTACCCTCCACATTATAATTTCCTTTGGCTATATCTAGCCTGTTAATAAAGTCTGATCTATCGGTATAGTGGAGAATCCATGGATAGGACAGTAAAAGGATGTGCAACTTCCCCACAGTCAGTCATCTCTTCCTGAGATCCACTGAAAGCAGTAGCATCCTATGTAGGAGGCCTGCAATCCAGCACTGGTCTGCACTAGGCTTAGAGCAGAGAGGGGGAGCACCTGCTGTGTAGCAGGACTGGTTGCTAAGTAGATGGCTTGGCTCACAGATGAAGAAAGTGGCTCTGAAGGGCTGTTAAACTCTTACAATGATAATTTTTTTCATTCCAAAAAAAGTAAAAACAAAAACAAAAAAACCAGCCACTACCACCAAAAAAATACCTTACAGTCTTTCCACCTTAACATAACTTTTCTTGCATTTGCATATTATCTTCCACTTCTGGACCACTGGTGTCTGTATTCCTACCAAGATGTACTCATACTGTTCGTGCCATTTTGCCTTTTGTGTGAACCTGGGTTTGAAATTTTAGGTTTATCAGTTAGGAGCAGTGTGGCACTGAACAAAATACATGTAACCGTTTTGAGCCTCTGCTTTTTTTTTTTTTTTTTTGAATGGGAGTAATGAGAGATCCCACAATTGCTGGGGATAGGAAAGTAAACAAATGCAAGTCCTTTCTCATGGGCTTGCAGCCTTTTTAAAGGTAGAGACAGAAACTTGCTTGTACAACTGTCAAGAGGGCTCTGGAGTAGAGGTTCATGGTCCTCTGTGGGTATGCATCAGAGGGATTTGACTGAGTTCATTGACCAGAGAACCTTCCCTGAGGTAGTGAAGTTTGAACTGGAATCTGAAGGACAGGAGGAGTTAGATAAAGAGGTGAAGAAGAATGCCCTGGTCCAGGGAACAGCATAGGTGAAGGGCCTATGTGGAAGGGAGCAGGCAGTGTCTGGGTAGCTCTGAGGCCACTGTGCTTGGACAGTAGGGAGAGCAGGTGTGAGAAGCAGACTGGCATGGCACTGTAGGTCCAGAAAGAGCAGAGCCTGGCAAGAACCTCCTGGCTATGGGGAGTGGATTGAGGGGCCAGTGTGGAAGTAGGTAGGCCAGCAAGGAGCTCTTGCAGTTCTCCCTAGCCAGAAGAAGAAGAGGTGCCATGGTGGAAATGGTACAGATAGAGAAGAGTGAGTGGATTCAAGAGGTATTTAGGAAGTGAAACCTCAGGAGTTGGTGGTGGATTGATTAGAGGGGATGAAGGGTAACAGTTTAATAAAATCCTCTTGTGACAGAATCAGATGATTCTAAAATGGCAGACACGGTTGTACCACCTAAACAATAAATAGTTTCCTTTGAAGAAGGTGGCCTTTGGAAAAGAATGAATTGAACATATATAGACATTAAATTTTCTTTTTTCCTTCCTTCCTTCCTTCCTTCCTTCCTTCCTTCCTTCCTTCCTTCCTTCCTTCCTTCCTTCCTT
>CM052900.1:108257300-108270064 GCA_028534135.1 Potos flavus | reverse complement strand
CAGAGTGGCTGCACCAGCTTGCATTCCCAGCAACAGTGTAGGAGGGTTCCCCTTTCTCCACATCCTCGCCAACATCTGTCGTTTCCTGACCTGCTTATTTTAGCCATTCTGACTGGTGCGAGGTGGTATCTCACTGTGGTTTTGATTGGTAGGGATTTTTGAGAAAGGTTTTTATAAAGATTTGGAACAACTTAAACAATTTTTGGAAAATTCATCTAAGGATTCCTGTTTATGTGCTCCCTTCTCCAATTTGTAAGTTTTCATGTAACAATTTTTTAGACTTCTGACTAGATTATATATCTGTATGCCATTTGCTCCAAGCAGTGTAAAAAGCAGTGTAGATGAGGGCTTGTGGGCTCACCAACCTGTGTATGGGCTGGGGGCTACTGGGTGTAGAGCCAGGCTCCTACTGCAATGAAGAACGATCTTAAGCAACGTGGTGGATTCAGAAGCTCATGAAAAGAGGCTGCCAATACTAACATCTTCAAAACAAGATCTTTCACCTCAGATTGCAAATGTCAGTGAAGTGAAGCATTATCATTATTTGGGTGCTGTGCAGCTTTCAACAATGGAGCAATCACATTTCCCGTTTAGAAGGCCCGTCATCGGCAGCAGCTGTATGGAATCAAAACCCGGGACCCAGTGCTTCAGTTGAGGAGGGGTGACTTCCGAAACGTGTGGAATCCTCTCCCTCACTGATGCAGAAGACAACGATACTGGCACTTAGGTTTGGTCTGTGTGAGGGCTTAGCTTGCCTTCTCTAAAAGCGGATCAGGACCCCTGAGTTTGCAACCCGTACTGTGGCAGCAGTACTTGCAGGGACAGTAGAAGCAATTTTCACCTCACTTGAAAGAGTTCTACCTCTTAATGATTATTATGGAGGTTCTTGGAGGAGGTAACCCCATCTGACTCTTGGTTCTGTGCAGCTTATAGTGACTTTATATAGATCCTTTGATAGATGCCTATTTTTAATACAAATGTTTCTAAAACCTTATTGGCTTCTTGCCTGCTTCAGCAGGTTTTAGATTTTGGGCCAGTGTTGGTTAGAATCCAGCACTCTCACTACTGTGGGCAAGTAGTGCAGTAATCTCAAAGGCAGCTGGACATTGTGAAGAGTAATGGCCGAAGTCAAGCAGTTCTAGGCTGCATCATGGCCTTAGTCCTTCCTATCTGTATTAGTCAAGGGTCTCCAGAGAAACAGAGTCAATAGGATCTGTCTGTCTGTCTATCCATCCATCCATCCATCCGTCCATCCATCCATCCATCTTGATTTATTATAAGGAATTGGCTTACAATCTGCCATCTGCCAGCTGGAGCCCCAGGAAAGCCAGGGTATAATTCTAAAGGCCTGAGAACCCCAGTCCACTGGTATATATCCCAGTCTAAAGTCAGGAGAAGACAGGAGTCCCAGATCAAGCTGGGGGGCAAATTCTTCCTTCCTCTGTTTTTTTTTTTTTTCCTATTCAGACCCTCAATAGATTGAATGATGCCCACTCACGTCAGGGAGGGGAATTTACTTCTCTGAGTCCATCCATTGAAATACTGCTCTCATTGGGAAACACCCCTTATAGATGCAGAAATAATGTTTAAGTTGGGCACCCCAATGGCCCAGTAAAGATGACACATAAAATTAACCATCACACAAAGTGAATGACTTTAGGAAACTTACTAATGCTTTGTACCTCAGTTTTTTTCACTGAAAATGAAGAGATAATTACTTTGTTATACTATACTAAAGATCAGAAGACAGTTTATTCAAAATGCCTAACACAAGGTAGGAAATTTATTTTTCTTCAATAGGTTTTTGTGAAGGGGCATCAATCAATGAAAATAATTTTGCTCAAAAGCAGCACATGCTTATAGAAAATTTAGGACAGACAAACATAAGAAGAAGAAAATAAAGAATAAAATAAGAATAAAAAATAAAAGAATAAAAGAAAATAAAAAATAAAAGAATAAAAAAATAAGAAGAAAATAAAAATCCCATAACCCTAACACTGTTAATCTTTTAGTGGATAATATTTTCCCATTTATATCTTCAGTATACATTAGTGTAAATCTTTCAATAATTAAGTTTTCTTCCAGTGTCTCAATTTTAATGATTGCACAGCGTTTTATTGTTTGGGTACACAAAACCATTTATTGTGTGTATATATGTTTTGCTACTACAGACATCCTTGTATATGCATTTTTGTGCATATGCACAGTAATTTACTTGGGGGTAAACCCCTAGTAATAGAATCATTGGCTCAAAATTGTGCACATTTTAAATATGACTTTATTGATATGACTTGCTTAATTGTCTTGCTAAGGCTGCATCAGTAGATACTCTCACCAGGAATGTATGGCAGTGACCATTTTTCCTTACCCTTTCCATCTCTGGGATGCAAAAGTGGCATATTATCTGACTTGCATTTAAAAGCTGTTAGTGAGGTTAAAATCTGTTTATTGATCTTTTGTATTCCTTTTTTTTTTATTTTTTGAATTGCTTTTGTGTGTCCTTAAAACTTAAAAAAAAAAGGCTTTATTTTTTAAGAGTCATTTTAGGTTCTTAGCAAAATTGAGTGAAAGCTGCTGAGATTTCCCGTATATCTCCTGCCCTTACACATACATAGCCTCCCTGATTATCAGCATCACTCAACAGAGTGGTACATTTTTTATAACTGATGAACCTACTTTGACATATCATCATCACCCAAAGTCCATAGTTTGATTTAGGGTTTACTCTTGGTGTTGAATGTTCTATAGGTTTGTACATATGTATAATGATGTTTATTATGTTATAATCATTATAATATCATACAGAGTATTTTCATTGCCCTAAAAATCCCTGTACTCTACCTATCCATCCTTCTCTTCCTCCTGACCTCTGGCAACTACTGATCTTTTTGCTCTCTCAGTAGAGTTGACTTTTTCAGAATGTCATATAATTAGAATCAAACAATATGTAGCCTTTTCGGATTGACTTCTTTCACTTAGTAATATGTGTTTAAGGTTCCTCCATTTCTTTTCATGGTTTCATAGATCATTTCTTTTTAACACTGAATAACATTCCATTGTCTGGATGTACCACAATTTATTGATTTACCTACTGAAGGGCATCTTGGTTGCTTCCAAGTTTTGAGAATTATAAATAAAGCTGCTATAAACATCTGTGTGTAGGTTTCTGTGTGGAAATAAGTTTTCAGCTTCTTATGGTAAATACCAAGGAGCATGATTACCAGGTTGTATGGTAAGAATATGTTTAGTTTTGTAAGAAACTGCCAAACTGTCTTTTATAGTGGCTGTACCATTTTGCATTTCTACCAGCTATGTATGAGAGTTCTTGCTGTTCCACATCCTTACCAGCATTTGGTGTTGTCAGCATTAGAGATTTTGGCCATACTAATAGGTATCTAATCATATCTTATTGTGGTTTGAATTTGTATTTTCCTGATGACATATTATGTGGAGCATCTTTCATATGCTTATTTGCCATCTGTATATCTTCTTTGGTGAGGTGGCTGTTAAGGTCTTTGACCCACTTTTTAATCAACTTATTGTTAAATATTAAGAGATCTTTGAATTTTGGATGGATGACTGTCCTTTATCAAATGATTTTTGCAGATATTTTCTCCAAGTTTGTGGATCATCTTCTAATTTTCTTGACACTGCCTTTTGTAGAACAGAAGTTTTTAATTTCAATGAAGTCCAGCTTATCATTTTTTTCATTCATGAATCATGCTTTTAGAGTTGTATCTAAAAAGTCATCACCATATCCAAAGTGATCTCCTTGAGGGTAAGGGCTGTGTTCTCTGTACTCTACAACTCTGAAACCCCAGTACAAGCGCAATGCTTGGCACACAACTGGTGTTCCAAAACTATTCATTAAATCAAAAGGAACAAGGATCTCATGTGGTAGGTCCAAGAGTACTATTTATAAAGTGTTTTAGGGGCAGTGTGGATTAAGCAAACATTTGTGAGCTGATCTGAGAATCAAACCTTCAGGTGCAACATGTTTCTGAAGGAAAAAATGCTGGGATGTTCACGTTTATTTTCAGCACTAAAACATTAGTTTTGCTCCCAAATTCTGAAGGATCCATTGTACTCTTCTGAGATTGGCACAATTCCTACTGGACTCAGTAGAAATCGTATGCCCATGGGAGAGAATCTGGATGCAGTTGAATAGAAGATGTTGGAGCAACACTAATAAATCTCAGAGTGAATACAGTTTGCATGCGCAATAGCTTATTCTCATAATTCAGAGTTTCCTGAGTGACTGAGAAGCTCCAAAGGTAGAGCACATCCTGCGATCATTTCCACACAGTGCTGCGCTATTGCCAAACTCTGACCCTTTAAATGTCTCATACAATACCCGGAGAGTTGGTGAAGCAATGCTCTTCAATTTGCTGTATCATTTCACAATATTAATTATGATTCCTAATATAGGGGGGATACTGAGAATGTGCAGTTGGCTCACCGTCTAATGAAGAATACCCTTAATTTTCTTTCCTCCTGAGTGAATTTTTCAGCACTGATGCAGTACTAGTGAGTTCAATTTAATAAAAATTTTCCAGAATCTTTCTTGCTGAGGAGTGAATCACTGCATTTTCTGGTGAATTATGGGAGGAACATATGTGCATTTTCAAGTTCGTAGTATGCAATATGATATGTTGTAAGACCATCATGTGAGATTTTTCAGAAGTAGTTTGGTTTCTTTTCTAGCTCTCTACAATCTCTCTTCAACATATATTTTGACTCTCATTTCTTGTTCTCACTTTTGTACTTTGCACTTCAGTGACATAGTGTTCGGCATGCCCCTGAAAGCTTCATACACAGTGGCTGCATCAAAATTATATAGAAGAGGCCTAGGGTAGGCAATCTGGTTGGAATAGGGGACTAAATCTTTACTTTGGAGTTTCATTTATATATCAGGCCCACTGTCTATATATGGAAGAATATGATCTTTGGTCCGAGCTGCCATAATCTCTTGTTGAGATGTTGCAATAACCTCCTAACTAATCCCCCTACTTACACCTTTGCTTTTACAGGCTATCTCCAATATATCTTTTGAGCCTGGTCTCTTATTCTCACACAGTAGACCAAGTGGTCTTGTTAACACAGAAGTCAGATCATGTCATTCCTCTGCAGAAAATCCTCTGCATTTTCACTCCAAGTAAAAGCCAAACTCCTTGCAATGGCCAGAAATGTCCTATGCTACCAGGACTCCTGTACCCCCTCAGTCCTTTACTTCTCTTGCTTACCCTGGCCTCCTGGCTGTTCTTTGAGGAGCTTAAATGTTCATGGCTTTTTCACATGTTTTCTTATTGTCTCTACTGCATGTTGTCTGGACACCCACATGATACCTCTCCCCCTTTATCATCTGCTTCAACACCTTACTGATCTCACTTGCCCTCTCTGCTCCATTTGACATTGCTTATTTCCCCCCACTTCTAAAAACTATTCTCTTGGCTCCTGGACACTGCATCCTCCTGGAATTATTCCTACCTGTTTGACCATTCATTTTTGGTCTCTTTCATGGGCTGCTCCTCCATTGTCTCCCCTTTCACTGTCAGGTGTTCACTTCCAATCCCTGGTAATTCTTGTCACCTGTTATTTTCTTGAGCAATATTATCCTCTCTGAGGTTTTTTAAAAAAAATTTTCTTATTTTGATTCCAGGTAGTTAACATACAGTGTTTAATTAGTTTCAGGTAGACAATACAGTGATTCAACAATTCTATACATAACTCAAGTGCTCATCCTGATAAGTGTACTCTTAATATCCTTCACCTCTTTCACCCATCCCCCACCCACCTCCCCTCTGATACCGTCAGTTTGTTCTCCATAGTTAAGAATCTCTTTCTAATGTTTTTAATTACCACTTTTATGCTCATAAACTCCCTAATCTCTTTCTCGAGCCCAGCTCTCTCTCTCTTGAGATTCAGATGCATAGGTCCTGTTATCTGCTGAACATTTCCATCTAGATGTCTCATGAGTACCTCAAAATCAGCATGTTTAAAAGGAATTCATCTTCTTCATTCAGTGGACTCTTCTGTCCATGTTTCCTATCTCAGTAGGTAGTATCATCTAGGTAGCCAGTTGAAAGTTATCTTGAGTCCTCTCTCCCCTTTCCTCCTCACAGCCAAATATCAAATTCTGCTGACTGTATCTCTCAAATAGTTCTTATATTTGTTCCTCCCCTTTTAAACTTCTTACCTATAATGGGTTCAGTGGTGGTCCCAAAAATATATGTTCAAATCCAAATCCCAGGAACGTTCGAATGTTACTTTATATGGAAAAATAGTCTTTGCATATGTAATTAAATAAAGGATCTTGTGATGATATCATCCTGATTATCTGGGTGGACTCCAGATCCAATGACAAGTTCTAATAAGAGAAAGGCAGGAGGAGAATTGTGACAGAAGAGGAGAAGAAACGGACACATGGAGGAGAAGACAATATATAAGTGAAGACAGGGGCACCTGTGAGGCTCAGTTGGTAAAGTGTCAGGTCATGATCCTGTGGTCCTGGGATAAAGCCCAACATTGAGCTCTGTGTTCAGCGGGGAGCCTGCTTCTCCCTCTGCCTGCAGCTACCCCTGCTTGTGCTCTCCCTCTCTGTTCAATAAATAAATAAAATCTTAAAAAAAAAAAAGAAAAGAAAGTGAAGGCAACAGATTGGAGGCATGTGGCTGTAAGTCAAAGTCAAGAAATGATGATGACCACAAAAAGCAGGAAGAGGCAAGGAACGATTTTAGATTTACAGCTTCCAGAAATGGGAGACTGTGAAAGAATATATTTCTGTTGTTTTTAGCCACCCAGTTTGTGGTGAATTATTGCAGCTGCCACAGGAAATTGATATGCTACCTTTGCCAGTTCAGATCTTTGTAGTCTGTCTTGGATTAGTCTGATAGCTTCCTCACGGTCTCTCGGCCTCTAGTCTTAGCCCTCTTCAGTTGTACTGTTCACTATGCAGCCAGAGTACTTATACTCAAGGCTTGATTTGGCCTTGTCCTTTTCATGTTTCAGTCTGTCTCATTTCCCTGCACCTGTCACAGACTCCTGCATAACTTTAAAGTTCATTCAGTCTGCACCGCTGTGCCCCTTTGTCTTATTTGTTGGTCCCATAGACCTCACACTTGGATCAATCCAGCCAACAAGTGTGTCTACTTCTACATTAGACTATTGGAAAAATTCATATAATTGTGTGGAGTTTTGCCGCTGTTTTTGTGGTCTCCAGTTTCAGACGGGCCTTCAAAACTGTTTGATAATCTGGTCATCTCCCTCTCCTGATGGTTCTCAGTGACTCTTCTAAAACTTTGTCATTGCCCTCAAATCTCCTCTGTTTTGTTTTGTTTTGCTGCTGTCTCCCCTGGACCCCCACCCAACTAATGGATAAGCTTACCTTGCCCTTCATGAGAGAAACTTCATGGTTCTCATGATAATATCCCTCAGCTTCCTGTCCCATCCCCATCAAGTTTCATAGCATTATCTCAGCTTTCCTCCAGTTTCTGAGAAAGACTTATCCCCTCACTCTTGTGCTGGTGATTTTTTCTGTTCTTAAAAAAAACAACAACAACAAACCATATCCAGGACTCAATTTATTATTTCCTCTTTGATTATATTTTTAGCTCTTTCTCTGGGCTCCTTCTCTAGCGCTGATAAACATGCAGAAATCTTTCTTGTTTTAAACAAACCAAGTCCTCAACACTTTAAAAATTATGTGACCTGCCTTGATAAAGTAAGAAAAATTTTATAGGTTAAAATTAAGTTCTCTTAAAAATAAGTGGGACGCCTGAGTGGCTTAGTTGTTAGGCATCTGCCTTTGGCTCAGGTCATGATCCCAGGGTCCTGGGATTGAGCCCTGCATCGGGCTTTCTGCTCAGCGGGAAGCCTTCTTCTCCCTCTCCCACTCCCCCTGCTTGTGTTCCCTCTCTCGCTGTGTCTCTCTCTGTCAAATAAATAAATAAAATCTTAAAAAAAAAAAAAAAAGTAGACCCTCAGTGAAGGCTTTGAAAAGAGCTCTGAACTTTTCTTTTGTTTTTGTTCCATTTCATCCAAAGAGGAAAAGAGACAAATTAAATATATTAAGCGTCCGCCCATGTTACCAGCTATTTGCTGATAATAACTTTTCTTCTCTTGTGGCCAGAAGGAAGGGTAAATTACTTTGCTTTTATCAACAGTTCCCATTCTTGCAATCCTGATGTACTCAGCACTGGCCCCTCCTAGCACCGTCTGCTACTATCTACTAACGAATTTGTTACCTGCCTCATGGGGTAGTGGGAGCAGGGAAGAGTCCTGAAAGGAAGAGATGCCTCAGCAGAAACTTAAAAAGAAGAAGTAGGAATTTTCCACACAGTGATAGGGAAGCAGGAGGGTCAGAGTGAGACAGTAAGGGAAGGAGCTATGAATGATGGAAGCAGAGGTTGGGGTAAGGCCACAGGTGGAAAAAGCAATGAGCAAAAGAAAGAGAGTAGCCTCTGGAAGCTGGCAAGCAAGTAACAGATTATCCTCTAAAGCTTCCTGAAGGAACATAGTCCTGCTGATACTCTAATTTTAGCCCCGAGTGACCCTTTTTTAGTCTTCTCCTGAACTGTAAGATAATACTTTTATGATGTTTTTAAGCCACTAAGTTTGTGGCAATTTGTTAAAGCAGCAATAGGAAACCAAAACGCTGGGCTTTTAGTCAGAACACAGTATCAATTTCCTTTTTTAACCTAGAACTTAGTGACAAGTTATTTTATATCGTATCTAGGGAGCTCTGTCATTTTAAGAGGCTATGACAGGCTCACCAAAGCAGCTGAGGGCTTACTCACCCAGAAGCCAACATGACTGACTCATTGTCTTATGGACTTTCTCTTGGACCCTTCTCTTCCCACTTCTTTACTTCCCTTCATGTTCTCTGGCCACCATGTTACCCAATCACTTGTCCTGACCTGCACCCAGGCTTATGAGTTACTTTCTTGCTATGACTTAGTTAATAAGCCTTAGAATTCTCAGCTTCTCCACTTGGCTTATCTATCTATCTATCTATCTATCTATCTATCTGAAGAGTTTATTTATTTATTTGACAGAGAGAGAGAGAGACAGCAAGAGAGGAAACACGAGCAGGGGGAGTGGGAGAGGGAGGAGCAGGCCCCCCACCAAGCAGGGAGCCTGATGCAGGACTGGATCCCATCATAACCTGAGCCGAAGGCAGATGTTTAATGACCGAGCCACCAGGCGCCTCTCCACTTGGTTTAAATGTAAGCACATATTGGTCCTTTCTGGCTTAATGTGCCTTGCCAGTCTGAGAAGATAACTGGATTTATGTATAGAGGTCCTCAACTCCCGGTATCCTATCGGGATCAACCAATCCAATCACTAGTTTAGGCGGTATTCAGATGCACACATTCCTGTTTCAATTTACAATTGTACCTGAGCATTTGACTGTGTTTGCTCATCTGTTCATTCATTTGTTAAACAATAATTTGTTGAACAGCTACTCTGTGCCAAAAATTGGGATAGAAACTAGGGATATATAGATAAGTTATGGTCTGCATCATTAAGGAGTTCATAGTCTAAGGTGGAAGACAAACATAGAGATAATTATTAAGTAATGTCGTAAGCACAGAGATGGAAATATGCATAGGCTGTCACTGACCTCAGAGAAGAGAAGCATTTCTGGGGTAGTGGGAGTGGGGATGAGTCCTGCAAGGAGGAGATGCCTTGGCAGAAACTTAAAAAGAAGAAGTAGGAATTTTCCATACGGTGACAGGGAGGTGTATGTGGAGGAGGGTGTGAATGGAGAACACATAGTGGTAGGGGTTCAGAATAAGAAGGGACAAATTAAGCAAAAACATAGGAAATTAAGGGAGTGTGCAAAGAATAACAAGCAGTTGAATCTAATTGGAGTATTGAGTGTGAAGCAGAGAGTCAGGAGAAGTTTGGAGAGTTGGCAGGGGCCAGACCTTGAAGGACCTTGCATGCTCTGGACTGAGCTCAACCCTAATATCTGGCTGGCTGTCATTGGAGTGCATAAGAATTGTCCCTCCAAGTCATCAACACTGTTTAAAACCATGGGGATCAGCAGTGAGCAGGAAGACAAAGCTGCCTGATGCAGGTGAATTCATCGAAGGGCTCAACTTTTTTGCTTCGGCGAAATGGATCTCAGATACTGGACGTTTCTAAATCCTATCCAGAAGGCTCGAACCATGAATAGTCCCATTGCAATGTTGTGATGCTCAAGAAAAACGCTATTGCGATAACTTAATACTTTTCTACCCACATTTAGATGGCTCTTGAATGATTCACAGGGAAACTTTGGATGGGATATGGGTTAGAAGCAGCTTGGGAAGTTCCTTTTGGAAGTTTGAGTAATATAAGAACAGCCGTCCATAGATGACTAAAGAATGGGCATTGGAAGATTTCTTTCCTTAATTCCTTCACTGGCTCCCATCAACTTCCTACCCCTGACACCCACTGCTTTCCAAGAAAACCTCTTAATCCTTAGGTAGAAATTTGGGCTGAAGATACTTCTAATTCCTGAATAGCATTGGATTTTCTGCAGAACTTCTCAGATGCTAAATGATAGGCAAATTATTTAGGTCTTTTAATTCCAAGAGGCAGGGTAGTATAGCTGAAATGGCATAAAATGTGAAGTTAGCCTTATCAGTGAATATTTACCTACTTTATAGCAGGCACTATGTTAGGTGCTCAGAAAACAAGGATAAGACCCTGTGCCTGATTTCTGGAAGCTGGCAGTGAAATGGAGGAGACCGATAACTTTAATAATAATGTGGTAATGAAATGATAGAGCTTACAGGATACTGTGGAGCAAGAGATGAGACATTTAGCCAAGACTAGAGTGAGGGCTCACAGAGAGATAAGCCCTTAGCTGGGACTTGAAGTTTGGGAAGAAATTAACCGGGAAAAGAAAGTGAGGTTAGGGCACATTTTATTTCCCTCTTTTCTAATCTGTGTTTCATTTCTTTTGTATCTTAGCACAGTCTCTTTATGGTCTGTACACAGCAGGTTTGTGGTCTGATAGCATCACTGTTTACATATCTTCATTAAGTTCTTATTTGATTGGAATGAAAAGATCACTTATTTCTGGATTAGATGACCTAAATCAGCAGTTTACTCAGGGTTTCCTAATGGATCACATTCAAAGCAGAATACATTTATTTACAAGGGCCTTGTCCTTTGAGGTGATACCCAACCAGCCCATTAGCTTTGTTTGATATCTCATCAGCACATAGGCAGTTGTTTGGGGATGCAATATGGGTAGTGTGGAGAACCACAGATGTGGCCTATTTATGGACCAGTCCGACTGTTAGAGAATGAATGGTCAGCTGGCCTCGCTGGGTTCCTAGAGAATCACAAACTCTCATTCCCTCTCTTCCCCATGCCACACTCCTCCCCCCAGAGTGGTCTCTCTTTTTCTTTTGATGGTTATTAGTGTACTTAACAATGCCTTTGAGAATCTGATGAAAACCAAGACTCTTTAAGAAAATGCATGAGATCAGACAAAAGTGATTAAAGAGTGCAGAGATTTTCCCCACCACCTCCCTGCCTCACGAATAGAATCCTCAGTCTAAGTGAAGCAATTTTTTTCTCTCCCTCCAAAGATTTCTTCTTGCAGAGCAGATACTAAGTTGTTCTATGTGATAAAGTTCCTAGAGGGAAGGGGAAAAAGGGATGGGTAGAGACGGAAATGCTTTAGGCACTGGAAGGTTGGTGCTGGAGAAATAGTTTTTCCTAGGTTTTTGAGGAGAGAGATTCTGGAATAATTGCAGAAAAGGAGTAAAATGGGCAGGAGAGCAAAAGGTATTTTCGTTAAGTGCTTTTACACATTGTGAGTTTGAGTGCCTTTGGGTAATAGTAAAATATGGAGTTTCTTAATTATTTTTATATATTTTTGCCATTGCCCTGTGCTTCTTGGATGTAACAGGGCTTTGAGAGTAAATCACATTATGGGTACGTAGGCCTCCTCACATGATTCATGTGATTCATTTACATTCAATGTAAATACAACATTGAGGAACTTGTGGATCACCTACCACCCAAACCTAGCTGTAGGTATCTAGGTTAAGAATGTCTACCTTGGTGTTTGGATTACTGAAATAATCTGCTAATTCATCTCCCTATCACCACTTTTCTTCTTCTCCCATATTTTCTATATACTATAGTCACATTGCTCTTAAGATATAAATTGGATTATATAATTTTCTTACTTAAATCCTTTTAATGGCTTATTTATTTGCATAAGTTTCATGGCCTGAATTGTGTTCCCCCCAAATTCATATGTTGAAGTCCTAACCCCCAGGACCTCAGAATGTGACTGTATTTGGAGATAGGGTCTTAAAGAAGTAATTAATTAAAATGATGTCGTTATGGGCCTAGTCCAATATGACCTGTGCCCTTATTGGGAGAGAAGATTAGCTCCGGAAGAAAGACACATAAAGACACAAGGAGAAGGGGCGCCTGGGTGGCTCAGTGGGTTAAAGCCTCTGCCTTCAGCCCAGGTCATGATCTCAGGGTCCTGGGATCGAGCCCCGCATCAGGCTCTCTGCTCGGCGGGGAGCCTGCTTCCCCCCCTCTCTCTGCCTTCCTCTTTGCCTACTTGTGATCTCTCTCTCTCTGTCAAATAAATAAATAAAATCTTAAAAAAAAAAAAAAAAGACACAAGGAGAAGATGGCCATCTACAAGCCAAGGAGAGGACCTCAGAAGAGCCTTGCTGACAACCTTGCAGACACCTTAATCTTGGACTTCTAGCCTCCAGAATTGTGAGACAATAAATTTC
>CM052900.1:108214199-108257200 GCA_028534135.1 Potos flavus | reverse complement strand
TGCTGCATCCATGCTTGCTTCCAACACTGTTGCCACTCCTCAAACTCCTTTTCTCCTTTCTCCTCATCTTCTGGCTTGTAGCAGTTCTTTAAGACTTGATCCTAGATTCCCCCTTATTGTCAACTCTCTCTGGTTGACAATGGGCAAATGAATCACTGCCCATGTTAATATTTGTAACCTAGATTTTGATGATGTTTAAGATACTGGAGACACTTAAGCTTCAACATACCTAAGTCAGAATTTATAATTCTCTTTCCAAAGCCTGTTTCTCTTGCAGATTTTGTTGTGTTGGATACTGGCACCACGATCCAAACAGCTGTGGAAATTATCTCACTCCTGTTTCCAGTCTGTGATTAAAATCCTTTTGATGTTGCTGCCTAAATATCCCTAAAGTGTTTCCACATATCTCTTTACCCCTGCTACTCTTGCCAGGTCCAAGCTACTGCCCTCTTTCCTGCACTGTTACTGCGATAGCCCCCACTGGTCTCCCGGTATTAACTCTTGTTTGTGCCCTGTCTATTCTCCAATGTTACATCCAGAATTATATTTCAAAAACACAGATCTAAGCATTATTCTATGTAAAACCTTTCAAATTCTCCCCATTGCTCTTAGGATAACAACTAAAAACATCAACATGGCCTTCAGTTCCTCCATGTCTGTTTCATCCCGAGTCTCTTCCGTCATTCATCTCCCTTTTGGTCACAACTGTTTTCATTTGGTTCCTGAAATGGCTCATGCTCCTTCTTTCCTCAGGACCTTTTCCCTTCCTCATTGCTCTCATTCCCTGCCCACCCCACCTCATACCACTTCACTTAGATTACTTCAACTTGTTCTTCAGATCTTTGCTCATCAGATCCACTTCCTAAATTTACTTTCAATGCACTGAATGAAGGTTGTAGTGATATTTGAGAGATTAGAGAAAGTACCTATACTGGTTAGGCTAATGATAGAATATTATGCAGCAACAAATAACCTCAAATCTCAGTGGCTTAACAGAACAAAAGTGTATTTCTCCTTCATGCCACATTTTCAGCACAGACTACCAGAGGGAGCTCTGCTTTCCATAGTCACTTAAGAACCCAGGCTATGGAAGCTCCAACAAATTATGTTCTGTGATCCCTCTGTCAGAGAGAAGGGAATATGGGGGCATGTGTCATGACTCTTAAAATTTTAGCCTAGGAATGTTACCTGTCTCTTCTATTCATATTTCATTGGCCAAAGCAAGTCATATGGTTATGCCTAATTTGAAAGGAGATAGAGAATATAATCCCACCATTTACTTGGAAAGAGAAAAGCTGGGAATAATTTGTGAACAACACTGTAACTTTCATAGCAACCCTCCAGGTACACAGAAAGAAGCTTCTATGAGTCAAGGTGTTGTTTTTCTTTTGTTTTCTTCACTGAACTCTGGGCAGCCTATCTAGACTCTAAGTTCTGTAAGGGCAGGGACTATGTTTTGGCCCTTTTTGTATTCCTAATGCAGAGTGTCTGACATGTAGCAAGCGTTACTAAACATTTATTGGCTGAGTGAACAAATGAATAAATAAGAGCATTTAGTGATGGCTGGTTTTATTTTTATTTTTTTTTTAGAGATATGCAGACTGAAGTAATTTTTCCAAAAACATACCCAAAGTCTAAATACTTAGTGTATTCTTTTCATTTGGAATGAAGAAGCCAGTGATCAAGTGTCTGGTCCTCTTCTACTCTTCATTGTATGCTTTGAATCAGACATTTTGGAAGGAGAGGATATTGTCCAGAATTCCTGCCACCTTTATTTTCTGCTTTATTTATGGATTCTTTACTTTATACATGCCAAAGATATTTTAAAGTATTCGCTATTATTTACTCTTTGATTAAAAACATTTTCAAACATAGCTTTTCCTCTTTCTGATTGATAAGATTTGAACTGATTCCTTTTCCAGAAGGATGGCTTCCATTTGAATTGGAAATGTAATCCAGATTCAAAAACAAACAAATTAAAATGAACATTTTTTTCTGGTTCCAGAAATCAGGGTTAAAAGAAGGAAATATGAGAAACACAAATGTTTCTGAAATCTTATTGAACCGTATTTATTGTTGTTACTAAATGGGCTTCCCTTAGCTATTTCAAGTTGAAAACATCAAAAACAGGGTGAATGGCCAGAGATTAGGAGACGGTGGAGGTCTAAACACTTTGCCAGCAATTTTTTCCTGGCATAGAGCCTAAATGGGGCCAGCATGCTGGAGCCTCCTAACCTTCATTTCCTTCATAGAACACTTTTGTATTCTTTGGTAAATATGTTCAAGAAAGGGACTCTAGCCCTTGAGTCACATGTTAACCTGCTGCCTACTGGCACCTGTGGGTTGGTCAGTTTCAGTTGTCTTAGATTAACTGAAAGACAGAAGTCCTGATGGCTATTGACTGGACTGGTAGTTACTGACTGCCCCCCTCATTTGGTCTCATTTCATTACTTAATTCTAGTGATGTATTGATAGATTTGCTGCTAGGTGGTTATTGCACTTAAGTAAATCTTAAAGCTCAGCAGAAAACAGTCTAATTAGGACAAAGAGGATACGTATCTAGTTCTTCTATTAGTCTTGCCCCAAAAGGCCACAATTAAGAAATTATAAAATAGGTTCTTTGGAAATAGGCTGATCTCCTAAATGGAACTACTGCTGGAATTCAGTGCAATAAGAAAATCCAGTAGAGCTGTCATTTTAGATGTCCCGTTTGTCCTCAGGATGAAAAGTTTGGTTGTTTTTAACTTGAGAATATATTTAAAATTTTGCTCCTGACAGCACAAGCTGACTATAACATTACTATTATATGGGCTATTAGTGTTACATGGTACATACATCCTGTTGGGAGGGGATAGAATTCTTTTAGTTTTTGGCATTTATCTGGTGTAAGGGGTATTTAGTTAGACCAATAATAAGCTCATATCTCTTTGTTTGATAATAAGCTGCCTTCTTGTTTGCCTTTCCCATCTGATTGGGAGAGCTTTGAGGGCAAGAATGGTATCTTCTGTGTTTTTCAATTGATTTTATTTATTTTTATTTATTTTTTAGTTGTTGAAAGAATACATTTTATTTTTTTAAAATTTATTTTTTTTAAACTCAGTTAATTAACATATAGTATGTTATTAGTTTCAGAGGTAGAGTTCAGTGATTCATCATTTGCACCCAGTGCTCTTACATCACGTGCCCTCCTTAATGTCCATCACCCAGTTACCCCATCCCCCACCCCCGCCCCTCCAGCAACCCTCAGTTTGTTTCCTATGATTAAGAGTCTCTTATGGTTTGTCTCCTCTTATTTCATCTTGTTTTATTTTTCCCTTCCTATGAGCCTCTGTTTTGGTTCTTAAACTCCACATATGAGTGAAATCAAAATATTGTCTTTCTCTAATTGACTTATTTTGCTTAGCGTAATACCCTCTAGTTCCATCCACATCATTGTAAATGGTAAGATTTCATTTTTAAGGGCTGAGTAGTATTCCATTGTGTGTATATATACCATATCTTCTTTATCCTTTCATCTGTTGATGGCATCTGCACCCCAGTGTTCACAGCAGCAATGTCCACAATACCCAAACTATGAAGAGAGCCCAGATGTCCATCAACACAGTTTAATTGATTTTAAATTGTAACTTGAAATGCTTCATGCTGTTGGGACCATTGCTGGGTAACAATGATGCCGTGGGTTTGGGGACTGACCTAGTCAGAAATACTGGGTTTAGCTGTGAGAGGCCTTTTCCCTGGCCTGTGTGTGCCTCACCCCTCATCACACTCTGCATAACTGGGCCTTGGGTCATTGACACCTTGGCTCCTGGGCTTCTCTCAGATGTGTTTTGGGTATCTTGGCCTGCAGTGTCATTTTCATGATCTTTGTAACTTCCTCCCTTCCTGACTATTCCTAATTGCCTGTGGGAACTGAATATATGCTTGATGAATAAACAACAGAGGGTGTGTGTGGATGCCTCAAATACTTCTTGGGCTGCCATTTCAAATTTCCTGTCACTATAGTCTCTCTTTTGGGATTTAGGCAATATCTAAGAAGACCTAAATGAAAGTCCCTTAGCTGAGAGAGACATCCCTGTCATTCATATCAGCAGAGGTCAAAATGATACAACGTGGAACAGAAACAATTTGATGGGAGAAGGGAGGATGGGACATTAGAAAGGCTCAAACAAGGGCCCTTCCTTAGGATGTCGGACTGGAATGGGCAGCAGGTGGGGTCTCTGGGTGAGCAGGGAGCAGTGTGAGGATCCTGAGCACTGGAGAAGTACAGTTATTACTGAAAGAGGGAGCATTGAAAATGAGGGGAGGGGGTTGCCAAAGACCCATCAGTGCTTTAAGGTTTTGCATAGGGAGCCCTGATTTATTCTGCCCACAGCAAAGACTGTGTCTAAGGAGATCATGAGCACAGTGAAAACGAACTCATCAAATGCAGGGTCATTTGGTGGCCTGGGAGAGTCCCCATTGTCTAACTTTCTCCTCATCCTAGGAATGCTTATAAAGCGGGGTCAAGGTCATTTTGGAAATAATGAATCAAATGAAAAAACAAAACAGAAAATACCCCTACTAGTTAATTGTTAGCTTACTGGGCACCCATAAACTAAACCTTGTTTGTTTATTGAATGTGGAGCAGAATTAAAAAATAATAGTTCGCACATAGCATTTTCTAGTTTATAAATCACCTTCATGTACTGAATCTTTTCAGTATTCCGATAAAGCAGAGAGGTCCATTGTTATCCCCCATTTACAGATAGGGACGCTGAGGCTTGGGGCAGTTGCTTAACTTGCACATGTTTACGTGGCTGCTAAGTGGCGGAGGTCAAGACCAGAGCCCAGGCCCTCCTGACCTGAGATCTGCGT
This sequence comes from Potos flavus, assembly GCA_028534135.1. Taxonomy (NCBI): domain Eukaryota; kingdom Metazoa; phylum Chordata; class Mammalia; order Carnivora; family Procyonidae; genus Potos; species Potos flavus. The sequence continues at coordinate 108,252,346 of CM052900.1, read as the reverse complement.
GTTCTTCTGTGCCAACCTGCCTCCAACCACATTTCCCAGCTGAGCAGCTCAGGCTTACTTGTCCAGGGCCTTTCCTTGCCTGGTTGCCCTAACCTAAACATTTCTAGGATTACTTCTTGAATTCAATTTTGACCTTGGTAAAGTGTGTTGCTTTAAGTAAAGGTTGTGAAGATTTAAGCTGATAGTGAGTACGCAAATTATGGCTTTTATTTCTCAAATCTGGTGTTTATTAGGGTTTACCTGACTGTAGCTCAGGTTATATTTAGACAGTGCTTTCATGTGGGGACAGAAGCAGATGATAGTGCTGAGAGGTATTTATCCAGCTTGCGGAAATTCAAAGCCCTGTTGTTGTCTTGAGCATGTTGTCTGTAGTCTCAGAAAGAGAAGTTACTTAGGGAAGTATATGGTGCCCTTCGGCTGAAACTTGACCATTTCCAGTGGGTGCTCTAGGTTCCACCACGAATCCTGTGGGTGGCCCTCACCACTGCCTCAATATAGGGTCAGCTTTGCTTACTTCAAGTGATTATCATTATTAATTTACTAATAACGGGTGTCGCTTATTAAGTGCCTTCTCTGTGCCAGGCACAGTGCTACAACCATATATACATGACCTCCAATACCGAAAACCATTGTATAAAGGAGGCATCATGATCTCCATTTCATTGGTACAGAAATCGGAGAGGTTAACTTATACAGGTCCTAAAATTAAGTCAGTTTAAACTTGGCTAGTTTCACTCTTGTGTCTGAAATGTTAGTATGGGTGATTCTATAACAAATTAAAAACGTACAGAACTTTATTGATTCTTGTACACCACAGTGGATAAATTAAAGGTCTCTCCTGTGGTTGTGCCTAACTGTGGGACCTCTCTGAGCTTGTTATTATTCCTCAGGCCTGCTGCTCTGGGGTGGTGGGGTGTGTGTGGCTGTACCTGGGGTCTTTTCTTTGGTGGGGGTAAGCTGTGCAACTCTGACCTTACATGGTCCTTTTGAGCATCCCATTTTGATTGGTTGAACTTTTCACTCCCTATATCACTTTTGGATCAGTAAATTAAAAGGGTTTGTGCATCTGTGAAAAGATAGTTTTCTTTTCTTTTTTTCTTTATCTTCCTTGTTTATTTCTTTTTTTTAGGAGAGAGAGAGAGAATCTTAAGCACGTTCCATGCCCAGCACAGAGCTGGATGCAGAGCTCAATCCCACGACCCTGAGATCAGGACCTGAACCAGAAGGGAGTTGGACGCTTAACTGACTGAGCTACCCAGGTGCCTCGAAAAGGTAGTTTTAGACCCAAAGGATTTATTTACCTTAGAGGACGTCTGTCAGGGAGGCATACTGGCTCAAAATGACCCTCTCAGAGTTGTTTGCAATAAGTGCTAGCCCGCTCTCCTGTATGAGTAATTTCTCTCGGGAAGTGACTTGAGTCTTTGGAAACATCTGGCTCAATAAACACACCATCCACGCAGCTGGGCTGAGGGAAAGTTGTGCTGGTGAGGCAGCTGTGGTGGCGCAGGCTTGGGCGCGGGCTGTGACCTTGGCAAGTTCACCCAGTTTATTAGTGCCTCCATTTCCTTAATTCGAATTCAAATGTGTAACACGATTTTCAGCTGCGTGGGTGATGGACCGCAAATCCTCTGGTGCTCTGGAATGATCCTTAAAAAACAGCTCTGTAAAATATCTTGCTTTCCGAATGCTACAGTGTGATTATCGTCATTGGCCAGTACTTTTGTTTGAGTAATTTTCTTTTTCTGGTGGAGAGAATGGGAGAGTTTCAGTTTCTCCCTGTGCAGGTGGCAATGAGCCCCACTTCCCTCTTGTCTCTCTTGAAAAAACTACTAAAAATGACACCAACACCAAGCAGTCATGTAGCAGATGCATCTCACGACTGTTTGGGGGGTAATGGAGGGGCCGTGTGGGGTTGTTACATCTCATTGGAGAGAAGGAAACAGCTGAAAAGGAAGGATTAGCCATCATTCTGTGCAGAGTCTCTGACCCCCTCTCCCCACTGCTGTCCCCTGAGGGGCCCACCAGCAGCTTCTCAGCTCAGGCCTTTCTCTTGCCCAGCATCTTCCTCCTTTATCCCATGTCCCAGTAGCCCAAATCGCTGTCTACCCCTTCTTGCGGGGGATTACCACAATCTTCTGTCAATTTATGGTAAAGGCCATTTGACCTCTTCTATGTTTAAATCTCTCTCTTCTGCCCAGGGTGAGGATGATGGGACTTACCTTTAATAACCAGGCAAGTTCATTAAGATATTTTCCCAAAGGAGAATAAGTCTAGTGTGTGGAAGAAGCTTCCTCCCTCCATTCCTCCCTTTCTTTCTTTTTCTTTTTTTCTTTTGGTTGTTGTTGGTTTTTCATAGCAATTGGTTTACTCTGTGAATATATTCACCTTGGTCTCCCTAAGGCAACAGGCAGAGTGATTATTCTGATCACAAATTAGATTCGTGTCTCCTTTCCTTAAAACTTTTCACAGTTCAGAGTCAGATTCAAAGCTCCTATGGTGACCTTTGGGACCCAAAGTGCTGCTATTCCAGGTTCCCTCACCGACTTCTTCTTCTTTATTTAGATTTTATTTTTTATTAACATATAATGTATTATTTGTTTCAAGGGTACAGGTCTGTGGGTCATCAGTCTTTTTTTTTTTTTAAGATTTTATTTATTTATTTGACACAGAGAGAGAGAGATCACAAGTAGGCAGAGAGGCAGGCAGAGAGAGAGGACGAAGCAGGCTCCCTGCTGAGCAGAGAGCTCGGTTGGTCGCAGGACGCTGAGATCATGACCTGAGCCAAAGACAGAGGCTCAACCCACTGAGCCACCCAGGCGCCCCATGAGGGTCATCAGTCTTACACAATTCGCAGCACTCACCGTAGCACATACCCTCCCCAGTCACCCCACCCCTCCCACCTGTCTCCCCTCCAGCAACCCTCAGTTTCCTGAGATTAAGAGTCTCTTATGGTTTGTCTCCCTCCCCGGTCCCATCTTGTTTCATTTTTCCCTCCCTTCCCCCATGAACCCCTGCCTTGCCTCTCAAATTCCTCATATCGGTGAGATCATATGATAATTGTCTTTCTCTGATTGACTTATTTCGCTTAGCATAATCCCTCACTGACTTCTGACCAGCCATGACTCTTCCCTCACTGTGCTCCGGCCAAGGTGGCTTCCTGGGTCCAGCCAAACTCCCTGGCACCCCAGGGCCCAGAGCTTCCCTTCACTTCTTTCAGGACTCTGATTAAAGATCTTAGGATTAGGGAGGCCTTCTGTGACTGCTTTGTGAAATTGCACCCTCCACTGTTGCTTTACCCCAAAATATTGTTATTTAATCATGTATATTATGTATATATATATTTATATACATATATATACACACAATATATATATATAGTTGTTGTTATTATTGTTGTTGTTTGTTTCCCTGCACTTGAATGAAAGCTCAAAGAGTACAGTTTTGTTATTTTTTTTTCTGGCTTAGTGCTCTTTCCACATCTTCTATAACACTGCATTGCATGTAGTCGTCCTTGATAGATATTTTTTGAATGAATGAATGAGTGAATGAATGAGTGTGAATGAATGAACGAATGTGTTTAGCCCACAGATATTTCTTGAGCACCTACATGTGTCAGAGCCTATATCTATCTCGGCAGATTATATTCTGAGAACTAGTTATGCAAAGATCCTTCCGTAAATGCAGGGTTTCCCCAAATGTAAAACATTGTTACTTATGTTCCCCATCTCCTCTTTCATTTTTCCCCTCACTTCTAGGAACAAAGGAGGCCCATTGTTTTATATCAGGAATTCATAGACTTTTAGTTTAAAGGGCCAGATGGTAAATATTGTAGGTTTTGGGGGCCATACTGTTTCTGTCTTGGCCACTCAGCTTGGCTGTTGCAGCAGGAAGGCAGCCATAAGCAGTGGGTAAAGAACGAATGTGACTGTGTTCCAACAAAACTTTGACCTGGAGTTTGCTAACCTCTGGAAATTTCACAGATTTCTTTCACAAATCAACTCCAAATTCGTTAGTGCACCATTTGGTACCTTTCCTACAGTAACTGGTATTTTAGGGAACCCTGAAAGAGAAGGTTTCATTGAACAGGGACCATTGGCTGGTAGTGGAATTTAAGGAATCAGCATAATCTCAGAGGGAAGATCACACTGGGGGTGGGGTGGGGAGGAAACTTTCCCGGTCAACCTCAAACTTTATTTCTTATGCTTGAGAAAGGCCTACCCTGTTCCTCAGTAGTCTGAAAACAGAAGACAAATGGGGTCAGTGACCAAATCATTCTAACTTTGCCCAAGTTCAAAGTGATGTGAAAAACAAGCATTCTTTCATGATCGGATTTTAACATATTCACCAGAGATGATCTGTGCCCTCAGACAGTTAAAGGGCTTCCTTTGTCAGGATTATGGTACATTTTGTAGGAAGTGTATCTCTAAATATTAGGCTGGATTACCACCCTGGTGCTGGGCAGCTCTCTCTCAGGCTCAAGTTCCAAATTGTCTGTTTCATGGTTTATTTTTCATGGCTTTATTTGCCAGCAAAGGCTACCTTCAGTGAGCATGCTCGACAACACTGCGGAATTTCTGGATCTGCAGCCTGGCTCCAACCTTCGTAGCCATAGGAGAGGTTGTATTAATTTAAATGTTAGGTTACAGGCAAATCAGTGGGTTCCATATGTTCCCTGTCTTGTGCCAACTCTGTTAATTTGAAACATACTGCTGTTTGGCAGGGCCGGAGCAAATTTTTGGCAACTCGGTAGGTATGTGTATATGGGTAGTGTTTTTTTGTTAAAAAAAAACAAAAAACCCAAAACTAAGGGGAAAAAGAGCTGATGAGTCAAAGTATTTCACAAAACTGAATTTCGTATAGATTACAGAGAAAATGTGCTTCATTAGTAAGATGCTATTGTAGTCTGGTAACCAAAATTAAAAACATATTTAGGAAATATTCCATTGCTTTTTCAGGGTTGTAAGTTCCGTATGGGCTACGTGTTGTTATTTTTTTTAAACTTTTTAAAAAAGTTTTTAGTGTTTATTCTTCTTGAGTGATAATCAGCTTCGAAGAGGGTTTTTTCTGATGAAACTTTGGACAGTAATGTAATGCCACTGTAGAGATTTGGTTTCTTTGGTTTCGTACAGCATGGGTTTTCTTATCACAAGGCTGAATGAAAACACATTCAGAAGCACATATTTGATAAGAAGTGGAAGGACTAGAAAGGCTGTGCCAGAAAGGAGAATTTATTTTAGAACATTGTCCTGTCCAGTCAGAGGGGAAAATAGGGAAGGGGGAGTGGGTATTTTCTTTAGAAGAAAATTACTTTCTTAGCTTAGATACTATTAATAGCCAGTTATTCCGAAGAATTATAATGTTATCTTTTGGTCTGGGTTTTTTCTTTGGCTTGTGGCATTAGCTTCTTACCGGGAAAAAAAGAAACATTTTGAATAAAGATATTACCTGGGAAATAAATTTCTATGTCTACCTAATATAAGATGACAACTATGTACACTTCAGATAGGAGTTTATCACAGCAATCACTCCCCACATCGCAAATTGCTTTACTTCTTTCTCTGCTCCCTTTTTCCTTCTTCACGTTCTCCATCTCCTCCCCTTCCTCCCTCCTCCTCCTTTTTTATTTGAATTTATTAATAAAAATGGTAACAGACAGATATTTAGTTTTAAAATGGGGTTTTATACAACTAGACAATTCCTCTAGTGTTGGGTGGTACATGCAAAGCCAGATAGTTCAGTTAATATGAACACATGTCCTTCCTATTTCTAGAGCATGATGTATTACGTAAAATCCTGATTGTTTTTTTTTTTTTTTCCTTTTACATCCAAGTTAGCTCTATTATGTTAGTATCAGCAGATGGGTTTAATTTGAGTAATTTTTCACTTTGGACCACCTCGTGCTTTTTCCCCGGGAGCCATAACTGAGAGTGATCTCATAGAAGGGATTGCATAAATGATACTCATTAGGGTTGTTTAAGAACTTGAGTGGATATGCCCAGTTGATAATAAAATTGGAAAATAAGTAATAATTAAACATTATCAAAAACCCTATCCAAACTCTTTTTCAGATCTCTGGATGTTATGATAAGAGCTAAATCAGATATTGTGACTAATATGTTACTTGTAATTTAAATTTAGGGATTTTTGTTGTTGTTAGCAAGTCTAACCTTTCAAATAATGCATATTTTTTAAATAAAGATTTTATTTATTTATTTTAGAAAAAGAGAGAGAGAGCATGTGTGCGTGAGGGAGGGGCAGAAGGAGAGGGAGAAAGAGAATCTCAAAGAGACTCTATGCTGAGCACAGCGCCTGATGTGGGGCTCAGTCTCACGGCCCTGAGATCGTGTTCTGAGCCAAAATCGAGAGTCAGATGCCAACTGAGTCACCCAGGCACCCCTCAAATTATGCATATTTAATTTAATTTATTTTAAAATTTAATTTATTTTTTTAAAGATTTTGTTTATTTGTCAGAGAGAGAGAGAGGATAAGCACAGGCTGGCGAGTGGTGGGGGTGGGAGCGTGGGCAGAGGGAGGAAGCAGGCTTCCTGCTGAGCAAGGAGCCCAGTGCAGGACTTGGTCCCAGGACCACGGTCATGGGATCATGACCTGAGTCGAAGGCAGATGCTTAATCGACTGAGCTACCCAGGCATCCCAAATTATGCATATTTTAAATAATATATTACTTTTCATTTTGATTTAGAGATTTAAATGATATATTACTTTTCATTTTGATTTAGAGATTTAACAGCATTTTAATCTTTGTTATTTAATTTGCTTATCATGTTAACCTTGTGAGATGGGCATGTTGTCTCTGGTTTATTAGAACAGCAGCCCTCCAAAGTTAATCCAATCTCTGTCTCTGTGGTGGTGAGATTAGACCTGAAAAGCAGAGGGAGAATTGACAGGTGTGACTACTGGATTGTGCCTTTAGGCACGTGCCTTGTGAATTTATGTGTTGTGTTTCAGAACAAGTAGAGGTGGTGGATTCTGTAATCTAGAGCTAATCTAATGAAAACATTAAAAATGGCTAAAATACTACCTTCCTCTCATGGACAGTTACCTAACACAACATACTACTAAGAGTTACAGTGGAAAACAACTGATATGGCATCTTCCTTGCTTTAACAAAACAAAATTAGCTTCAGTTATGCTTCCTACATTGAAGACTATTTGTGGAATCCTGGTGTCAATGTTAAGTTTGCAGCTCTACATGTAGACATTACTCCTGTGCACTCGCATCTGATTCTTACCTTTCTTCTAGCCATGTGGGAGGCATGGCTGTCTGTCCCTGTGAAGCCAGGTATGGTCATGTGACCTGCTGTTGCCAATGAGACATGAAGAGAGGGAACGTGGGAGTGGAAGCACTCAAGAGCTGGGTGTGCTTCTCTATGCTCTCTTTTCTTTGCCTTGGCAGTCACCGAGGCCCATGTTGACGTGGAGATGCCATTACACTGAAGCAGTCAGGAATGCCCAGCCAACATATGGAGGACAGCTGCCCTGGAAAGCATCCTGGACTGGTGATGGACTCTGAACAGGAAATAAACTTTTGTTGTTAAGTCACTAAAATTTTGGTTACTGCAGCAACCTGATCAATTAAAATTGAAACTGAGCTAATGTAGCTCTTTTAATTCCTCAAGGGTTCCCACTAGGCCATGGCATGTGTTTACCTCTTTTAAGCATGCTATTTTCCTCCCACATCACCCCCAAAAATCAACATTTTTGAGTAATATGTGACTATACCATAGAGTTATTGAATAATTTGTAGAGTCAAGAATTATTAAGGACACATTGTACAAAATCTCTTTTAAATTATGTTTTTCAGTGCAGTCAAGCCAGTTAGTTTACATTTTGGGAATTCAAAAAATATCTAGCCAACCTGTCAATCATATTCTACCATTAATTACCAATAACACTTTATCTCTAAATTGAAGCATATATGTCAATGAACCAGTTCAAAGCTTATTGACTATATATGTCGTACATATATATAAAATATGTTTTATATATAAAATATGTTCATATGAAATATGTTCATACATATATATACACATACATATATTTAACTATTAAAAGTTATGATGCATGTTTTATAGCTTTTCTTATAATATGCAGAGTGTTGTAGAAACAAATTATCTTTCCAGGGGTCTGATATCTTTCAGAGAAGAGGCAGCAAACCAGATCATAAACCCCATGTCATGCTGGCAGTGACTATATATATATATATATATATATTTGGCTCTGTGTCCATCCTTTCTTTTTTATGGCTGAATAATATTCCATTATATACACACACATATCTATATCTCTGTATCTATATCTATTTATCAATCTATTTATCCATCGCATTTTCTTTATTCATTAAATAGAGTTTTGATGGGGAGAACTTCCCTCTAGATTAGATGTTGCTGAGAAATGAGTCACCCATTTATAATTTTACTCAACTGATGATTAGAGGTATATATCTTACTTTCACAAATTTTTATACTTTTTATAAAAATGTCTGATCTGGGAACACGTTGCTAGGGGCCTTAAAGTTTAAGCTTTCTTAGTTTAAATCATTTCTCAGGGCATCAGTAAGGAAGACTGAAAGGGAGAGGTTAGAAAAAAAGAGGACATAGCAGGAGAAATGGGGGTGAAAGACCCTTGATGGAGAGAGTTTCAAGGAACAAATAACCATCAGTAACATATTCCACAGAAAGCCAAGTGAGATAAGGACTGGAAAGAATCCTGGTAGATACAAGGTCATTTCTGGTATTTCATGACCTCATGGTACATGGGCAAATATCTATTTCTCTTCTCCCACTCCTCTAGAATGGCTCCTAAACCCTACAAGAATATGGAAGGTGAGGTTGTCGGTTGGCAAGCATCATTATGTGTCTTAAGATGAAAGAAGCTTCCTGAAATCTGAGAATATGAAAGAAATATGAATATGAAGAAAGTTTGGGAAACAATCCTATTACACAGAAGACCATTATGTTGACTGATTAGAGAGCCTTGATAGCAGTCACCTATATAACAGCCTTCATAGCTGGCTAATGTGTGGTAATCACATTTTTTTTAAAGTTTTTTAAATTTTTTATTAACACATAATGTATTATTTGCCCCAGGGTACATGTCTGTGAATCATCAGGCTTACACATTTCACAGCACTTACCATAGCACATACCCTTCCCAATGTCCATAACCCAGCCACCCTATCCCTACCCCCCTACCCCCCTAGCCACCCTCAGCTTGTTTCGTGAGTTTAGGAATCTCTTATGGTTTGTCTCCTTCCCGTGGTGATCATATTTTTATAGGTTTTGCCCCATGATGAATTTCTTTGAACATGTTGATATATTTTCCTTCGATGTATTTTTTATCTCTAGAAGTTTCATTAGGTGTTTAAAAAAATCTCCCATTTTTATCCTCCTCATGTTTGTATTTTCTTCTCCCTCTTAAACATAAGGATCATAGTTATAATTATTTTAATGCCCTTTTCTGCTAATTCCAAGAACTCTATAATTTCTGGATCTGTTTCTGTTTGATTTTTCTTCTGATTGTGGGTCACATACAACTGGCATTTTTTGATTGGGTACCAGACTTCTGGAATTTTATATTATTGGGTAGTAGTAGATTTGGTCATAATCCTTTCAGTGGTATTTCAGAATGTTCTGGTATGTAGTTAAGTTACTTAAACCAGTTTGATGTTTTGAGACTTGCTTTTAATCTTTTTAGGGCAGATTCTGAGTAGTTAGTCTAGGGCTAGTTTAGTCTCACTGCTAGGGTGATAACCTTTCTGAGGATTACCCTAAACCTTGAATATTAGGACATCTTTCAACCTCCAAATTGGATTAGATAGTCTCCAACCAGAATGGAGGGAACATAAAATAATCCCAGCCTTGTGTAAGTTCAGGAAATTGTTTGGTTTGTTTATTGGTTCTTTGCCTGGCCTTGGCAGTTTCTTCTCATGAATGCTATGATAGTCATATTATATCTGTCAAGATTGGAGTGGGGGGACCCCTCTGCACTCTCTCTGCTGCTCTCTCTTCTTTGGTATTCTTTTCTATGCCTTCTAGCTTTCTTGCCCTCCCTGTGCTCTGATCTCTGTGTTGTCAACTGAGTGATACCACTGATCTCAGTGTGTATCACCCATGCTCTGTGTTGCAGCTTGGAAATTCTTCTAGGCAATAAGCAGGAGTCATCTCAACAGTTTTATTTTCCCAGGGATAAAATCTCATGTTGCCTCTTGTCCAATGTCTGAGAACTATTTTTTTTCCATATATTTTGTTATGGTCTTCTAATTGTTTAAGGTAAAAGGGTAAAGCAGTCCCTGTTACTCCCTCTTGGCTGGAAGTAAAAGTTCCCAGCATGCTGATTTCTGATTGATGGCTGAGAGCAATGGTTTCTCCACAAATATTCTTAGAAATTGTTGTTTCCTAAACATATAAACAAAGGCTTGCCATGAAAATTACTTGCTTTCTACCTCTTCCGAGGTCTAAATCTCCAACATTTTTCTTCTCACTATGTTGAGTGAATTTGTTTTGTTTTATTTTTGAAAGAATAAATTTTCAGGAAGGTCTACAGAGAAGTTGATTGAAAGAGTAAGTTCTGATAGTCCTTCACTGTTTGGAAGAAATATTCTAAACAATAATTAGTTTTCACTGCAGAGTGGTTTTCCTGCAAGAGCTATATTGATTGCAAAATGTGTTGATGAACAAATGCAGACCACTATATACCTCTTAGCTTACACATGTATTACTCTCCCATGTTATTATAATTTATTAAAAACAAACCAACCGACTAGTCAAATGTTAAATCATTTTCATTTTATGTGTTCACTGACTATGAAAGAACTGAAATGAACTGTAAATTACAAGCCAGCAGCTTTCTAATTACTGTACTCCTGTTGTAACTGTTATTTGTACAAGTAATCCAGCTCTTGTTGACTTTGGAGTAAAGAGTGATACAGTGAGAGGTTCTGAATCAGCACTCTCTGTCCCAGGTGCAAACATTGCAGATGTATGTTCTGAAACTGAAGGAAACATCGCTGAAGTTTGAAGCCTGAAGAATATCCCTATGAAGCATTTCTTTTTCTATTGAGTTATTTTAGAAACAAATTTCATGGAATCTAGTCTTTCTGTCCTGGTTATTTTTATATGGAAATTTCATAGTGAAAGAGTTACTTTATAGTTTTGAATAAATTTCAGGTTAGAAAGGGATTTTCTCACTGAGGAACTAGGACAAAGGAATGCTATATTGGCCAGATACAGAAAATCGTTCTTCCTATATTCATCAACTGTGCATTGAGGGTCCACTATGTGTGAGACACAGTGCTGGGGAATTAAAACCAACCAACTAAACTACAAACTTATTTTCTCAAAGAGAAGGGACTACTTTGAGTTTTATTGCCTTTTGAGTTGCTCGTTTAATACTAAACAGTGGATTTTTTTTCTCCCTTGATTCATAGAAAAATGTGGGACAGATGGTAATTCTTCATGATATGACATAATTTGATTCAAGGTTTTGTTTTCATCTATCATTACATTAGTTTTGGCTTTTTGTTTTGTTTTGTTTTTTGTTTTTTGTTTTTTTTTTGTTTTGTTTTTGGCCTCTTAAAAAAGAAAAAAAAAGAAGGATTCTTTTCCATTAGCCATACTTGTTAAAAATTTAGGGCTACTTTTAGAGTTCAAGTAAAAGCTGCATTATGTAACTATACTTTTTAGATTTTAAAAGTGCCAGGCATCCTTGCCTATTATTTGGCATGGTTCTGCTGGGCTGTGTTAAGTTCAGTTTCTATGCTGGCCTTAACTTCTTAATGTATCTTGATCTCATCTCTGACTGAACAGTTTTGACCTATACTTTTTTCCTCTGGCTTTCTATCTGCTTGGCTGTTCTAGTTTGAGTCCTAGCTCAATTAAACTCTTCTGGCTCTTGAATCTCTGCATCACTTCCCAGTAGATGATTTGTTCACTCCTGGCACAGAATTTTCTTTGGTTGGCTGTCCTGGTAGTGGTGAGTCATTCTCCTACTCCACCCATCACTGCTCTTTGGCACAAGCCTGAAAAATGTGGCTGTGTACCTAGAGAAGTCTGTAGCCAGGACCAGGTAAATGTCTTTAGCTACTTTCCTCCAAAAGGAGTTTGCTACTTACAATGCTTTTGTATTGCTTCGTGCTTTCATTTTGTATTACTACTTCTGAAACTCTTTGGGCCACATGTACATTGGATTTATCCAGGATCTCACAACTTGGCTCTGAAGAGTGAAGAATAGAAGAGTGAAGAATAGAATCTCAACTCACTATCAACAAACTCATAGTTTATTGTAGTTCAGTGTAGTTCCACCACTTTCAAGCCACCAGAAACCATTTCAAGATCTGCCTTACTTTGAGTACATTCTTTTAATGCCACATCTATTTAGGTACTTGGTTAATTAGAACAGTGAAAAAATATGCTAGTTTAGATATTTTATTCATTTTTTTAGAACTCTAACCAATGAAATAAATCTGGATGACTGAATCATCAAAAACCTCATTAGAATAAATTAGCAATGACTAATAATTATTGACAGTTAAGTTGAGTAAAATAAGTCATTGTACATGTGTTGAAAACCCACTCTATGACCAGCACTGTTAAGTCCCTGAGAAAGGCATGGACTTTGCCATTTTGGAGCTCATGGTCAAGATGGGTAGGTAGACCCTCAACAGACAATTTCAAGAAGCTGTAGAAAGTGCACAGTACAACCTATGCACAGTACACTATTGGAAAGGTGGGAGGGACAGTCTGGAGTTAGAACGGTTGGGACAAGTGAGGAAGAAATATTCCTACAAGAAGTGATGATTGGACTGAGTCCTAAAGAGGAGCAGAGTTATCCAGGTAAAGAACCTAGGGCAAATTATAGAAGAAGCACAAATGACTTTCGCTGAGTAAGAAAGACTTGATCCCTCACCTTCTAGAGTGAAATGATTTTGTTGTAATCTTATGTTACAGCTTAAAATATATTTGAATTTTGTGTAATACTCTATAGTATGTCCATGTTAGTATCAAGCATATTTTAAATTCCTTATAATTTTAGTATAATCATCATTCCAGGAAAATGCTCCATATTTATCCTGTGATTTTTTTTTAATACCCCTGGCAAATCATCAGTTACTCTCGTGAAAATTAGAATCTCAGTTTGAGAAGCTTTGGCAAACACTTAAGAATGTTGACTATAAATTTAGACTGACCTGGTTTGAATCCTGACTCCATCTCTTCCTAAATGGACATATTACTTAATCTGTTTTAAATTTTAAATTAATTTCTTCAGTTATAAAATTGGGATTCTAGGAGATGGAAATGAAAGCATGTATATAGAGAACCTATTACAATATATCACTTGGTTCACGAATGGAGATTATATGGACTTCTTAAAGTTGGAGAACATGTCCGTCTTGTTCCTCCTTTGTATGCTCAGCACAGTACCTGGCACCTAGGAGATACACAGTAAATAGTTACTAGATTGGTAAGGCAAGCACTCATTATTTGGTAATGTCAAGACTTCATTTTAATGTCAACTTAGAGGTTTAGAACAGTGCCTGGAATGTACTAGGTCTCAATAAATATTTCCTAATTGCCTGATTTGATGAATAACATCACTTGGCACTTGTCCTCAGAAAATGAGGACTGAATAGAATGTGGGCTGTATAAATCCAAGACAAATCCTGTATCCCATACTGTGGTACTTGTGCTCAGTGTCTACTATGAGAAATGGCTATAGAATGTGGACACAGAGAATCACACGAAATAAATATACAGATTAATGAGTGAAGGTCATTTCAACCACCACTCAGGTCAAGAAATTAAACTTTGTCAGCCTCCTCAGGAGTCTCTCTGCGCTAAATCTCAATCGCAGTTCCCTTCCTTCTTCAATCATCACTGACTTTTACAGTAATCATTTCCTTGCAGTTCTTGATGGTTCTATCATCCAAGGAGCATCCCTAGATATAGTAGGGTAGTATTGTCAAATAAAAGAAAAATCAATGTGGTGCTTTGAGTCTCTTTTAACCTACAAATTCCACTTTTATCCCTATTATTCTCTTACAAGTTTTCTTTTGCAGAACTTGGTCTGTTTTGCTTGACCTCTAGAGTTTCCCACCATCAGGAGTTTACTTATCGAATACTCATGGTGCATTCAACTTGTTCCTTTGTTCCCTGTTCTTCCTGCAAATTGGCGGCTGGATCCAGAGAAATTATCAGACTGAGGTTTTAGCCCTTTGACAAGACTATAGGTGTTGATGTTTTCTTTCTTTTTCTTTTCCCTCTCTTTCTCTTGAGGTATAATTGACATACAACATTATATTAGTTTCATATGTGCAGCATGATTCAATATTTGCATATACTACAAAATGCTCACCACAATAAGTCTAGTTAACATCTGTCACCACACATAATTACAGAATTTTTTTGTGGTGAGAACTTTTAAGATTTCCTCTCTTAGTAACTTTCATATATGCAATACAGTATTATTAACTATTGTTGCCATCCTATCCATTTACATCCCTATGGCTTTGTTATTTTATAACTGGAAATTTATACCTTTGATGTTCTTCTCCCATTTCTGTCACCCAAGCCTTTGCCTCAGACAACCACCAATCCATTCTGTGAGCTGGGTTTTTTGTTTTGTTTTTATTTTTTAACTTTTTTTTTTTTAGATTCCACATATAAGTGAGGTCCTATGGTGTTTGTCTTTCTCAGTCTGACTTCTTTTTCTTTTTTTTTTAATTTTTATTTTATTTTTTCAGTGTTCCAAGATTCATTGTTCATGCACCACACCCAGTGCTCAGTCTGACTTCTTACACTTAGCATAATGCCCTTGAAGTCCATTCATGTTGTTGCAAATGGCAAGATTTCATTCTTTTTTAATGGCTGAATAACATTTCATTTTACCATATTCATACCACATTCCATTTGACCATTCATTCATATATACCATAATTTCTTTATCCCTCCATCCATTGATGGATACTTAGGTTTCCATATCTTGGCTATTGCAAATAACGCTAAAGTAAACATGAAGGTGTAGTTATCTTTTCAAGTTAGTATGTTTTTCCCCCCCTTTATATAAATACCCAACAGTGGAATCATTGAATCATATGGTGATTCTATTTTTAATTTTTTGAGAACCTCCATACTGTTTTCTATAGTGGCTGTACCAATTTATATTTCTACTGATAATGCTTGAGGGTTCCCTTTTTGTCTACATCCTTGCCAACACAATATTTCTTGTCTTTTTAAATAATAGCCTCTTCTGACGAGTGTGAGGTGATATAAGATCATGGGTTTGATTTGCATTTGTCTGATCATCAGTGATGTTGAGTACCTTTTCATATACCTGCTGGCCATCTGTATGTCTTTTTTGGAGAAGTGTCTATTCAGATGTCCTGCTCATTTTTCAATTGGATTGCTTGTTTTGCTGTTTTCTTTCACTGGGAGGTATATCCGAATTTCATCAACTTGATTTTCATCAAACTTTGATTTTTTTTGATGTTAGTAGCTGTTGATGCTTACAGCCTTAATTTATTAATTCAGTGGAGATATTATAATTTTATAGTTTCTTTTTCATCATAAATGTAGTATTTTTATGAAGCAATATTTTGTCTTTTCAACTATTTGTTTGCCCATTGTTTCAATTTGTGTAAGAAAAGAAGAATAAATCTTTTGATCGCTTATCAAGGCTGGATCCCTTTTAAACTATTGTTTAAGCTAATGATTTTTTCTTTATCATCTTTTGAATTACTAAAAATATTATAGTGAACTCATTTAAAGAGTTTCAACCCACTGCAATTCTTTCCTTTTTCTTTTTTTGAAGTTTTAAAATTGTGGTTTATTCCATACAATGGCATCGTGTGAAATCCATAAAATTGTGTGTTTTTTAAATAAATTTGAGTATAGTTGACATACAATGTTACATTAATTTCAGATGTACAACTTAGTGATTTGACAAGTTTATACATTATGCTGTGTTCACCGCAAGTGTAGCTATCATCTGTCCCATTACATTGCTATTACAGTATTACTGACTGTATTGTTTTTCTAAGTCTGACTTATTTCACTTAGCATAATATTCTCTAGGTCCATCTATGTTGTCTCAAATGGCATGCTCTCATCTTTTTTTATTGCTGTGTAATATTCCATTATATATGTGTTGTGTGTGTGTGTATATATATAAATTCCACATTTTCTCATCCATTTGTGTATGGACGGACACTTAGGTTGCTTCTATGTCTTAGTTATTGTAAATAATAACTTCAACAAACATGTATCTTTTTGAGTTAGTGTTTTAGTTTTTCCTGGGTGGATACCCAATAGTGGAATTATTGGACATATGATATTTCTATTTTTAATTGTTTAAAAGTTTTTTTGGATTTAAAATTTATTTATTTATTTAAAAGATTTATTTATTTACTTGAGAGAGAGAGGGTGGGTGGGGTAGAGGGAGGGAGGGATAGAGAGAGAGAAAGAGAGAGAATCCTCAAGCAGACTCCCTCCTGAGCATGGAGACCAACATAGGGCTCAATTCCAGGACTCAGATCCTGACCTGAGCCGAAATCAAGAGTCAGATGCCTAACTGACTGAGCCACCCAGGTGCACTAAATAAAAAATTTAAACTAATTAATTATATTTTAATTCCAACATAGTTAACATACAGTGTTATATTAGTTTCAGGTGTACAGTACAGTGTTTCAGCAATTCTGTACATTACTCAGTACTCATCATGGTAAGTGTACTCTTAATTCCCTTCATTTATTTCATCCATCCCCTCAGCCACCTCTCTTTTGGTAACTCTCAGTTTGTTCTGTATTGTTAAGTGTCTGTTGTTTGGTTTGCTCTTTTTTTCTTTGTTCATTTGTTTTGTTTCTTAAACTCCACACGTAAGTGAGATCATATGGTATCTGTCTTTCTCTGACTGACTTATTTCACTTAGCATAATACACTCAAGGTCCATCCATGTTGTTGCAAATGGCAAGAGTTCATTCTTTTTTATGGCTGAATAATATTCCAGTGTGTGTGTGTGTGTGTGTGTGTGTGTGTGTGTGTGTCATATCTTCCTTATCCATTTATCAGTCAATGGACATCGGGGCTTTTCCCATAATTTGGCTGTTATGGACAATGCTGCTATAAACATTGGGGTGCTCGTGCCCCTTCGAATCAGTATTTTTGCATCCTTTGGGTAAATACGCAGTTGTGTAGTTGCTGGGTCATAGTGTAGCTGTATTTTCAACTCTCTGAGGAATTTCCATACTGTTCTCCAGAGTGGCTGCACCAGCTTGTATTTCCACCAACAGTGTAAGAGGGTTCCCCTTTGTCTGCATCCTTGCCAACATCTGTTGTTTCCTGACTGGTTAATTTTAGCCATTCTGACTGGTGTGAGGTGATATCTCATTGAGGTTTTGATTTGTATTTCTCTGATGCCGAGTGATGTTGAGCACTTTTTCATGTGTCTGTTAGCTGTTTGAATGTCTTCTTTGGAGAAATGTCTGTTCATGTCTTCTGCCCATTTCTTGATTGGATTATTTGTTCTTTGGGTGTTGAGTTTGATAAGTTCTTTATAGATTTTGGATACTAGCCCTTTATCTGATAAGACATTTGCAAATATCTTCTCCCATTTGGTTGTTTGTCTTTTGGTTTTGTTGACTGTTTTCTTTGCTGTGCAAAAGCTTTTTATCTTGATGAAGTCCTAATAGCTCATTTTTGCCTTTGCTTTCCTTGCCTTTGGAGAGGTGTCTATAAAGAAGTTGCTGTTGTGATGTCACAGAGGTTGCTGTCTGTGTTCTCCTCTACGATTTTGGTAGACTCCTGTCTCACATTTAGGTTTTTCATCCATTTTGAGTCTATTTTTGTGTGTGGTGTAAGGAAATTATCCAGTTTCATTCTTCTGCATGTAGTTGCCAATTTTCCCAGCACCATTGGTTGAAGCGACTATCTTTTTCCCATGGATATTACTTCCTGCTTTGTCGAAGATTAGTTGACTTTAGAGTTGAGGGTCCATTTCTGGGTTCTCTATTCTGTTCCATTGATCTGTGTGTCTGTGTTTGTGCCAGTACCATACTGTCTTGATGATTACAGCTTTGTAGTAGAACTTAAATCCAGAATTGTGTTACCACCAGCTTTGGTTTTCTTTTCCAACATTCCTTTGTCTATTCAGGGTCTTTTCTGGTTCCATACAAATTTTAGGATTATTTGTTCCAACCCTGCAAAAAAAGTGGATGATATTTTGACAAGGATTGCACTGAATGTATAGATTGCTCTAGGTAGCATAGACATTTTAACATTTGTTCTTTCAATCCATGAGTATGGAATGTTTTTCCATTTCTTTGTGTCTTCCTCAATTTCTTTCTTGAGTGTTCTATAGTTTTGTGAGTATAGATCCTTTGCCTCTTTGATTAGGTTTATTCCTAGGTATGTTATGGTTTGGGTGCAATTGTAAATGGGATTGACTCCTTAATTTCTCTTTCTTCTGTCTCATTGTTAGAGTATAGGAATGCAACTGATTTCTGTGCATTGACTTTACATCCTGACATGTTGCTGAATTCCTGTATGAGTTCCAGCAATTTTGAGGTGGAGTCTTTTGGGTTTTCCCCATAGAGTATCATGTCATCTGCAAAGAGTGAGAGTTTGACTTCTTCTTTGCCAATTCAGATGCCTTTTACTTCTTTCTGTTGTCTGATTGCTGA
Organism: Potos flavus; assembly: GCA_028534135.1. Lineage (NCBI taxonomy): Eukaryota > Metazoa > Chordata > Mammalia > Carnivora > Procyonidae > Potos > Potos flavus. The sequence continues at coordinate 108,233,655 of CM052900.1, read as the reverse complement.
GGCTAGGGCTCCTAGTACTGTGTTAAACAGCAGTGGTGATAGTGGACATCCCTGCCATGTTCCTGACCTTAGGGAAAAAGCTCTGTTTTTTCCCCATTGAGAATGATATTCACTGTGGGCTTTTCATATATGGCTTTTTATGATATTGAGGTGTGTTCCCTCTATACCTACACTGTGAAGAGTTCTAATCAAGAAAGAATGCTGTCCAAAAAAAAAAAAAAAAAAGAAAAAGAAATAAAGGATGCTCTACTTTGTCAAATGCTTTTTCTGCATCAAAAGAGAGGATCATATGGTTCTTATCTCTTAATATTAATTAATATAGATATTTGCAAATAACATATCAGATGAAGAGCTGGTATCCAAGAGCTATAAAGAACTTATCACACTCAACACCCAAAAAACAAATAATCCATCAAAAAATGGGCAAAGACTGAACAGACATTTCTCCAAAGAAGACATACAAATGGTCAACAGACACATGAAAAAAGATAAGCCCATTTATAGTCAGAGTAACTATTGAAAGATATGAATTTAGTGTCATTATATTACCTGTAAAGTGACTGTTTCTGTATATTATCTCTGTTCCTTTCTGGTGTATGTTACTTTTGGGCTCTCTCTTTGCTGAAAGGATCCCCTTTATTATTTCTTGCAGGGCTGGTTTAGTGATTACGAATTCTTTTAGTTTCTGTTTCTCCTGCAAGCTTCTTATCTCTCCTGTTTTGAATGACATCCTTGCTGGATAAAGTATTATTGGCTGCATATTTTTCTCATTTAGCACCCTGAATATATCATGCCAGTCCTTTCTGGCCTGTCAGGTCTCTGTGGTTCAGTCTTTCTGCCAGTCTAATGTTTCTACACTTGTAGGTTATGGACCTCTTGTCCTGAGCTGCTTTCAGGATTTTCTCTTTGTCTCTGAGATTTGCAAGCTTCACTATTATATGCTGAAGTGTTGTCCTATTTTTATTGATTTTGAGGGGGATTCTCTGTACCTCCTGGACTTGAATGCTTGTTTCCTTCCTCAGATTAGGGAAGTTCTGCACTCTAATTTGCTCCATTATACTTTCTGCCCCCCCTCCCCCATTTCCTCTTCTGGGATCCCAATTATTTTAATATTGTTTCACTTTATGGTATCACTTATCTCTCAAACTCTCCCCTCGTGATCTGGTAGTTGTTTATCTCTCTTTTTCTCAGCTTCTTTATTCTCCATCATTTGGTCTTCTATATCACTAATTCTCTCTTCTGCCTCATTTATCCTAACAGTTAGAGCCTCCATTTTTTTATTGCATCTCATTAGTAGCCTTTTTGATTTTGACTTGATTAGATTTTAGTTCTTTTATTTCTCCAGAAAGGGATTCTCTAATGTCTTCTATGATTTTGCAAGGCCAGCTAGTATATTTATAATCATTATTCTGAACTCTAGTTCTGACATCTTATATCAATACTGACTAGGTCCCTGGTGGTCAGTACTGCCTCTTGTTCTCTTTTTTGAGGTTAATTTTTCTGTCTTGTCATTCTTGCAGAAAGTTGTTGCTTTTCTATTTGTAGCATTGCAACAATTCTTTTCTTAGGTCTCCAGTTGAGTTCGCAGGTGTTTAGAATGATTTGTTAGCTATCTAGCTGAATTGCTGGGACTGAACAAAACTAGGGTCTCCTACTCCTCTGCCACCTTGGACCAGAAGTCTCAATTTTGTGTATCTTTTCAAAGAACCAGATCTTGGCTTCATTGATTTTTTTCTGTTGTTTTTCAGTTTCTATATCATTTATTTTTGCTCTGATCTTTATTATTTCCTTTCTTCTACTCACTTTGGGCTTCATTCTTCTTTTCCTACTTCCTTCAGGCATAAGGTTAAATTGTTTGAGTCTTTTTCTGTTTTGTTTTTTTTTTTTTTTTCCTGGTAAGCTTGTATTACTATATACTTCTCTCTTTGTACTGCTTTCACCATGTCCCAGAGATTTTGGACCACTGTGTTTTCATTTCCATTTTTCTCTATGTATTTTGTTATTTCTTCTTTGATTGCTTCATTGGCCCATTGTTTTTAAGCATCATGTTACTCAGTCTCCACGTATTTGTGGTTTTCTTCTTCTGATATAGTTCTAGCTTCATCCCATTGTGGTCAGAAAAGATGCATGGTATGATTTCAATTAAATTTATTGAGGCTTGTTTTATGGCCTAATATGTGATCTATTCTGGAGAATGTTCCATGCACACTTGAAAAGAATGTATATTCTGTTGTTTCTGGATGGAATGTTCTGTATATATCTGTTAGGTCCATCTGGTCCAGTGTGTCATTCAAAGACATTGTTTCCTTATTGAGTTTCTGTCTGGATGATCTATCTATTGATGTAAATGGAATGTTAAAGACCCCTACTATTTTAGTATTGCCATTAATTTCCATGTCTGTTAATGGAAATTCTCGTTTTATGCATTTAGGTGTTCCAGTGTTGAGTATAGATATTTACAATTGTTATATCCTTTTGTTGGATTAAGCCCTTTATCATTATATAGTACGCTTCTTTGTTTCTTGTTACAGTCTTTGTTTTAAAGTCATTTTGTTTGATAGAAGTAGTGCTACCTTGGTTCTGTTTCCCCCTCCCCCCCCACTTCCATTTGCATGGTGAGTGTTTTTCCATCCCTTTACTTTCAGTCTGTATGCATCTTCAGGTCTGAAGTGAGTGGTAGGCTGTATATAGATGAGTATTTTTTTTTTTTTTTTAACCATTCCACCACTCTGTGTCTTTAGAGTGGAGCATTTAGACCATTCATATTTTTAAAAACTTATTTATTTGAGAGAGATAGAGATAGGGAGAGAGAGCACAAGCAGGGGCTGGGGAGAGGGAGAAGCAGCTCCCCACTGAGCAGGAAGCTGGTGTGGAGCTTGATCCTAGGACCCTGGGATCAACTTAACTGACTGAGCCACCAGGCACCCCAGGCTATTCACATTTAAAGTAATTATTGATAGGTACGTAATTACTGCTATTTTTAAAGTTTGTTTTTTATTTCTTCTTTGTTCCTTTTTTTTTTTGCTTGCTCACTTTCTTTGTGATTGATGAGTAGCTATAGAGTTTTGTTTGGCTTTCTTTTTATTTTTTGTGTATCTATCATAGATTTTGGGTGTGTACTCACCATAAGGTTCATATATAACATCCTAAGTAAATAGCAGTCTATGTTGATTTGATGGTCATTTAAGTCCAAACACATTCTTAAGAAAACAAAAACAGAAGGAGAAAAAAAACCTTTTTTCTTTTCCTTTTTCTTCTTCTCTTCCCTTTTTACTTTCTTCTCCACATTTTATGTATATATTGTTATAGTTTACATCTTTTACTCATATTTTTCTTATGTTTAACTATGGCTATTTCTTTTCCACTTAAAGAAGTCCCTTTAACATTTCTTGTAAGCCTGATTTAGTGGTGATAAACTTTTTTATCTTTCTTTTGTCTGGAAAACTCTTTATTTCTCCTTCAAATGTGAAGGACAATCTTGCTGGGTAGAGTATTCTTGGTTGTAGTTTTTTTTTTTTTTTTTCCTTTCAGCACTTTGAATATATCATGCCACTCTCTTCTGGTTTGCAAAGTTTCTGCTGAAAAATTAGCTGATAGTGTTAGAGATGTTTCCTCTGTAGATAACTTTTTTGTTTCTCTCTTGCTGCTTTCAGGAGTCCCTCTTTATCTTTAAACTTTGACACTTTGATTATTATGTGCCTTAGGTTCATCTTGTTTGGAACTCTCTACACTTCTTAAACTTGGATGTCTATTTCTCTCCTTAAGTTAGGGAGGTTTCCAGTTATTATTTCTTCAAATAAGTTTTCTACACCTTTATCTCTTCTTCTGGGACCCTTATAATGTGAAAATTCATTTGCTTGATGTTGTCCAAGAGATTTCTTGGACTTTTTTTTTTTTTATTCTTTCCTCTTTTTACTGTTCAGCTTGTGTTCTTTCCATTACCCTATCTTCCAGATTGCTGATATGTTCTTTTACACTCTCTAATCTCCTATTGATTACCTCTACTGTGTTTTTATTTCATTTATTGTATTCTTCAGTTCTGATTGGTTCTTCTTAACATTTTCTATCTCTTTATTGGAGGTCTCACTGAGTTATTCTATTCTCTTCTCCAGCCCAGTATCTTTATGATCATTACTTTGAATTCTTTATCAGGCATATTGGTTCTCTGTTTCATTTAATTCTTTTAGTGAGGTTTCTCTCTCTCTCTCTCTTTTTTTTTTTCTTTTGTAGTATATTCCTTTGTATCCCTATTTTGCTTGACTTCCTGTGTTTGATTCTATGGATTAGGCAAAATGGCTACTTCTTCTAAGTTGAAGCTGTGGTCTTATGTATGGTGACCTCTATGAAGACTGTTTATACTTGGTGACTTTTGCAGGCTGACTGAAGCTGTGACTGTGTGTGTTAATTACTCTTTTGAACAATGGCTTTTTACAGAGAGAATAAAGAAAAAAAATAAAATTAAGAAGAAAAAAGAAAATAATAAAACAAAAGAAAAAACTAAAAAAGAAAAAGGAAAAAGGAAGAGGACCAAGAAAGAACAAAATCAGAAAGAAAAAAGATGAAAATAAGACAAATTTTTAGAAGTGTTTAAAATAAAACATTAAACAAACAAACAGACAAACAAACAAAAAACACAAAAAAACTCACCACAAAATCATGGCTTGTTTTCTGTGCCCCAGCACCACAAGGTGGCTAGTGTGGGCTTGTGGATCATGGGGTCGCTGAGGTTGCAAGCTCACAGTGAGCTGGAACTCTTCTCTGGTCTGAGCTTTTAAGGTGGATGGGGAAAGAACATTCCAATAGTTCCTGGGTCATTTTAAACTGCAGCCTTTTTTCCCTGTGTCCTAGCATGGGTAGGGCTGATATGGACCAGTGGACCCTGAGCATCCTGAAGTTGCAAGCTCTCTGTGACAGCTAGACCCACAGCTGGACCCTGCTCTGCTCTAGGCTTCTAAGGTGGGGTAGGAACATAAACCTTATTGTTCTCCAGTCCGCCTGACCTGGAGAGTCTTCCCATAGTTCCCCTACTTCTTGGCAGAGTTCTAGTGTTGTCTTTTTATATGCTAGTTGTTTTTTTAAGCCACGGGCTTTCTAAAAAAAAAAAATAAATAAAATAAAATAAAAAATAAACAAAGAAACCACGGGTTTTCTTTTGTGCTCAAGGACAGAAGAATCTGTTCTAGATCCCTCAGTACTATCCCTTCTCTTGGCCATCCACGGCTTGGCAGGGTTGTGGGTGTTCCCCTTGTTACTGTGTCTTTGTCTCTCTAGTTCTCTTGCCATTCTCTTTGTCTTTGGTTGTTCAATAGCTAGCTGTCCAGTCAGCCCTCAGTTCTTTTTCAGGAGGAAATGCTCTATTAATAGGTGTATTTTGGTGTGTTCTGTGGAGGAGGTGAGTTCAGGGTCTTCCTACATCACCATTTTGAATGGGAACTTGCAATTATTTTCCTTATTGAAGCTCAAATTGCCCCATCATTGGCCAGTGATACCTCTTCAGATTGGTTCTTGAGTCCTGTTGATAGCTTCCTTGCTCTCCAGTATGTTAATTATAAGATATTCCAGGTTCTTCTTGTATAGTTTCTGTCCCAGACTTGGAATCAACAATTTCTTCGAGAAATTCTGGCTTCTTTTAATGGGAATTAATTTCATTAATAGAATTTTACTACTGTGTTGAGCAGTTTCTAGGCTTCTTCAGTGGACAGTTAGGATATACATACAAAGTATGTGTGTGGGTATGTTTGTATATATATACACAGATATCTGTTTTTTATTAAAATAAAATACCTCATGGAGCTGTTTCAAGTTTAGTGCTTGTTTTCTGCACACAAGCATTCTTAATGAGGCAGAGTAGAGAAGCTGGTTAATAATATGCCAGCTGACTCTGCAACCACTTGATTAAATAAAGAATCCCAAGAGCTTTCAAATATTTGATATAATAATGCACAATTACCTCTAATATGTGTGTAATGTTGTTAACAGGATATAATTTCTTTTTTTTTAAATTTTGTTTATTTATTTGTCAGAGAGAGTACAAGAAGGGGGAGCAGCAGGCAGAGGGAGAAGAAGGCTCCCTGCTGAGCAAGGAGTTGGATGTGGGACTCAGTCCCAGGACCTGGGATTATGAGACTGACGCGCTGCCTGCTGCGCTAAGAAGGCACCGCCAGGACCTGGGATTATAACCTGAGCCGAAGGCAGACGCTTAATTGACTGAGCCACCGAGGCATACCCAGGATATCATTTCTATACACTTGAAACTTCCAAATGTTCAGGTGGAAAATGTAGAGAGACTGTAGGGATGTTTATTGTAGGTTATGCTTTGGTTTTTTTGATTCAAATTAACCATCTTATAATAGTATTATATAGCTATAAGTTATTATACAGTTATTTAGTACAGTGCTGACTAACATAGTAATTCTGTACTCTCTAGCTACTTGTTAATCATTTTATTATTCCCAGCACCTACTATAGTGAGCTTGGTGGGCACATAGTAGCTGCTTAACTAACATTTGTGAAACGAGTAAGTATTGGTGCTGGTAGTATACCAATGAGTAAGTTGTGTTTTCTTGGCTCTGTCCTCAAAACATTTGCAGGCATTGACATTAGTTTTACATACTTTATTGGATCTGTCTGACCTGAGGTAGCAAGTTAATTAAGAGCTTTGGGCCTTACCCTGAGAAGCAATGGTAAGAGGCTCTCAATATTATCATCAGTGTCTGTTAATTTCCTAAATACAGTCTGTCTGTGTTTTGTACCTTGCATTTTTTCATTACATCATAAAGGTTAATTTGGTGAAACAGATGATGGAATTGTGTTTTAAGGCTAACACTAATCAAAAATTAAAGGACCATGTTGATGAATAAAGTGTGTAAATTGCAATGAAATTAGACCTGGAATTGGAGATGATGTTAATATCTTACATTTTTCATTAAATGGCTTTTAATTAACTCCTAAGAGAGTAGTCACTCTGCAAAGCCATTTAAACTTAGACCATTCAGTCGCTAGGAATTTTTTTCAGAAATTTTTTACTCTGCTACTTTTTCAGATAAAATTTTTCTTTTTAGTTTAACTAAATTATTGAGTTTACATATGAGTTAAATTTAACTATTTGTTATATCCCCTTTGGCTTGACACTTTCAGATTTGGTAAAACTCAAAAAGAGAAAAGGGGAAGAATGGTAGTCTCACTATGTGTAAAGATTAAAGGGAAAAAAGATAACTTGACTCTTTCCATTTATCTTTCTGTTTAAATACTGCCCCAAGTGAACTGGCATTGATAGTGGACCAGAGATCTGTTGTTTTGCTATTTAACTAGGAGTACAAGTATTTTTCTGCAGAGCTTTGGAACTTGCTACCAGAGTCTTGTGTTTCCTTGGGAGACTTTTAGGTATCTTAAATTACCTTTGAATTTGATAAGGTCACATCAACAACTGAAACATAATAGCATCTCAAGTAGCTTCACTGTAGGCTGTACCTGGTTAGCTAAGTGTTTTACCTGAACTATATAGTGTTAAAAAAATTGAATTATTTGCCAACATTAAAAATTTTGAGTTTTTTTTTTATCTCAAGTATGAATTTCTGGTACCTTTTGAAACATCAGAATATTTGACAATGATGGACCCACATTTTTACATTACAGCTATTGACTGGAGATGAGTACTGAAGTTTTTCTAGGCTCTGCCTCATCTTATGGTCTCCCTGATGTTGATACTGAGTGTCAGTCACCACTTAATTAAGAGAGAAGTGAAACATTTCTTGTATCCTTATCTTTAGCATCGAGGGCAAAGTAAAAGATAGAGGAAGGCTGCATATGTCAAGAAAATGGGAGAGAACAAGAGGGAATCCTTTGTGTGTATACACAAAAGAGAAAGATATTCCATGTATTTAATATATATGTCTGTTTTGAAAGAATACAACTTTATTTTTTATTTTTTTAATATCATCTGAAGTTCATTTATTTAGAATTACATTTTCTTTTATCTTTTTTAATTAACATATAATGTATTACTTGTTTCAAGGCTACAGGTCTGTGATTTATCAGTCTTACACAATTCACAGCACTCACCATAGCACATACCCTCCCCAATGTTCATCACCCAGCCACCCCATCCCTCCCACCCTCCTCCCCTCCAGCAACCCTCAGTTTGTTTCCTGAGATTAAGAGTCTCTTATGGTTTGTCTCCTTCTCTGGTTTCATCTTGTTTCATTTTTCCCTCCCTTCCCCTATGATCCTCTGTCTTTTTTCTCAAATTCCTCATATCAGTGAGATCATATGATACTCGTCTTTCTGACTGACTTATTTTGCTTAGCATAATACCCTCTACTTCCATCCATGTCATTGCAAATGGCAAGATTTTGGTTTTTTGATGGCTGCATAGTTTTCCATTATCTATCTATCTATCTATCTATCTATCTATCTATCTATCTATCTATCTATCAATGACATCTTCTTTATCCATTCCTCTGTTGATGGACATCTAGGCTCTAATATAAAGGTATGTCTGTTTTGAAAAAATACAACTTTAAAGGTCATTAGGAAGTAAACCATCCTAGGACTGTGACTGATACAAGATAAAGATAATTGATAAAAAAGAAAAACCTAATGATCTGATAAAGAAACTGACATACCAGTAGGGCTTCTTTTGGAATGTGAATAAAACAGATGAAGATGCTTTAAAATGCAATGTGCATTAATTGGAATAATTGATCAGTTATCAAAACTTTTTGAAGATGGTAAAGATTTTATAAGATTTTATTTATAAGATTATTTATCAGTGTAGCAGAAACTGTGTCCTAAACAAAGGCAAGCATTTTATAGATAGAAGCCTGTCTAGAAATACTGCTTCTTAGTGTGGAGCATTTGTAGAGTTTTTAAATTGTGGCTGATGAGAACATGGATATAAATGATACTATCAAGTTGTCTATCTTTATCTTGGTACTGGGAAAATGTAGTGTGACTGAAGAACTTTTAGGTATGGTACTTATGACAAGTATAACATCAAGAAATTGTTTATTTTTCTGTGTTGAGAATAATCTTCAAAGTTTAATGTAGAATGGTCAAAATTAGTTTAATGATGGGGCTCTTTGAGTGATGTTTTACATTTATTATAATATTATAAAATTTAAATCCAAGGTGGCAACATTTTATAAGGATGTGAGACTTAAGTCTATTCCTTATAGCATCATGAGGAATTGCTTTGTGGTAGAAAGTGAAATAGAATACATGCCATTGACTGAATGTACTCATAGCATGGACCATGGACAGTTCAGGCATAGTGACTCAAATCCCTAATCAATGATCTGTTGGAGGTTAGATACCACAGTTGTGGCATTATGCTATGAAGATTTGTGTGTAGGGTTTTTTGTTTGTTTGTTTTTTTGTGCTTAGTATTTTTCTTTAAAAATTTTTTTAAATTTAAATTCAATTTAGTTAGTATATACTGTGTTATTATATCAGAGGTAAAATTTAGTGACTCATCAGTTGCATTTAACACCCAGTGCTCATTACATCAAGTGCCTTCCTTTATGCCTGTCACCCAATTATCTCTTCCTCCCACCCATATCCCCTCCGGCAAACTTCAGTTTGTTTCCTAGAGTTAAGAGTCTGTTATGGTTTGCCTCTCTCTCTGTTTTTATCTTATTTTATTTTTTTCTTCCCTTTCCCTATGTTCATCTGTTTTGTTTCTTAAATTCCAAAGATGACTGAAATCATATGGTATTTGTCTTTCTCTGAGTTATTTCACTTAGCATAATACCCTCTAGTTCTATCCATGTCATTGCAAATGGTAAGATTACACTCTTTTCAATGGTTGAGTAATATTCCATTATATATACACACACCACATCTTCTTTATCCATTCATCTGTTGATGGATATCTGGGCTTTTTTCATATTTTGGCTATTGTGGACATTGCTGCTATAAACATTGGGGTGCATGTGCCCCTTTGAATCACTATGTGTGTAGGTGTGTAGTTTGGGAAATTGTTCTTTTTGTTATCTGAGGAAAAATCCTGCCTTGACTCACCAAGAAGGAGAGGAATAAAGACTGATTTGACAAGATTAAATATCAAAGCACCATTTTATTACCCCCCCCCAAATGTGGGGCTTTCCATATACACTGTTAGAAGACAAGGCTTAAGCTGAACTGAGTCTTACTACTTTCTGGCCTCAAGTGTAGCCCTTATGGGCTACTTGTTTGATGGTGCCTGGTAGACTCCTGTCCACTCATCAGCATGGGAAACATGAAACATGTTTTATATCTCAGTGGCCAGAGAAGCAGAAAACTATTGAGAGACAGCAGCCAAAGCTGTGTTGCCCTTTAAAATAAGCTGGTTTTTATTATATATTTAATATGTAGGAAATTATACAAAGAACAATGGTAGAGCAAATACCTGTGTATTTAGCATTCAGCTTAATACATAGAACTTATATACTCCCATCTCTCCCTACCTTCTCTCTCAGCACTCAGACATGATCAGTATCTTGATTTTGAGTTTTCATTCTCTTGCTTTTGTCTATAGTTCTAGCAGATGCTCATGTATCCCTAAACAAGGTTTGCATTACACAATTTGAACTTTATATAAAGGTAGTCCTGCGGTATGTATCCTTTGGTGACTTGCTTTTTGCTCAACAATCTGTTCTTAAAATTCATTCATGTTGATACATGTAGTTAATTTATTCTCACTATGGCTTTGTAGAAATACAGACACTGCATTCAGTTCCATGTTGCTGGACATTGGGGTTATTTCCTTTTTTTTCCTCTGCTAAATTAAGCAAGACTATTATTTCTGTGGAATGCCTGCTGTATGCAAGGCACTGTTCTAGATTCTGGATGTACCTCAGTGAGCAAAAGAGACAGAAATCCCAACTGTTATTGAACTTATATTCTAGTTGGAAGACACAGAAAAAAAAAGTAAATTATATGATTTGTAAGAATGTGATAAATGTGATAGAGACAATGATAAGGAGTGTTTGTATTGGGAATGGAATGGAGATTTTAGACAGGGTGATCAGAGAAGATCTCATTAAGAATGTGAATGGTTGAAAACAGAGTTGGAGATGACAGAAAGAACTATGCAATGATCTGGGGAAGGAATGTTCTAGGCAGAGGGAATAGTGGAAAGACCTTGAGGGGGTGGTGCTTCCCTTATATTTTGTAAATTTCTCCTGGGGCACATGTGCAAGAGGTTTTCCAATGTATGGTACTAGGCAGGGAACTTCTGGATCATGGGCTATGCAGTTAGGTACATTCTTAATTTGACTGATGTTGGTCTGTGTGGGTTAACTGTTGGAACACACAGTCTGTTCTCTCTTTAGTTTCCTTTTCCTCTCATATCATCTTCTCCTTCTTAACATTAGTTTGGAAGTTATACACCTATTTGTATTCATTTAGTGTTTGCTCAAAACATTTTAACATGCATACTTAACAAGTCTAAAGTTGATCACTAAAAGTACTATCTTTGTGAATAATATAACCTTAAAGACATAACTCGGTTATGCCTCTATAATTTTATATGCTGTTTTTGTACAGTATTTTAGTTCTATCTTTTAAAAAACTCACTAAACACTATTGCTATTGTTTTTAGACATTTATACTGTTGATTTATGCAATCAGTGCTTATTTGGATTTCTCATACATTTCCCAATTTCTTTCTTTCTTTTTTTTTTTAAGATTTTATTTATTTGAGAGAGAAAGAGTGAGTGAAGAAGAGAGAGAGCACAAGCCAGGGGGAAGAGGCAGAGGGAGAGGGAGAAGCAGACTCTGCTGAGCAGGAAGCCTGATGCGAGGCTGGATCCCAGGACCCTGGGATCAAGACCTGAGCTGAAGGCAGATGCTTCACTGACTGAGCCACCCAGGCGCCCCTATTTCCCAATTTCTTTATTCATCATTCCTTCTTACAACTCAGACTTTAACCTGGGATCATTTTATTCTCCTTGCAACACATTCTGTAGAATTTCCTTGGTTGGGGGGAGAGTGTTGATCACAAACCCTTTCAATTTTTGTCTATCTGACTTTTGGGAGAAAAATATGGGCTGGCTTGAGCAGTTGAGTTGCATTTATATAATATGATCAATGCACAAGTCACTTTCCTTTGATTAAGCAGCCTAGGTGACAACAGTGAGATGTTATCTGAAATGCATATTGTTCTAAATGAAGCCACGATAGAATCTTCTGGAAACTTGTGCATGGGGGCAATTTAGTCAATACAGAAGGCTATGTGGTTCCACATACCTCTTTTTATGGGAAACAGTAACTCAAAAGCACATCTGTCCAGGCACAAACTGTAGGCTGCAGCCAGGATTGTTGGAGGAAAGCATGACAATTTTGGGCCCTATGTAATGAACTCCAAAATATCCCCCAGATACTTGATATATTCTGCTACTTTGGGGGAGAAAGAAGGATTAAAAAAAACCCTTATCTCTAGAAGCAATTAAATTTTTTTCCATTTTATTCTTGACTAAAAAGTAAACTGCTGTGACTTTAAACTTCATTGGTTTTATTATCACTTTAAGGAAGAAGGAATAAATGTTAGGTAGGGTAATGTAAAAAACTGAATTCTATGAGTAAATGATGAATTCTGACAAAATCTTTTATTTGCATGATTAACCTCCTTTCTCAATCTCAAAATGAGTTATTTTTCATTTCTAACAGTTTTACAATCTCTCTACAGTGATCATTCAAGTTCAGGATCATTTTTACGTTTTACTTTTTTACAATTAATTCTTGATGAAGCTGGCAGGCATTCAGAACTTAGTTGGACATCTTCAAAACAGGAGATACTAATAATTTTCTTGTTCTAGTTCTTCATGCCTCTGTGTATAAATATGTAGATGTGGTTATTAGATAATGCTTGAAAACTAACAAAATGTTAATTCATGGAATAAGATTAGATATTGCTATTTTTGAAAAAGGGAGTAAAGGCAAGGTGTCTTAGAGTCTTCTCATGAATCAGGGTTTGTAAGACATTTATTTTCTTTCTCAGCACATTAGCTAGGTTGTTTAAACTATCTTGGGACCAACTTCATTCAACTTTCATAAATATTCTGGTAATAACTGTCAGCACCAGGAATTTCTAACAAAAGAACTGTGTTTTTTTAACAAAGATTAAGACAGATGGATCTGCATTTTATACCTTTTTTTATGATTCACTTCATTTGCCGACTTAATAACTTATCCAGTTACTTTTGATCAGCAGCTTCCATATTATTGGCGTATCAATTCTTGCCTTTTTTTTTTTAGTGCTAAAGGGAGGAAAGTATAGATAATATAATCAAAATATATATATTTTGTACTTTAAAATTTTCAACTATCCTTTCTTCTTTTCCTTCCTGAATTTTGGCTCTTTTAATTGTGAACTGTTTAATCAACCTTGGACAAGTTATCTAAACTCTCAAAACCTCAATTTTGTCATTTAGAAAATGGATATAATCAGTAATGGTACTTAATTCATAGTGATGCTGTCAGAGCTAAATAAGACTATCACATAAAACACTAAGGATATTTTCTGGCAAATAGTAAGTACTTAATAAGTGAACATGAATTTTGTTATTATTAATACTGGAATAGTAGCTGAAGGCATTGTACTTGAGGGGACAAAGGTATTACAAGGACAGTATGACGAGTGGACTGTCCACGACCCAGGATGATGGCAAGAGAGGGGTAGGTAGTCTGAATTGTTTGCCGGTGTCTTTGGTTAATCAGGGAGGTGTGGCTAGAGACTGGTAAACAACAGTGATCCTCATCACTGATCCTCATAAGAGAGGCATGATCCTTAAAGGAGCATAGATTTTTACTTGAAGGAGACGGAGCAGAGATCTGGATGGGAGCCTTGGAAAATAAGGAAAAGGCTGATCCCCAAACCCATGCTTGGTATATATGGCAAATGGGCATTTGCCCCTCAATGGGCTTTTGGAGAGGTTGTGTAATTGTGGTACATCCAAGTTTCAGTGCGGGCAAGGTGCCGGAAGAAATCGAGGATGTTGTAAAGGTATTTTTACTGTGAGAAGAGTTTCTGTGAGACACAATAAATAAGTTTTAGAGAAAGAGGAACATTATGGTTTGTTTAGAGGAAAGAAGTCCAAAGCGAAATGGGAATGAAACTGTGGGAAAGGAAAGCTGACTAGAGAGAATTGCATCTTGGATGATGATCAAGAATAACATGTGTGTGAGGCACAGGGCTTCCAGAAGGAATTAGACCTGTTTTTTGGTTCCTGTCAAGATGGGGAAATCAGCCATGAAGAGGGAGTAGGACTAAGACTATTTGAACTGGTGAGTGTGGTAGCTGGAGCCTCAGGTGGCAGGCTACCAGAGGCAGTGAAGGGATAAGGGAAGCTTGCAAGTTGTGCTCTTGCCTCTTCCCTATTTCCTTGGGACAATCAATGTTCATTCCTTCACCACAGAGATTGGCAGCAGCTGTCCAGGGATAATAAAAGGGCCGCACAAAATCTCTGTTGGGGTGGGATGTATCTGAAAGCAGCCATGAAGAGACCAGCTGCCTTTGGGCCTTCATTGCTCCATTTCTTTTCCCTCCAAAGGCCCAGGGATGATGAAGTTACAAGTAGGAAGACTTTCTCCTTTCAGTGGCATTTCTGAGTATTAAGGGTGAAACCCTAATCAGAGGATCTACCTGTGCAGTGACAGTAAAGGGGAGGGTCAGGAGAGGTTTTGTGGTGCCTAGAGCCTTCTATCCTCCTGTCCTCTCACTTAACTCATTGGGACTGACAAACTAGTGCCTGGCCTTCAAGCCATTCTCATGACACAATTCTGGATGGAATAGCTAATGCTCTTCTGTTCACAAGCACACAAAACAAAACAAAGATACTAGAACCCTGAAAAGTAGAGCTATTATACATGAAAGACAATAAACTGAACACCATATATCATCTGAAGCAGTATTATTGCAACAGAATGTACCAAAAATTTAAAGCACGCATGATAAGAATACTTATTAGTAATACGAAGCAGGAATAAGAAGTTATAAATAGGAACTAAGGGGAAATATTCAGAATGAAGAATGTGGTATTGAAATAAAGTATATGAGCACTGGGATAGGTATCAGAAAGGACATAGCAGAAGAATGAATTAACGAAGATAAGATTGAAGAACTTACCCAGGGGGAACAAGAGAGAAGAAAGAGAAAAAGAAAAAAAGATCAAGAAATATGACTGGAGGAGAAGAGCAAATAGGATTGCACCAGTTGATAGGATTTCATAAAGGAGGGGAAAAAAAAAAAGAGAATAAATACTTGAACAAACAATATGGTTTAATTTCTCATGTTTAAAGATAAAAAAAATTCCCAGTGTGAAAGGGCTCATACAGGACCAAGCAGCATAGAGAAAGGAATATCCACACTTGGAAATTTAATATCAGAATATAGGAACATTAAGATGAAAAGATAATTCTAAAAGCTTCCAGAAAGAGATTCCCCACCAAGGAAAATGGACCCGATTGACACCACTTTTCTCAACACACACATATATATGTGTATAAAGGAATAAATAATTTTAAGGCATTGAAGGAAAGTAACTTTGAATTAAAATTTGGTTTTATCAACTAAATTGTCATTCAAATATGAGAATATAGTAAAAAATAGTCTCAACCTGCAAGGCCTTGTTGCACAACCTGCCATCAATCTCTCTTGGAGAAAACCTTCAAATCAGAAAAGCTTTGGGAGTTGAGAGTAATAAAATAACATGTAGTTTTAATATAAAAAATAAAATCCAGTATCAAAAAAATAAAAAAAGGGGAAGTACAATACAATGAACCAGGACATTTGTTAGAGGGAAAGATATCAATGTTGATTAATTTAAGAAATCAATAAGGATAAATAAATAGTCCTTCCAGTAAAAGCAACAACCATAAGAACAAAAGTTATGTTTATCTTTTTTTTCTTTTAAAAATTCAAGAATAGTTAACATACAGTGTTATATTAGTTTCACAATATAATGATTCAACAATTCTGTTTCTCAGTGCTCAGATGTTTACCTTTTAAACCAACAGAAGGAAAGTAGTTCTGTCCAAATGTAAATCATGGAAGGGGAGAAAAGAGGGAGAATACAATAAAAAGAACTATGAAATAAGGTGGCTGAAATATATCTGAATATAAAATAAGAACAAATGATTTAAGATCATCAATTAAAAATCTAGGATCTCAGATTGGATTAAGAAAACAAGATCTAAAAATTTGTTATCTTCATCAGACACAAATAACACAGAAAGAAGGATTGAGAAAAGAGAGTAGCCGATCACAGGTCAGAATAAAGGTGGGGTAAGTAGCATAATTACTGACAAAATGGAATTTAAGGCAACAAAATACCGTATTCCTAATAATATACTTTATGTACAGGTAAAAGAGAAATTAGAGGAAGAAGATATACCATCATGGACACATATGTACTAAAATGCCATGTTAGAATGTATAAAGCATTAAGTGGCAGAATTTTAGGGAGAAACAGACAAATCAACAATTAGAGGTGGAGATTATCACACCATCTTCTTAGAAACTAAGCAGTCAAAAGGAAAGTTTTTGTTGATTAAAATACAATTAATAAGTTTATTCTATTAGATATATTGAAGACTATATACTTAATCAGCAGAGAGTACATATTCTTGAACAATCAAGAACTGTTATAAAAATGTATCTTAGGACGCCTGGGTGGCTCAGTTGGTTAAGCGTCTGCCTTCGGCTCAGGTCATGATCCTGAGGTCCTGGGTTGGATTCCGTCATTGAGCTCCTTGCTCAATGAGGAGCGTGCTTCTCCCTCTGCCTACCTCTCCCCCTGCTTGTGCTCCCTCTTTCTCCCTCTGGCAAATAATTAAATAAAATCTTCAAAAAAATGTGTATCTTGTATTAGACCACAAAGGATGTTTCGGCAAATCTCAAATGAATAATAGCAGCTATGTTCTCCGATCTCATTGTAATAAAATTGGAAATTATCAACAAAAAGACAGCTCAAAAACAAAACAAAACAAAACTCCCACCTTATGTTTGGAAACTACATAATTATTTTATTATTTATCTATTATAAAATAATTCTTGGATTAAAAAGGAAACTGTATAGGAAATTAAGAAATACTTAGCACAGAATGATAGTGAAAATACTGTGCGTTAAGACCTGTGAGGCAAAGCTGAAAAGTACTAACTTTAATGGGGATTGATAGCTTTAAATAGAGCCAGTAGGAAACAAGATAGATTTAAACCAGACAAGAGTAGCATCCAATTCAAAAAATTAGAAAAAGAGCAAACACAAAGAGACCAGAAGGAATAAAGATAGAAGCAGAAATAAATGGACTGTGTATTAATTATAATAAAGCTTCCTAAAATGAAAAGCTGTCTTTTTTGAAAAGGTTAATAATATAGTCATATTTCACACAAAAGTCATTAAGAAAAACAAATTCAGATGAGCACAGAACAAGAAGGCCCATGTGAAACCTTCATCTTTTTTTTATGTGCCCAATGGAGATGGAGACTGCCTGAGATCCACAGGCATCATGGGTCATCTTGCTCATGTTATTAGAAATATCCTCTGCCAAGGGGATGCAGACATTCACACACCCCGTGTCCATGTGGAGATATCTGTTTACCTACTATTCCTCTCCCCAATCTCTGTTTTATCAATTCTCTAATTTTGTTTCCTCTTTTTTTTTTTTTTAATATTTTATTTATTTATTCATGAGAGAGAGGGAGAGAGAGAAGCAGAGGCAGAGGGAGAGCAGGCTCCCCGCCGAGCAGGGAGCCCAATGCAGGACTTGATCCCAGGACCTGGGGATCATGAACTGAGCCAAAGGCAGATGCTTAACCATCTGAGCCACAAAGACGACCCAATTTGTTTCCTCTAAGATAGGGCTGTAAAGGTGTATTGTTGGCTTTGCCAACTGAAAGAAAATTGCTTTTGACATTCTTTACAAACAGGTATATAGAAAAGAAAATATTGACAGATCAATAGCTGAATACCAGAAGATGTGTTGATTTGTTTCAGTAAGGAAACAATTTCTGCAACAGCCTTTATGTTTGGAGCCACCACCTGTTTAAATTTATGAAAATCCACTGTCATTTTCCAAGATACATCTGTCCTCTGACGAGTCCAAAACATGAGTTGAATGGGGTATGAAAGAAATCACTACCTCTGTATTCTTCAAGTCTTTTATGATGTAATTAATTTACAGTTTCTCCAGAAATACAATATTGAAGATTAATATAGCATTTGCTAGTTTTTATGTCCTCAGGATTACCTAAGTAATTCTGATGGACAGTGCCTTAGGGGCTGAATCTCACTTTTGTTGTTGTTGGTGGTGGTCATTCTTTGATCATTCAGCCTTTGCGTGTTAATGCCTTCCATGTGAACAGAATAATGACTTCTGTTTTGACCTAGAGCCAGAAATAGGAGGGAAAACCCTGAGCAAGTTCTCACTACTTTGTTGTGAGTGGTGACCTCACAACACTTTCATATTGGTCCTGATAAAGGCAGGGAACCTAAGCAATTTTCACTAACCAGACTTTCAACATTCTGATGTATGGAAAATTCCAAACAAATACACATTAGATGAAATGCACATTAAAATCCCAAGGCAGAAATGTTTGTGAGCTGAGATAACTGTTTGGTATAGTTTATGTCCAGAAAACTCTCTGAGACTTGACTATGAGTGCAGGCAAGAATGATGAGTGCAGGTTTAAATCATTCCTTTCCATAGTTTATGTCCAGAAAACCCTCTGAGACTTGACTATGAGTGCAGGCAAGAATGATGAGTGCAGGTTTAAATCATTCTTTCCACCCCAGGTCAGTCCAGGCAGGTCCACTATGGCTTACTTAAACATCCATGCTATCCTCTTTCTTTTCTTTTCTTTTTTTCTCCTTCCTTCCTTCCTTCCTTCCTTCCTTCCTTCCTTCCTTCCTTCCTTCCTTCCTTCCTTCCTTTCTTTCTTTCTTTCTTTCGAGATTTTATTTATTTATTTGACAGAGGGAGACACAACGAGAGAGGGAACATAAGCAGGGGGAGTGGGAGAGGTAGAAGCAGGATTCCTGTCAAGCAGGGAGCCCGACACAGGGTTTGATCCCAGTACTCTGGGATCATGACCTGAGCCGAAGGCAGATGCTTAACAATTGAGCCACCCAGGCACCCCCATGCTATCCTCTTTCTTCCCCACTCTTCAGATATCATATACAAAGGACAAAGTCTGTTCAAAGACAAGCATTCCAAGTCATGTGAATCTATCAACTTTCATTTTGCCATTTTTTCTCCTTTGATTCAACCTCATCTTTTGCCTCTCTTTTGAGTGGGCTATAATACTATCTTCCCAAATGGGATTTGGGGTGTTCTTTACTATTCGTTTCTCTTGCATCCTAGAAATACATCCTTGTGAGAGGGAGGGGAGGGATGAATTTGGAGGAAATCGGAGGGGTGAAGAACCATGAGAGACTGTGAACTCAGAACAAGGGACTGAGAGTTTTGGAGGGGAGGG
>CM052900.1:108167960-108214099 GCA_028534135.1 Potos flavus | reverse complement strand
AAAAGTGTCATTCATTCAGTCAAGCCAACTTGTTGGCACCTTCTGATCACTCACATCTTTTAGATGAATTGTTTCTTAATTTATTGAATACCAGAAGACTAGAAATCAGTCCTATTTGTTTCTCACCTTGGCTTCCTTAACATCATAGGACTGCTTCAAGTCTCAAGAAGAGAAAGGAACTTCTAGTGTAGTGACAAGCTGTGACATGAAGACTTCTATCAATCATGTCAGAGCTGTTTGTTTTAAAAATAAAGTTCGTGTCAGGGTTTTCAGCTGCTAATATTCATGGTTTCAAGTTCATGACATTAATCTTAAATAAATAAGACAA
The DNA here is from genome assembly GCA_028534135.1 of Potos flavus. Taxonomy (NCBI): domain Eukaryota; kingdom Metazoa; phylum Chordata; class Mammalia; order Carnivora; family Procyonidae; genus Potos; species Potos flavus. The sequence continues at coordinate 108,213,771 of CM052900.1, read as the reverse complement.
AACCAGATCAGCACTCTAACAATTACTGAGTATTTGTTCTAAGTCATAAAAACTGTTACTGACTTGATGTAGGTTAATTTAGAGACCTTCAGAAATGAGTTTGGATTTCAGTGCTTGAAAACATCAACTATAAATGTAGTAAATCTGTTACCATTATCTCATTCTTCAGGTGATAGTGGCTTTGGTAGTTAAAATACAGCTCATAAAATTTATATTTATGTTAAGGCTAATTGGTTTTAAAACTTTTTAGAGGGGGCATCTTCAGAAAAGCACCAAATTGGGGTTGGTAAGTATAGAATATTTAAACCAAGGAATCAACCTAAGCCTCAGAAGATGGAATTTTAATGACAGGTCAATTAGGCAGTGTATCCACACTTACTTGACAAGACATTCTAGAATCTAACATAGAAATCAAAACTACCATAATAGCAAGTTGGTTAAATGATGTCAATGTGAGTGATTATGAAAACCAGTCAGTTTCTTTTGGGGAAAGAAGATCTCTAAAAAGAAGAGTAAATTTCAAGATATCTTTATGGGCTTTCCAGTATTTTCTTTGACAAGCTGATTTTCTTTTGATCGTTGTCATGACTTTCTCTGTTGTTGGAAGTAGGATTTCATAACATTACTGAACATTTTGCATGTTAAAAAATAAAAATGAATCAAATAGTTATAATTATCTTGTTCTTTTGGAGGAAATGCTAATTTGATGCAAAAAAATCAGACTTGGAGTGTCATATTTTTAAGTCTGAGTCTCTATTTTAGACCCCAAGATTTCTTTGAAATAGAGTAGAAAGGTAAATTGTTTTTGAATTAGTAAAAATCATTATCCGATTCAACAAATTTTTTTTGTTTTAACCAAATTTTTTTTATGTTGCAATATTGATTTTTATTGATGACAATTTGGTAGCAGGACTGAACATTTGAGTTTCTTATTAAATCAGACTGAGTTACTGTGAATTTAAAACATTTTAAAAACTTAAACTGTTTAACAGATTTTCTAGTTTTAGTTCTAGATGCATACAAGTGAAGCTATGCTTTAGCTTGGATGGAGACAGATTTTAAGTGAAATGTAGCAGAATGTCCTAGATACATCTTTAGAGAATGTTTTTCTTTCCTTACTTACAAGCAATGTATTTTGTAATAAAATGCTAGTTCACTGTTATCTCTTTAGATTGCTTGCTGATAGAAATTAGTTAATAATGAATAACCACACATTCCAAAAAGACCGGCCATGTCAGCATGTAGACTCTCTGAATAGAGCTCTTTAGAAAATGTTAGCAAAGTTTTACAAATTCCCATGTGCAACCTGAGAAATTGTTGAAACATGTCATAACACATATAGTATGTATATATCAATGAAACTGAAAAAAAAATCTCTGGACTATGTTTGGTGACAAGTCAGGATGAGTTTTTCTCTGGAAGGCTCCTTGACCTGTAGTGTAAATAAATTTCTTGCTGGGTCCTCCTAATCCTCTATACACAACTAAATCCTAAGCATGTCTGAATCCTAAAGTCCACATAACTTGAGTTCCCAGGTTGGGAATCCTGGTGCAGCTATAAGAAACATATTTGTATCAGTTAGAATACTACAGTTATTTTCTGGAATCTTTTTGAGAGCAGAACTATGCCTTATATCCTCAGTGCTAAGTACAGTCTGTGGCACATAGGTAGATATTTAAAATAAGAGTTACCTATTTTTTAATCCTTGTAACTGCATTGTTGAGGAGACAAAAATCCTCCTTTATTTTATTTTATTTTATTATTTTTTTAAAGTTTTTTTTTTTTTTAAGATTTTATTTATTTATTTGACACAGAGAGAGAGAGAGAGAGAGAGCACAAGCAGGGAGAGTGGAAGAAGGAGAAGCAGGCTCCCTGCTGAGCAGGGAACCCAATGTGGGACTTGATCCCAGAACCCCGAGATCATGACCTGAGCAGAAGGCAGTCACTTAACCAATTGAGCCATCCAGGCACCCCCCAAAAAATCCTCCTTTATTTTAATGAATAAGAAACTGAAGTGCTGACATGTGAAAAAAGTTGTCCAAGATCTTACCAGCACTAGTAAGCAGCTGAACTAAAATTTGCAGACAGGTCTGCCTCAATCCAGAGCTTCATCAAGGTCACCAGACAGCGTCCACATAGCCATGAGGGATGCTGAAGGACCCTTAAATCTACTCCAAGAATGCATTTTTCCCTCTCTGAGTCCAGCATAAACTAGGAAGCTCTGAACTCAATGAACACTAGTTTTAAAGAATCAATTAACTCCAAACTTAAAACAACTCTGAATTTAAAAACATGTAGTAAATATTGATTAATAAATGCCTATAATTCTGGATAAGAACTATATGATATAAAGGACTAACAAGGAAATTGAAAGAAAGCAAAAATAATTGAAATTAAATAATTGAAAATAAATACAGATTCATTGGGCATGGTACTAACATTGAAACCTGGCTTCGTCAACTTTAAGACTAGTGATTGTCTTACATGTTGCTGTGTGGATCATCATTCTGTTTTAAGACTAATAAGACCCTGAAGATGGAGGTGTTGAGCAATTAATGGTTTCTATCGTGTTTTGCAGATCATTTCGTTCTGGTTGTTGGAACTATGAAGTTGTTATTGAAAGATATGCATTCCTTTGGTTTAAAGATGTTTTATTTTAACAAATATTCAGGAAAATCAGTTTCCAATTATGGTAAAGCTAGAGAACTAGCTTGGAAATTTCCGCAATTTATTTTCACCATGGAATGAAAGGAAGAAATAAAGCATAGCGTGTTAGATCATTAAACTCAATTTTCTTTTCTTTTCTTTTCTTTTTTCCTTGATAAGAAAACATAAGGTCTTCTTGATAAGAAGACATAAGGTGGCTAAATTAGTTGATTACATAGTTCACTAGTACAAAGCCTGGCTAGTTCCATGTCTCTTGATTTTTGACCTAGTGTACTTACTAGGTAACAAATATATGTGTTTTTTAGCTAAAGGATAAAATGCAAGGTTAACTTTTGAGTAAAAGATAAAATTTCTTTATATAATTAAATATTTAAAATGGTTAAGGTAAATTTCAAATGTTCTTACATACTGAAAAGAAAGTGCCTTTCATTTTTACTACTTGACTCAGCAGACATTCATTAACTTTGTTTCCCTTCCAGTTTGGCTTGACCCAATAATCAATTTTTCCAACTATTCTCACCATCATCCTCAATTCCCTTAAGATATTAACTGTCCATTCACCCCTTTTCTAGGCCCCTGGTTATGGATCAATGATCTGTCTTTTTGGTTCCTGCCTCTGGATTTCTGAGAAGTGCTCAAAAAAGTTGCATAACCATGCTGATGGTGTCATTACCAGTGCAAATGTTCCAAACTCAGTTCCAAACTCTGATGATGCTTAGCAATTCTATTCTTAATCTGTGTCTGGGTCCCTTTTCCAGTTTTATATGGATTTTGAAAACTGTTACTCCTTTTCTTAATCTCTAGCCTCATCCTTGTCTCCTGCCTGAGCATATGGTGCTTTCACCTTTACTCAGAACATCAAGGCCACCAGGTGAAAATTTCCTCAGTATTCCTTCTACTCGCTTCTGAAATTAAATATATCTTCTTCACCTTTCCTTCCTTCCTTAGAGGAATCATAGGAGTGGTCAAGAGAAAGGGCTCTGGAGTCAGATAGCATCTCACCTCTTCAAAATAGTAAGTGTGTGACTTTAGACAGATTCCTTACTCTGTGTTTAAGTCTCCTTCTCTGTGTGATGGGTGTAATAACAGTATTTACCACATAGGCTTGATATAAAGAGTAATGAGGTTTATACATACATACATACATACAAATACATAGAGAGCATGGTGCTTGGAACAAGGTAAGTGTACAAGTTAGCAGGACAAGTTTTATTGTCATTTTTGTTGTTATTGCCTAGGAAAAAAATTGTTTTACTCTATCCTCAGTTAACACCTTCTATCTCCTTTAGGATTTTGAGCTATATTTTAGATCCTTTCTCTTTTCAACCCATCTCTCCCCAGTGCCATTTTCTTTTCAGTTTAAAAATAGGGGCACCTGGGTGGCTCAGTCAGTTAACCATCTGACTCTTGGTTTTGGCTCAGGTCATGATCTCATGGATTGTGGGGTTGAGCCTCGCATTTGGCTCCGCGGTCAGTGGGGAGTCTGCTTGAAGATTCTCTCTCTCTGCCCCTCTCCTGATTCTTTCTCTAAAATAAATAAATAAATCCTGAAATAAAAGAAAAAACTTGCTCAAGGATTTCATTTCCAAAAATATCAGTAATGAGACTATTTTTTTTAGTTAATATCTAACTGTAAACTGTATCCTGACTTTACCCTGCCTTATTCTTGTCCTTTCATTAGCATACAATTCTGGTAACTCTAAGTAGTTTCTGATCTGCCGCTGGAACTCAAGCCCAGAATTCATGGTTGAGTGGGATGGTAAAATCTGCTAATTTTGAGATACTATGACTATATGACTAAAGAATATAAAACTTACTCTTTGTCATCATTAAAAATGAATTCAGGGATGTCAGCAAGGTGGTAGAGCAGGAAACTATGGATGCTCCTTTACCCTCTGAACATAATAATTGACCAAATTTCATGGAAATCTTCCTTTTGTGAGAAATCCAGAAACTAATTGAAAGACTCTTACTCTCCAGGCAAGCACGAAACCAGACTCATTGAAACCTGTAGGGAAATTAAGGACACCTTCTTGCCAGAATCCCTATCCCTGGCAGTGTTATACACAAATTAATAAATGTGATAGACTACATTAACAGAATAAAAGATAAAAATCACATGATCATTTCATACATGTAGAAAATCATTTGACAAAATTCAATACCATTTTATGATAAAACTTTCAACAAATTGGGAATAGAAGTTTATCTCAATATAATAAGTTTATATAGTAAAGCTTATAGCTAACACCATGCTCAACAGTGAAATAATGAAAGCTTTTCCTCTATAATCAGGAAAAAGACAAGATTGTCCACTCTTGGAATTTCTATTCAACATAGTATTGGAAGTCCTAGCCAGAGGACTTAGGCAAGAAAAAAAAAAGCATCTGAGTTGGAAAGGAAGAAATAAAGTCATTTCTGTTCACTGATGACATGATATTTATTTATTAATTAATTATTTTTAATTTTATTTTTTGCTGGAATTTATTATTATTATTATTATTATTATTATGTTCAATTAGCCAGCATGTAGTACATCATTAATTTTTGATGTAGTGTTCACCGATTCATTAATTGTGTATAACACCCAGTGCTCATCACCACATGTGTCCCCTCCTTAATTCCCATTATCCAGTTACCCCATGCCCTCACCCCCACCCTTCTGTCACCCTCAGTTTGCTTCCCAGAGTCCAGAGTCTCTCATGGTTTGTCTCTCTCTCTCTGATTTCTTCCCATTCAGTTTTCCCTCCCTTCCCCTGTGGTCCTCCACACTATTCCTTATGTTCCATATATGAGTGAAACCATAGGATAATTGTCCTTCTCTGCTTCACTTATTTTACTTAGTGTAATCCTTTCTAGTTCCATCCATGTTGATGCAAATGGTGGGTATTAATCCTTTCTGATGGCTGAGTAATATTCCATTGCATATATGAACCACATCTTCTTTATCCATTCATCTGTTGAAGGACATCTCAGCTCCTTCCACAGTTTGGCTATTGTGGACATTGCTGCTATGAACATTGGGGTGCCTGTGTCCCTTCTTTTCACTACTTCTGTATCTTTGGGGTAAATACCCTGTGGTGCAATTACTGCATCATAGGATAGCTCTATTTCTAATGTCTTGAGGAACCTCCATACTGTTTTCCAGAGTGGCTGCACCAGCCTGCATTCCCACCAACACTGTAAGAGGGTTCCCTTTTCTCCACATCCTCGCCAACACTTGTTGTTTCCTGTCTTGTTAATTTTTGCCATTCTAGCTGGTGTAAGGTGGTATCTCATTGTGATTTTGATTTGTATTTCCCTGATGGCTGGACATGATATTTAATATAAAAATCTCTAAAGAATTTGCATACACACACACACACACACATACAACCTTGTTAGAACTAATAAATGAATTCAGTAAAGTTTCAAGATACAAAATCAACATATAAAAATCAGTTACATTTCTGTACACCAACAATATACTATCTGCAAAGGTAATTAGGAAAATAATCCTATTTACAGTAGCATCAAAAAGAACCAAATATTTAGGAATAAATTTAATCAAGGAGGTGAAAGTGTTGTACTCTGAGAACTAGAAAACATTAATGAAAGAAATTAGCAAAGACATAACAGGAGAAAGACATCCCATGTTCTTTTTAGTGGAGAATAGTACTTAAAAGCCAAGATCAGGGCAGCAGGTGCACTCATTGCGATTGCAGTATTGTTGCTCCTAGCCTCTCTCAGTGGACAGAGCTAGATGATATACATGTGTATACATACATATATACACACAGACACCCTCACAACTACATCCTCATATATGCATGCACACACACACACACACACACACACACACACACATATACACATTTATATCCATATTTTGATATGTATCTATAAAAGGAAAATCATGAATTGACACAAATATCTCCAATTCCAATCCAGTACCACATGGTTCATTCTAGTTTTCCCCTTTCATATTTCTATCTCCTTTCTCTGATGGTGAGATATCTGGCTCCCTTTAATCTTAATATTTTTATTAGTTGATAGATATTCATGAAAATAATCTCTCACTTCAGCTGTCACTATTTTCCCTTCATGGATGTTCTCTTGGCCCACTCAGACTCTGACACTACCTATCAGGCCCCCCTTCTACCTTTTCATGGGCTCTAATATCAATGCCAGGCTACTCTTTCCCATAATTCCCTTCACATGGACACTCTCTGCATACTGCTCATGCTTTGACTTTCCATACTGGGTCATCCTTTATCCCATGCTTTCCTTATCTCAACTCTCCTCTACATGGTTTCCCTCCTTAATCTGTTCAGATAATGATATTCCATAATACTCTGCCTCTCTAGGTAGATGCACTTCTCACCCTGGCTAGGGTTTAACATCTTGCTCAAGGTTACCATGGCTACCTCTTACTTTCAGCATAAATGACTGGTCAGGAAAGGAAGAGAAGGAAAAGGAAAATGGAAAATTGTACCTACTGGAATTTATTCCTAATCCCAGTTTCTGCCTCCAGTGCTGATCAGTCTTAGTCCATCTTGCCTGCTCATTGAATCATGTGTCTTGCCAGTTGATCATGATTTCTTACTAATTCCTGCTTGTAGTCTGGTTGGCCCCTATATCTGCTCACTAAACATGTCACCAGCTTAATCTCTTCTAGTGCCATGTCCCTATCTCCCTCCAGACTGCAAATAGCAGTTCGGGATCAGGTTAGCTTCTGACTCAACCCACTTCTGCAGCAATCTTTTGTTCTCAGGAACAAAAGATAGGATGCATGATATCAAACCAAGAGTCATCTTTGAAGAATAGTTGTTGAAACTACAGCTGTGGAGGAGGTTGAAAATAAGGAAAAAGAAGAGGAAACTAGATAATGCCTTGGGAAGAGTGTTTATGTGTTTGTATTTGGGGAACAGAAAGAGAAAGAAAAAAGAGGGTGAAAGAAGAGGTATCTTGGACTAATCTACAGCCTGGAAAAAATTGAAGTAATTGGTCTAGGTGACTAATTTTTTGAGAAGAATTTGACTCAATGCTGTGTCCTAAGTAATTTAAAATGGAAGTGTAGTGGTATTATTGTAGATCTGGTGTAAACTAAGAAATATGACATTATAGAATAATTTGTTACAGTAAAAATGACTCAGTAGGTTGAGTCAAACTAAATGATTCATCTATACAGCTTGTCAGATCATCTGATGACCATTTTGCCTGACTTTAGAGTTCAGGGTCAGTTACAAAAAGTCTTGCATCTTCTGTTTTAGTAAACTTTTGGGTGGATAGTTTGTTATGACAATAGCAGTCTTATGAATTCATTATAAAAGGCCTTGTGGAAGAGATGCTTTGGACAACAGTGCTGTCTCTTAGATTGTGTGGCTGGTTATTTGCTGAAAACACCTTTTTTGCTTAGGTGACCTTGTTTAGATTGGCAAATTCTCTGGAAATGTGGGTAGCGTGTATATTCACTTTATTCACCACTGTATCCCTATTACCTAATATACTCCCTGGCATATTGTAGATTTTCAAAAAGTACTTGTGAAATTATTGAATGAAAGGTGATGGTTCTACACTTCTTTAAGAAGTCATCATTTGATAGTAAGAAAAATTATACAACAGTTTTTGAGACAGTTGTGGGAAGGCAGTCATGGTTTAAAAAATTTCTAAGACGACATGGAATCTAAGAAACAAAACATATGAATAAACAAACAAACAAACAAACAAACAAAAGCAGAATCAGACCTATGTATAAATACATAGAACAAACTGATGGTTGCCAGAGAGAAGGGATGGAGAGAGGGGCAAAATAGGTGAAGGGAAGTGGGAGATACAAGCTTCCAGTTATGGAAGAAATAAGTCATGGGGATGAAAGGTACAGCATCAGGAATATAGTCAGTGGTATTGTAGTAGTGTTGTATGGTGACAGATGGTAGCTACATTTGTGGTGAGCATAGCATAACATATAGAGATGTTGAATCACTATATTGTACACCTGAAACTAATGTAACATTGTGTATTGGGTATACTCAAATAAAAAAATTAAGAAAATTTTTTCTAAGGGAGTCCTCAAGGAACATCAATTTGGAATAGATTAAAGATTTTATCTGTAACAATGCAACAAGTGCTTTCCCTTTATAGAAGTAGATACAATTTTTTTTAATCGTATTTATAATTTAAATCTTTCCTATTCAAGCTTTGATTCCCTACAGTGGGTCACCTTTCAGTGCAAATGCTTTCCTCATCTCCTCTCCACATTGTTGTCTTCAAACAGTCAATCACTAAGAAACAGGTAGCTGGATAACATAACATTTTGAAGTCCTTTTTAGAAACAAGTAAATGCATGCCATCTAGCAAGACAATTATGCTGACTGGATCTTCTTTTGCTACCCCAGCACACACACAGTAAAATTTCAAGTAACCGTGGTCATAAAACCACCCCATTTATAAGAAAATTATTGCAGTGATTAAGTAGTTTGGTAATAATATATTTTCTTTCTTTTTTTTTTAATAATATATTTTCCAGATGGCTTAATGAGAATTACTTTAAGGTGGTTATTTCCATCATAATTTTGTTTTTAACCCCATTGTTACATTCATCAGATAATAACCTTTTCAATAGTTTGGGGTTTAACTTTTTAAGAAAATGGCACTCAAACAAGTATTTCCCATATGGGAAGAAGGGGACTAACCTTTATTTAGCTTATGCTCTATTCCTATAGTATGCTATTTAATCTTAAAAGATTTATCTTTCTGTGAAGTGAAGCATAGATAATAATTAGTCAGTGTGTTTCATTAAAAGTCAGTTATAAAAAAGCCTAATAGTTAAAAGCTAGGGTTCAAGAGCAGACAGATCTCATTTAAATTCTGGCTTTTCTCTTTTCTAGCTGGGCTTTTGGGCAGGTTATCTAATGTTTCTTAGCCCAAACTTCTCCATTAATAAGCTGGATTTAATAATATTGCTTATTTCAATGAGATGTTCAGAGCATTCAGTGAGATAATACTGTTAGGGCAGTTAGTGTAATATCTGGCACATAATAAGTGTTCAATAAATATTAATATTCTTTATTATAGAAGACTGTCTGGCTTCTCTCACTTATTTTAGTGCTTTCAAGGTTGTTCCATGTCGTAGTACATATCAGTACTTAATTTCCTTTTATGACTGGATAATATGCCTTTGTGTGAATATACCACATTTTGTTGATCCATTCATCAGTTGATTGACATTTGGGTGTTTCCACCTTTTGGTGATTATAAATTGTGCTTCTAAGAACATTTGTGTACAACTTTTTGCCTGAATACCTGTTTTCAGTTCTTTTGGATATATGCCTGGAAGTGGAATTGCTGGATCATATGGCAATTCTATGTTTAATTTTTTTTGAGAACTACAAACTGTTTTCTGCAGTGGCTACACCATTTTGCATTCCCACCAGCGATGAATGAAAGGTCCAAATTTTCCACATCCCCACCAAGGCTTATTATTTTCTGTTTTTAAAAATGATGGCCAGCCTAGCGGTTTAAAGTGTTTGTGGCTGTTTACATGTCTCTAGTAGTATATCAGTTTTTCTGGGGGAGGATCTAAACCTTATTTCCTTTTCTCACATGTTGAAAAATAAATGAATTTTATGTGTTATTATAGCAATCCCAAACTTTAAGGAGTCTATGCTTTAGTGGGAGATATAGATGCATAAAGATGTTTAAAATCTGCAGAAGGAGGCCTGTGGGAGGATGTGCAGAGCACAAAACGAGTATAGAGGGAACATGGTTGGATGACTTTTCCTGGGGCACTGTGGGAAGGCTTCACGGAGGGACTGACCAGTGAACTGGATCTTTGTGAGGAAGGAAGTTGGCTAGGTAGAGAACTAGGTCAATGGTATTCCAGGCAGATGGAAAATCATTAGGCAAAGGCAGGCAAGTGGGAAAGAGCATGTTGCATATAGTATTTGAATAGAAGCAAAAGGATATCTCAACAATGAAAATGCTATTTATTATTTGAAGTGTCCACAAAGTAAGAAAGAAGTCTTATTTAAACTGCTAAGAGTTGTATGTAAATTAATAGAAGAAAAATATCCAAATAATACAAATATGTCAAAAAGATATGAAAGAATAATGGTTGTATAGAGCAATGACTACATTTCAGACTAACCAGCTCTGTGACCTTGAGCAGGTTGATGACTTAGTGAAATAAAAGGGCCAGAATAGATAGATTTTAAGATTCATTCTAGCCTAAACTTCTATGAAGCAAAACAAGCAAGCAACTGACTCCACAGTTTCTCTTTTTGACTGAGAAGTCTGGTAAAGTTAATCAAATCATTTAGACTGGTTCATGTGTGTGGAAGCAAACATAGACATTTTGCTTATCATTTCCATATGGCCTATTGGTAGCCATCGTGAGGCATTTTGCCTGGAAACTTCCCCTCAAAATATTGCAGAGAATAGAGAATTGAAACAGCATGTTGCGATGAAATATTTGTTAGGGTGGTTTTCATTTGTATGTGAAAAATCGGATTTATCATGTCCTCTGTTATGTACTCCACCTTCATCCTTCCTTAAAGATGTCAGTATACCTTCACACAAGTGAACCCTGAGTCACATATATTTTACCCTGCTTGGGTTTGCTTTCTGATACATTTTTTTTTTTCAGTGGTATAAGAAATAGGTTGACCAAGAGATTCTTTTGAAATTTGGCAGATCTTCACATATGCCAAATTTCCTAATATCTTAGCTCTTAGCTTCTCCTTTTTCTTTAGCCCTCCTGCAGGTTTTTGGTATTTTGATTTCATGCTTGTAAACTGGACACAAATTTTCCACTGAGAACATTGGACAAAGGCTGATGGCCTCACTGCCGCCTGTAACAAAAGGTTATATCTCAAACAGTTATGGTGATAGCTTGAAGAATGCTTTCAGAGGAGTACAGTCTATCATGCGGGTCTATGTCATTTTTCTTCCACTGAAGCACCTCAAATATAATTCAAGGAAATCACAGAGTTGTTTCTGTTGGGAATAAACAATAGCCTTTCACAGTTACCACTGCAGATCTCATTAGTAAAAGAACACGTCTTTACTGCTGCAAATGAACAGGAAGGCTGAGTTTTATGTTTTCCAAATATGTGTAGCTCTTGTAAATGGACTACTATTGGATCTCGGATCATTTAATTCCATCCCGTTTTTAGGTTTCTTTGGTAATTAATGATAGCCGTTTAAAATTTTCAGGTGGGTAAGGATGAACTACTTTCCCTCAGCCTTGCTAACATTGCAATGAAATATGTTTTAGACCAAACTGGGCCACAAAAATAGACATTTGGTAAACAAACATTTATCAACTAATAGGCACAAAATACTTCATAGATCCTGTGCTGAACTAATCTCAGGTTTCTGATCATTGTGGTGCTCCGACACCACCTTGGAAGAATGGCTCTCTCATGGAAGACACAAGGACATTTTAGAAGCAAGATGCTGCTTCTCTTATGGTTGATATTAGGCAATCGAAATCCTCTAATAACTGGGCCCACAACCATCCACAGGATGATCCCAGGATCAAGCCACAGGCACCATCCTGAAGACTGAAGCTAAAGATCTCACTAGATTCTTATACTCTGCTCGTGTAAGAGTGGTAGAAGTTTTCAAAATATTTTAACCAATCCACAAAGCTTGAATCCTTTAAATTTATCAAATGAAGATGTATTTATAACATTCATTTTGCCAACGGACAAACCACTGATATCACCTATAACATTATATTTTTGACATGAAGTATGCTAATTAATAAAACATCTGTTGATGATCCCAAAGCTGGAAATGGGAACACTTGTAATAGCCACCTCTGGAGTATGGCCTTAACGCGGTAAAGCTAGCTGGCCTCCTCTGGAGTACAAATTCCTGATTAGAGCATCTAATTGTACCTGGCTTGTAACTGAACTAATGATGTGATATCACACTGTCTATGCTGAAATGCTTTAAAGAAAATTACAAACAACCTCTCAATAATACCTCGTGTCTTAGTTTCCTATTGCTATTGTAACAAATTCGGAATTTAGTGGCTTAAACAATACAAATTAATTATCTTATAGTTCTGGAGGTTAGAAGTCCAAAATTATCTTGTGGAGCTGAAATCAAGTTGTTGGCAAGGCTGCATTCTTTCTGGAGGCTCTAGGGGAGTATCTGTTTCCTTATCTTTTCCAGCTTCTAGAGGCTGCCCACATTTTTGGCTCATGACACAATTGCTTCATCTTCAAAGCCAGCAATGACGGGTGGAGTCTTTCTCATGGTGCATTATTCTGGTTTTCTGCTTTCATCATATTTCCTTCTGACTCTTCTCCACCCCCCGCACCCCCTGCGACCTTCCTTATAAGAACCCTTGTGATTTTTGGACCCACCCGATAATTAGAATAATCTTCCCATCTCAAGTCCTTTAATCACATCTGCTGAAGTCCCTTTCACAAAATCTGTGGATTAGGATGTGGACATCTTTGGGAAATCATTATTCTGCTTGTCACCTCCTGCTAATATTCTAAGTAATTCCCTGTAAGATAATTTTAATTTAACTTCAATTATGGAGTTCTATGGGCAAAATAGAAAAGATGTGGGCTTTGGACTTGACAGATCATTGTTAAATCTTGGTTTCTTACCCAACAAGCTGTAGGCCATGGGAAAGGAAAATGGAACTATATATAATATAATGTACCTCACCATGAAAATTAAATAAAATAACGGGTGAAAACCTGGCCCAGTGCCTGTCATATAGGAGACACTAAATAAATGCTAGCTAAAGGTAGCTATCATGATCATTAGCAGAATTTTAGAGCTGGAAAGAACCTCAGAGATCATTTCTACTTCTTTCAGCAGTAGAACTACCTTTTTTGGTCTCAAACAAAATCTTTTTTTTTTAAATTGAAGTATAGTTGACACACAGTGTTCAAATAGAATCTTACATAGAATTTCATGAAGAGCCTCAATCTACAACAAACAGTAAAAGCAACAGATAGGTCCCTTAGGTGGAATAAGTTCTTTTCACCTTGTCCTCATCATGCCTCTCCTTCTTTTCCTTCTGCTTTCCCTTCTTCCTTTACTTCTTCTTTTTGACAGATAATCTTTTGCTGTTGCCAGAGCCCTGGTCTCTAGTCTAAGGATAATAGCTTGAAAGCCATGGATTTAGTCTGATCTCTTATTTTGCACTGAAAGATAAAGAGGCAGAGAGAGGTTAAGTGACTTCCAAGGTTGCACAGCTACTCAGTGGAAGAAGAGGTATCAGAATTCAGTACTCTGGATTCTTAGTTCAATGTTCTTTCTCTATATCATGTTGGAGGTAGATATAGTAGAATGACCAGAAAGCTGTTACAGAAATGAAGAATTTTAGGAAATTTAGTTAAGGCAAAATATCTTAAGTGATGGCAAAGATAAAAGGAGCCTTTCTTCTACCACAAAATCTGGTTTTGTATATTGCAAAAACAGTCCTCAGAAGTAACAGAATTTGGCACTTCATCAGCACCACATAAAAGGAATGTTGTTTGTGAGATGTACTAGATTAGAACCAGCTTCTCTTCAGTGAAACAGTGTTAGAATTTTGTTTGACGCTGGGATTCCCCACAAAGATTTAGAGTTTTGAATTTAGGTTCCAGAGAGCTGGGGCTCTGATGAAAATCTCAGAACGCGCTGGTAGGACAAAGCAAGTGCTACAAAGCAGAGTGTGGCTATCTTCTGCTGCCCAACCAGGCTAAGGGAGACCAGATGTCTTCATTTTCAACTTCCCTCTGAGCTCTGGGTCAGAATTCTCTCTCTGCCAAGTGCTCTGGGGTGTTATAAATGAGACAGAATAAACTGCCTGCCAAATTTTGCTATGAAACCAGCTTTAGTCTAGCCCATCCCTGAAACACAAAAGTTCATTTCTTTTGGACTTAAAAATTCAACAGTCCGATGAAACAGTGTAGCCCTTGTCCAAAATTAGTGCAGAACTAATAGGTTACTAGTTTTAAAATCAATGTCATTTAACTCTGGAATAAACAATAGTTAATTATTTCATGAATGAACATAAAAGTAAACATTGAATTATATTTTTTCATGGTTACACTCAATGTGATATCTTGGTTATACTTTAGGTATACAAACAAAAATGTGTCTATTGTCTGGACAATAAATTCAGTCCATGGTAGACTCATTCACAATAAAATTGGTTAGTGCAGGTTGTTTAAAGACACAAATATTATGGATGACGGTTAGAACCTTTAGCAGGAAAACTAATTATGAGTTAGTTTTCTTGCCAAAAGAGGTTGTTCATTTCATAAAAAACAAAAACAAAAACACATCATATATCCAAAATCTACCCATTTGATCATTTGAGTCTATTTTTCATTCTGACTGATTACATTGTTTGTGTCACTTACTACTGATGAATTGGCTGGAGACACTTGAGACTGTTTCTTCTTCTTTTTATCAATTTATCAATATTTATTTCTCTTAAGAGGCAGTCTGGCATGGTAATATGATAGCATGAGCATAAGATTTAGTTAGCTAGGCTTGAATGAGAGTTCTAGCTTTAGCACTTACTAGCCTTAGCAACCTAACAACTTTAGGAAAGTTCTCTTATCTGCAAGATAATAATATGTGCCTTGACTGGTTTTTGAGAGTATTACCTGGAATACTGATGTAAAAGTGTCTTGTGAGATATTATAGAATGCTAGTTTTTGCTTCTCTGATACGTGTCAGATATCTGTTTTAATAAGATTTTAGGAAGCTACTACAATGTATTATTTCCATCTTGGAATAGTAACAGAATATTCCCCTTATTCCTTATGTCTGTGATCTGGTTTATGTTTCATGTAGAACTAGCTGTCACCTCTTCTTTGGAAGGTCTGAATTAGTCTTCTGTGTATAACATTTTGCTCTTACTCAATTATTCCAATGCTATAGAGTTTCTTCACTTATTTGAACTTTAAGCCACGAAAATTTCTACTCACTTGCACCTTGACTTTTTCCTTTATCTGTCTCCTTGGGGTTTTTTTTCTTTTGATTTTATTTCTTGAATGATTTCCTCCCTCCTAATTAAGAGCACTTCAAGCAAGATGTATATAGAACAGGAGGGAGAAGTCACCCATGTCAAACTATCAAATGGGTTGTTTGTAATAATTCATCTAAGAAAATAATTGGTAAGAAAGTCATAAAAATAATTATGTCTCTGGTATGTCTAAAGGCATAGTTAATATACAAAATATATTTGATATTATAATCCAGGATGATAAATAGGAGAAAATGATACTTAGTGGGATGGAAGTTAAAATAAGGAATCTAATGGTTTTGTACCCAGTTATAATACTGGGGGTTGGTTTTCCCACATCACCAAATAATTCTTGGTGTCTGACAATTCAACTCAATTCTGACATTCATTATCTACCTGAAAATAGTGTCATATCCACAGATTAAGGGCTTAGTCCCACAAGACAGTCCCCTAACTCCTAACTTTGGAAATCAGTCACAAGTCTGGGTTGCCATTTGTGCTTCTGACTGAATGGATATAAAATGGCGTTTCCAATGACCACTTGCCCAACACTTGGATTAAACTAATTTGCTAGAGTGGCTTGGAGAACTCAGAGGAGCATTTAATTTACAGGATTATAGGTTTAATATTAAAGCATATAGTTCACGAGCAGTCAATGGAAGAGATGCATAGAGCAAGGTATGGGGAAAGGGTGAAGAGCTTTCATGTCTTCTCTGAGCATGCCACTCTCCCCAAATCTCCATGTGTTCACCAACATGGAAAGTCTCTGAACCTTCTCCTTATGGATTTTTATGAAGGCTTCATTATGTAGGCATGGTTGATGAAATCATTGGCCATTAGTGATTGAACTCAATATCTAGCCCCTCCGCCTTCCCTAAAGTTACCTCATTAACATGATAAAAGGCACTTTTATTATGTCTTGGAATAATAAAGATATTGTCATTCCAAGAGTTTTAGGAGTTCTGTGCCAGAAACATAGACAAAGACCAAATATATTTATATATTTATTATAAATCACAATATCACACTATGTTAGAAAAGAGAGATTTGCTAAAGAGGAAGAAGAGATATCCTATATATAAAGTACATAGGTGGAAATCTACTGTAGAGTCGACATATACTGTTGAAATTATAATTAGGATTAAAAATGAGAAGATCATAGAAGAACTAACCATTTTGAGATTATATTGACTATCTGAGCAAACAGATAAAAGTGATTAATATGCCTCTAATTCAAAATATAAGATTGATACTAGGTTGGATGTCATAGGAATGCTATAACTGTCAAGACACATGTTGGAAGTCTTCTTTGGCTAAACCAAGAACATGAAGAATGTTTGACTTGTATTGCTGATGGTTTGAAAGTTTTGTTTCCTCAAAGATATGAGAATTGACCTGGTTAATGAAATGGTTATAACGAAAACTGTATGACAAAGTGACCCTGTCATTTTGGGGTCTTTGGCATCCAGATCTCTTGGTTCATAAAATAAATGTTAGCTGCAAAAGAATGGAATGTTTGAAGACACATTAAATAAGATACTGCATGTAAAACACTTAGTATAAGGTTTTGGATAGATATTAAATTTCTTAGAGTTCCAATATATAGCAGTAAACATGAAAGTATCAATGTTTCTAGATCTTTAACTTTTTTATTTTTTGAGATTTTTGTTCACTTTAGAGAGAGTAAGAATGAGAGAGATCACAGAAGGAGAGGGAAAAGCAGACTTGCTGCTGAGCCGGGAGCTGATGTGGGGCTCAATCCCAGGAACCTGAGATCATGACCTGAGCCGAAGGCAGACACTTAACTTTTAAGAAAGTCAAAGTATTTTGGGGTGCCTGGGTGGCTCAGTCAGTTAAATGTCTGACTCTTGATTTTAGCTCAGGTCATGATCTTGTGGTTATGGGATAGAGCCCATGATGCACTGCACTCAGCATAGAATCTGCTTCGGAGTCTATCTCCCTCTCCCTCTCCTTTCCCTCTGCCCCTTCCCCTGCTCTCACTCTCTCTCCCTCTCAAAATAAATGAATAAAATCATTTAAAATTTTTAAAAAAGAACCGAAGCTAAATGCTTTCCTAATTTGTTAAATATAAAATATTTTGCTTAAAATCAATTTAGTTGATTAGTAATAAGGATGAACATCTTTGTGTAGGTTTATTGGCTCCTTTCTTTCCTTCAATTTATTTTTCATGAATTTTATATGGTTTTCTATTGTTATATGTATATTTTCTGATTGAGTTGTAAAAACTTTATAATCTGGGGGGAAAAAAGTTTGCTATGAGAAAAAGATCCTCTTAATAAAAGAAAAAAAACCCACTTTATATATAAACTAGGAAATACTTATGAAGATATTAATTTGCAAACATTTTGACTGTTATTTTCTTGAAAAATTTTTTATATGGCATTTTATTATGTACAGATGTTTTGATTTTTTAAGTATAAAATTTACTTTCTTTATGATTTCTGCCTTTAGTGCCATGCTTAGGAAGGCCTGCCCCCACTCATTTTTTGGTGAATATTCATCTACTGAAGTATAATGCTTGTTGGTGTTATAGAAAGCAAAATTTCTCTACTATCTTTTTGTTTTTTACAATTTTGTCAAGGAAAGCAAACTTTGGACTAAAAATGTAAAGTGTAAATTAGAAAGAGAAAACAGATTTAAGGAAGAGTAAAGAAGTTGATTAAGTAACTTCTGCTTCTTTTGCCTTGATGAACCAGGCCTTAGCATTCTGGGACAACCAGAAAGAGAAACTGGAAAACCCCCATAATTTTGGTTTTCTTTGAGTAGTTTTGGAAGAACTAGAGCCAATAGAATGGCAATGAACAAACATTGTTTTGAGTTTCAAAAAGAGACGGAGGAAGATTTTGCAGATGTTAGACTAATGAGCTTAGTTCAGGAAAATTTTTAGAATGTGTTATTAAAAGGTTGCTTCTTGTGATCACTAGGAACCAGTGTGGGTTCACTAAGAAAACAGCTCATTTCTCGGTTACATTAATGCTTTCTTTTATTAAAAATTAGAGAAATTGTGTATTTCTCATTATATTCTTATAGACATGATGGAGAAATTTGAGTTGGATGTTCAATTAGATAATAGATGTGTAACTGTTTGATGGACTAAACCCGAAGTAATGATTGATATATTAATTTGAGCATAAGGGAAATAGTGACAAAATTCTTCCACTGGCTTTAAACTGTTCAAATTTTATCAATGACCTTAGAATAGGTATTTGATACATATTAAATTAGTATTAGATAAGTAGTAGGAATATATTATGTGAAAGAATGAATATGAAAATATAGGCAGGATATACTAGATAAAATTTGATGAAAATCTAAATTAATTTTTTTCACTAAAATAATTTGTGCAACTGTTAGATTGAGGAAATATGACTAAGAAGCTTATCTACAAATTATTTAGAAGACTTCAGTAACTTCAGCGTAAATCAATATATGGTTACTGAGAAAACCAACTCTATTTGTTGTTGCTTTAGGAAGATGATCATGTCTAAAATGAGGGAAGCAGTAGCTGTTCCTTATTTAATATTGGCCAAATTGCACATGATGTATTGTGGTGTCAACTATTAAACACAAATAAAGAGCGATTGATGCACAGTAACAGATGCATGACCAGCATGGGGGAACTGGAAACCACGCATCAGGATGATGGCTGAAGGAACATGAGAAGAAAAGCGGGAGAACTGTCCTCAAACATTTGAAGATCTATCATGTGGTGAATGTAGAATTAAGTCCAGTGGCGGTAGGTTTCAGCTCCTCATAATGAAGAATTCTACAGAGTTCTTCTGAATCAGAGAAACAAGGTTTTTTTTTTTGTTTTTTTTTTTTTTAATTTATTTACTTGGGAGAGAGGAGGAGGAAGAGGAGCAGAGGGAGAAGAAAGATTCTCAAGCAGACTCCATGCTGAGCGTGGAGCCTGAGGTGGGGCTTCATCTCAGGACCCAGAGATCACAACCCAAACTGAAACCAGGACTCAGACACTTAACCAGCTGCACCACCCAGTTGCCCTGAGAAGCAAGTTTTAAAGAATGGGCTAAACAATTACTCAGCCAGAGATGCTACAGAAGAATGAATAGTTTGCCCAGCAGACCCTTTAAAATCTGAGATTCCAACTGAATGAACTTTTCATTCTTTCCAACACACAAAAGCATTGAAAAGCATTCCTTAAGCCTTCTGCCTTCATCTAATAAGACAGGCTGCATTTACAGCACATGTGACTGCTGACCTTGGGCAAGGGACTCTAAGTAAACTATCCAGAGCAGGTCCCTGGAACCAGCCCATGCTGTCCAGATCTCTGGGTCACAAGATAAACAGCCTTATGCGGCTAACTACATAGCCACATTCATTTGAAAACATAACCAAGACAGGCCGATAGTTAAGTTTTGCAAGTATGGTAAGTATAACAAGTATGGCAAGTTTGGAAAAATAGCGTGAATTAACAAGCCTATATTCTGAAGTGCTTGGATTAACTTTAGCCTGAAAAATCTTAATTTTTGTTTATGGTTTTAGTCACTACAGCTTTAGTATTTACGTTCTTTAATCATTTCAATTACCTTAGTTCCTGAACAAAACCACATTTACTTTGGTGCCTTTAGTTTTAAAAACTGAATTCATAATGACTGAGGAAGACCATCGTTTGTTTTATTAGCCTCCTGAGAGCACTGCATTGGGAAAGGCTGGATGGGATGTGCCTCATTTCTCATGGTTGTTCCCTTTACACAGGACACCCCTATTTATGGGAGTGGAGTTGGGACACAAAATGACATCACTGTGAATGGGAGAAACAAACAAAAGCTAGGAATGCATTTCTTTCCTCTTTTTGTACAGGGAGGAATGGATAGGAATCATTACAATTTGAGGGTTAAAGATCATTTGTGAGGACTGAATGAAGTCATGTATATAACACAAGACTTAACAAATGCCTGATACACGATAAGCATTCAGTAAAAGATAGCTATTCTTAGGCTTGCCATTGTCCCTAACCAGATGGTGTCATGTCACAGCCCCTTAGAATTACTTAACAAACTGGGGGACCCTTATTCAGAGTGCACAGAATGGCTGGGTTAGGACTCGAACTTGATCAATTTTCTAAGAAGTGGGAGATAATTCTCCTATCAGGGTTCTCTAGTCTTGATCTGTCCTGCCAGTATCATCTTTGCAGACCCTACCCTTTAAGAGCTCATGGACTAGTTTGGAGTTATGTTGCCACAAGCCAAGGACTTCTTCTGATTAGTAGAAGCTGGAAGAGGCAAGGATCATCCCATAGAGCATTCAGAGGGAGCATGGCCCTGCTGAAACTTGGATTTCAGATTTCTAGCCTCCAGAATTGTGATATAATAAATTTCTGTTGTGTCAGCCTTCCCAGCTTATGACATTTTTTACAGCGGCCCTAAAAAATAGTACAGGTAGGGAATACAAAAAACCAAGAGAAGGAAGGGAGAGAAATAGAATTTCATCACTAATGAAAATATGATTAGTAGGGTGAAAGGTGTTATTTATTTGTCGTTTTTTTAAGCCAAAAAGGTACTGCTTGCGGATGATGCGAGTTTTAATTTTTAGATAGAATAATAAAACTAATATGACTCATGGCATTTGAATTTTGGATTCTTCTGCATTAGAACAATTAGTGAGACTAATAACAAGGCCTCATGTGCTTCGGAGTGGGACCTTATGATTCTAAGAAATGGGTACCCACAAAATTTATTTCATTGCTGCTAACACGAGGATGATGACAAAGCCAAATTCAAATACCTTGCACAAAATTTGGTGGTAGTTAATTAGAATCCTCCTTCACTTGGCTGTGGAAAGGAAAAACTTTAGATGATGTGTGTTGATTGGGTCCCAAGTAGGTGACATTTTGATAAATGCTCAAAGGCAGCTCGCTCAGATGCAGATCAGAACTAGGCCAGAGCTCAATGTTGACACTCAATGGTCTGATTTCCCAAAAACTGTTTTGATGATGGCTTATTGGTATGTGGAAAGGTATGGCTGCCTATGAATTAAGGGAGGGGCATGCTCATCAGAATGCTCACCTGTTGTGATTGATTGGAAAAGAGGCATTGGAATTGGAAAGCAGGAATTGGAGAGCAAGCCTGTCAGCTACAGAGCACTGCCATATTTTATTTCCAGACTCCAGACCCCACATTTCTTGCTGCTCATGACTGGGTAATGGAGCTAAGCCACGGTGATGGTATGCTTGGGTTGAAATCCAATCATTGATGTTTTGCTCTATCTTGCAAATTCTACTTAATGGCCTAGAATCAGACCTGGATACAATCTGAGAATATATCTAGTTGAATGTCTTTAATTTGGCAAATTAGGAAACTGGGTCCAGTGAGATGATTTGGCCAAGTTTATGTTCTTACAGTGTCATGTTTAGAAGCTGGGTCTTTTAGCTTTAAGTGCAAGCTTTATCTATAATATAGTGTTCTTTTCTTTTCATTCATGATTACGAAGTCCTTATATTTTATTAGTTAACCATATTATCATGTTGAATGGAGGCAAACGTGAAATTGTGTCATTATATTCTTTTCTATTTTAAAAGTTTTATTATATGTAATATTTTGATTGTTAATTATGATTGAAATTGAAGATATGAGAACTAGTTTTAGTTGTACTACTACCTATTTGTGTGACCTTAGATATGTTACTTATCTTCTCTTGATTCACATTATTCTTGCCATATTCGAATAAGGTTATGAAGATTTCTCCTTTTAATTTCACATTATCGCAAACAAAGTTACATATGAAATCACTAAGTATGGTAGTGTTTGATATCTATTAAGTGGTCAGAATATATTGATGAATCTGAAAGTTGCAATCAAATTTATTATTTGTTTTGCTTTCTTTTTGTAAATGGTAAATTGCATAGTGTCTATTGAGCTGATATGCAGACTTTCCTTCATGATAATAAAGAAACAATAAAATTTATTGAGTGGTATGAGGTGGCACTATATAAACAATGTGTGGTACCTCAGTTAACACTTATCACAATCTGATGTATAGATAAGGTAAAGACCTATGTTCTAAGAATGATGTAACTGAGGCTTAGAGAAGTTTAGTAACTTGCCCAGCATCTTAGAGATTGTAAGTGATGGATCCAGAACTTGAACCTGTGCTCTACTCTAAGAGTTATTAGTGGTAACCATTCTACTCTATTGCCTTCTTGTGGATCAAAAAAATTGTATGAGTTGTACACTAAAAAAAATATTTTTTAAAAGTTAGCATCAGAATGGCTTTTAAATTAAATTAAATTATTTACAGATGAGAAGTGGCCCTTAGGAATAAGGCAATATGGTTCTTAAGTCATTAGAATTCTTGATTCACTTTCTAATAAAGCTATTTTCAAAGATTCTTTTCCTAAGTACATGCACACATACCCATGGACACACAGATACATATCCATCCAAAACAAACTTTAGAACATTTTTATAGGCTCACTATCTTCTATTCCTCTATCATAAAATAAAACAACAGCTACACTAAAATGTGTTTTTATGTGCAAAGACATAATGAAAAAGGTTGCTGTGCCTTTTCACTCATCTTAATGCTTGCTATTGCCAACATAATTTAATGATTAGAAACTGGTATTTATGAAAATCAGGAGAAAAGTTTTGTTTGAAAAATAGCTTTTTTGGGGGGTATCTGAAAAAAGACATGGTCTTTGTGTGTGTGTGCTAAAGCTTTAGAAGGCTTAGGCAAATTGTTTTTGGAGTGTCCCACAATATTTCTGAAGTGACCCTTTGAAGAGTGAAACCTGCCAATCTCACTTTATAGTTTTGAACTGAAATCTGGCTAGAGTATAAGCACTTAATTCATTGCATTTTTAGTTTCTGGTTTACTATGGTGAACAATTCTGTGGTTGTTTCATCAAAAACTTGCCTAATTTATCAGGGGAACTTTCCTCTTTTATGTAACTTCCCTTGCACACTTTTTTTGATGCTAGAATTTTATCCATTTGTTTTATGTCCTTTTCCTTCGATCTGTGCTTTCATTGTTTAGATTTCATGTAAGGAAGAGTAGTCTTTTATTTCTGCCATGTGGTTAGAATTATTTGGATATATTTTTCATATTCAGAGCAACAGAATAGGAGTTCAGGAGAATTGATAATCCTGGAAATGACTGAATAGGTACTTAAGTGCAAGCATAGTATGTGGCTCCGTTATTTATCATTTAGATGCCTTTAAAAGACTATTCAATTCTTTTTTTTTTTTTTTTAAAGATTTTATTTATTTGTCAGAGAGAGAGCACAAGCAGGCAGAGAGGCAGGCAGAGGCAGAGGGAGAAGCAGGATCCCTGCTGAGCAAGGAGCCCAATGTGGGACTCGATCCCAGGACCCTGGGATCATGACCTGAGCTGAAGACAGCTGCTTAACCAACTGAGCCACCCAGGCGTCCCCCTTTTTTTTTTAAGACTATTCAATTCTGACTGTATTGCTTCTCACTTCTTTTTTTCCCCCAATTTCCCTGAAGATAACCTTTATGCCGTATACTTTTTTCTACTAAATTTCAAGAACTTAATTTTATAAAACTATATATGGTAGAAATAGTTATTTATTCATTTGTGATTCAATACTCATGTAACTTCTAAAAATTTTATAATTAACACATACATTTGATAATATAGAAACCTATCAAAGGTTTTAAAATGATATCCTAAAAATAATGATAAATTTTACATTTTCAGAGTCATATATCAAGATCACCGTATATATTAAATCTTGATCCAAACCTTAGACAAGAATATGTATGATAGACAGAAATTGGTTGATTATAGTGAGCTTGAACTTGATATCAATTCAGAAATTGTATGGAGGAAGCAGGCAATAAACAAAAAAATGATATTAGGTATTAGGTATTAGCAGTGAGTTGGGAGCATGAAACCAGAGGATTTGATGGAGGGTGTCTGGTGTTGTATGGGGATAATTCTGATTGCAAGAAAGTTGGATTGTCAGATAAAATATAGTACTCCCAGTTAAAGTTGAATTTCAGATAAACAATGAATTTTTAAAAAGTATAAGTATTTCTTGATGCTAAATATTATTTGTTTATCTGAAATTGAACTTTACCCGAAGACCCGTATTTTCACTAAATCTGGCAACCTTACAAGGAAGACCTCTCTGAGGGGTGATGTTTGAGCTGAAAGTTGGGTGAAGAGAAGGAGCCAAATGTCAAAAGTTGAGTGAGGAAAGCAGAGAGAGAGAGAGAGCGAGAGAGCAGGGAGAACTGGTGGGCAAAAGCTGGAGAGAGCTTGATGTGTTCAAGAAAAACAAAATTAACTGGGATTGGGAATGTGGCATGAGATAAGTTGGACAAGTAGGTGAGAGATAGATCAAGGAGGGCCTTCTAAGCCAGGAAAGATTTGGATTTTGTGTTATATGCTGTGTAATTAGACATTTGAGGGTGTGAGTGGGTCGTGTATGTTTAAGGAGGATTGGGGGTGATGTATGTGGCATGCTACTGATTTATAATATAAAAATGTACTCTAGAGGATGGATTGTAGGACACTAAGTATGGAAGCAGAAAGGGTAGTTAGGAAGTTATCACAGTGATCCAGACAGGACAGGATGGTGGCTGGGGCTTGAGTGCTGACAGTGGAGATGGAAAGAAATGAACTGACCCTGTTCATTTGTTGTTCATATGTGTTGTAAGTAGAGCCAACAGAACTTGCCAATGGAGGTGTTGTTGTGGGTAAAGAAAAGAAAGAACCCCATCATTACTTTTAGCATGAAAGTCCTTGGCTCAGTGTCTGGCATTGGTAAGCATTCAATAAATGCCAGTTTTGTTAGAATTCTTATATATGGAAAACTAAAGTTATTTATGGTAAAATCCCAAAAAGGGATACAGTGGATTCATTAAGATGTTTTGGTAATTTTAGTTTAACAGAAAAACTAAAATTCTTAGTGTAATCTCATTCTGTAGTCTCAAATCTCTAAACCTTTAAGGTAAATTTATAAGATAATATATTTTAAAGGTACAGCAGCTGATTATTCACTCTGTCTATCTGGGAAATGATTCTGAATCATGAAGCTATAATATCAGACTCTGGTAAAATGTGTGTATAGCTTGAAAAAGTACATTCAGTACATAAAAGTACATAAGTGTATACCTGAAATAAAAAAGAAACTTGTTTCAATAACACAAATTATAAAAAAATAAAATTTAACAGAATTTTGGTTGGCGTGGATACACAGAAGTCATAGTGATTCTCAGTTGTGGCACTCTCTTGGGTGACAGTATCACGCAACCTCTGGAGATAAAGACAAAAATGGTTAGTCATCTCTGCTCTGGGGGGAGCTCAAGGCATTCCTTCCCTACCCTCAAGGAGACGAAGACAAAATGCAGTTGCGAAGGTCATGTAAGTGTACAGGGGCATGCAATGTAGTCAAAGTTCTCTCTTTTTCATGATTCATTTTCTTGCCTTTCTTATCTCCCATGCTCTTGGTGTCTAGGGAGACTACAGTTTCCTCCTGCTTCCTAAGTGATGTCTTAGGGAGAAGTATACTCTCTTTTCTTCTTTTCTTAACATTAAAGTAGAAAGATTTTGATAGCCAAAAACTACCAGATGAGGCTAAGAGTAAAAGGGCAATGGACCAGACTACTAAATGTCTATGTTTGTCTAGACCTTACTCTAAATGGCCCAGAGGGATCCTTGAAACCCACAAGGTACAGCTTACCTCAACAAAGAAAAGGAACTGATTTGGAGTTGAAACCTTAGTTAATAATAGAGCATACATTTACCTCAAGAAAGTTCTTGAGCAGTTTGTATACTATAGGATTTAGAATCAGTCCTGGTTTTGAGTCCCAGCTCAGCAACATTCTAACTGGGGCATTGAACAAATTACCTAAGCTCGCTGAGCCTTAGTTTGTTCATTTATAAAATTAGAATAAAAATGAGCATCTTCAGGATTGTTGAGAGAATTCAATGACAAAATGAGAATGATAGCCCTTAGCACAGCTGTGCCTGCTCCATAATGGGCACTCAGTAAATTGTTATTATTATTATAACTTAACTAAGTTCCCAGTTAAAGTCCTATTTTGGAGTCAGGAGAAAATGAGGCTTTCAGAAACTATTTGGATGAAAAGACTTTATAAATCAGTTTAGAAGTAATGTATCTTATAGAGAACACACACACACACATATATATAAAAGGAGACCTTAATTCAAATGGTGTACCTTAGGGAGCTTTTCTTTTGGAGTAATTCTTCTGGGTTACATTCCATTGTTGATTGAAGGAATAGTAGGAAAACAACGTTAGGGTAGAATCAGGAATTTCAACAACATATCTGACTTGATGTAAACCATCTCATTATCTTTTTTTTTTTTTTTTTAAGATTTTATTTATTTATTTGTCAGGGAGAGAGAAGGAGAGAGAAGAGAGATCACAAGCAGGGGGAGCAGCATGCAGAGGGAGAAGTAGGCTTCCTGTTGAGCAGGGAGCCCCATGTGGGGCTCCATTCCAGGACTCTGAGATCGTGACCTGAGCAGAAGGTAGATGCTTAACCGACTGAGCCACCCTGGCACCCCAACCATCTCATCATCTTAAGAATAAGCGTAAACTATATGCTCGCTAACTGAACATAATTTAAAAAAAGGAAAAAAATAAACTAGGCATTTTCAGGAAAAAAAAGAATGAGCATAAGATGACCTCAGAGAAAACTTCTGTTACTTTAAAGAAGAAATTTAAAAAGTTGTATATTTGAGGGGCACCTGGGTGGCTCAGTGGGTTAAAGCCTCTGCCTTCGGCTCGGGTCATGATCTCAGGGTCCTGGGATCGAGCCCTGCATTGGGCTCTCTGCTCAGCGGGGAGCCTGCTTCCCCCTCTCTCTCTGCCTGCCTCTCTGCCTACTTGTGATCTCTCTCTCTCTGTCAAATAAATAAATAAAATCTTTAAAAAAAAAGCATATTTGAATATAAAAATATACAGAGACACTAGATTCAAAAAGTCATTGATACTACTTTTATTTTAAGGTCCTAGAGTGTTAGAAGACATCACTGTAATACTTAGCACACTTTTCAGTGGTGTGGTTCTTTGAATGTTGGCAGAAACTACTAGATGCCTACCAACAGCTGTTCTACTTCTAGGAGCAAGACATAGAACTGCCCAGCTACCCTGTGATTTTAGCTTCCCTTCCATACTGTGGTTGGGTGTGGTCACATAACCATGTTGTCTCCAGGGGGATATGAGCAGAATTGAGGTGCAATACTTCCAAGCCTGGCCTATACAAACTTTCATATGTGCTCTTCTATGGGCTTTTTCATGCGATCCATGAGATGACAATATTCAGAATGACTGGAAGACTTCTGTTGAAGACAGCTGTACTTTTGGCAGCCTAGGGGAGTGACTGGATGGAAAAGACCTACCACCTTTCGATCTATCAGTCCTGGACTTGAATGAGAAAGCAAACAAGAAACAATGACAAAAATTCCACCATGTCTGAATTATGGTATTCTGGACTTGTTTGCAATTTGGCCTTCTGTAGACTTTTGGTCAAAGTGATGTTTTATGTTAATTCTTTGAAGTTCACTGATCTGCTGCAAATAATAAAGATAGAGAAAATACATTTAAAATATTAAAAAAGTCATACCTTGAAACAAAGCAGACAGAAATGAAAATGGAATAAAATAAAAATTTAGACATGTTCTAAAAAGAAGGGGAATCAACTTTTAGAAATATAATTTTCTTCCATTGAAAAATGTTCTAAAATTTTAATGTTCCCACACTTTGGGTCAATGAACATTATTATCTATGAAAGGTGAAGAAGTCTAAACAGAGACTAAGAACTCATTAAATGCAGATCCCTTGTCCGAACTTTTCACATGTTTAGTTCATTCTCTGGATCTAGTAGAAATGAAGTGGCCCCAATTTTTAAAAATTAAATATTACCCAGAATAAATATTATATTTTGATCATAGTCATAAAACTGAATATCAGAGTTCAACCCAAAGACATTGAGTCAGGGATAGATTCATAGATTTATGTTTAGAAAGAGTCACTTGAAAAGTTCTAGAAAAAAAAAAAAACTACTTTCCTCTTTCTCCTCCAGGAGTTGGCTGTTCATCTGGGGCTAGGCTATGTTTAAATATGCATATTTATTTTACTAAGTAATTCACTTACAAACTCGTATTGAGCACTTACTATATGACAAGTACTGTTAAGAACTGGGCATACAAAGACCATGAGGCCTGGCTCTTTATCTCCAGGCATGGCAGACCAATGCGGGAGACAGATAAGTACATATTGCAGAGCACATTGGGAAAGGTCATAAAGAAGCTTGCAATGCAAAGAGTCAAGTGATATGGGCAAAGAGGCAAGTGTTTTTACATGCAGAAGCCAAACAAGCTGTTAAATAAATTTACCAGATTAGCTTGATTCTTGTCCTGTTGCTGTTAATTTTCGAATTGATAACTAATAAAGAATACAGAGTGGGCCATGCACAAATGTCTAGGCAGTTGCTTATAGAAATTTCTTTGGCTAGCTATTTGGAATCAAAATAAAGTCAGTTTAAACACCCTCCAATAGAATGCCTGTCAGTAAGACTTTTCGGAAGACTACAGTTACAAATGGCAAACAGGCATCCTGGGAAGAAGTTAACCAGTAATGTGAGCTTCTCTTCCCTTCCCTAACTTAGTCATTGTTTGTAATGTTTTGAGGTTTCAAAAAACCACGTGAGTCAATGAACCACATGTAACCAAGGACAGAAGGTTCTGATTGAAGGCTATTTTTTTTTTTTTTTTTTTTTTTTGGTCTTTCACAATATTAAAACAAAAGATCGAAGGACAGAACCTTAAAGATGAGAGAGAGAATTTCTTCATTTAGATAGTAAACGAAGTATCGGGATACTAAAATGTCTTTCCTCTTTCAGCTTTTATCTACTCATAGAAATACTTTGTTAACATGGAATGTACTTACCCTGCTAAAGGGCTTTTTCAGTTATTTATTGCTGTGTAATAAACCATACCAAAAGCTAGTGGCTTAAAACAACACTCTTCATTTTGCTTACAATCTTCAATTTGGGCAGGGCTTGGTAGGGATGATTTTTTTTTTTTCTTCCCACATGATGTCATTGGGAATAGTTTGACTCTGGCTAGTGGATCCACTTCCAAGACCACTCATTTCATGGCTAACAAGCTGGTGTTGACTGTTGGCTGGTAGCTTAAATGGAAACAAGTCTAGGGCCTTCTTTCCTTTCCACTTGGGTCTCCTACTTGGGATTCTTCAGTTTTCTCAAAACATGGTGTCTGGTTTCTAAGAGCAAGAATTCCAAGAGACAGGAAATAGAACTGCCTGTCTATTAGAGTTCTAGCCCAGACACGATCACAGCTGTATTTCCACAATCTATTGGTCAAAGATGATACAGAGCCTACCCACATTCAAGGGGACATAGATCCCCACCTCTCTACTGGAGGACTGTCGAAGTATTTATGGACATCTTTATTCTTCCATGAATGCCAAAGCTGAGTCCTATTTCCGTCTTTGTTAAACATTATGAGAGTCTTGGGACCAAATGCAATGAAAGGAAAGAGTCATACTAATGAATAAATGAGCGAAGAGAATAAATCTAGATATAGTAGGCTTTTGCATCCATAAATGGGTTTTGCTGCAGTTTGATTAACATTACTCTCCTCAAATGCTATACTTTTACTGTTGCAGAGATATAGGGACAGAGGTAAGGGGTAAGAGAGATTCCTCTCAGCTCAAATTCAGTGAACTCACCATTCTAGGAATTTTTACTCTTGTCTTTCTTCCTATCCTTTTATTTTTGGCTAACTCCAGATTCTAATTTTGTTCTCTCCTATTTATTGCTTTGTGCTCATTTCTCAAACTCGGATGATTAGCTTTTTCCCTGTATTTATTTAGTCCATACAACCAATTCTATCTTTCCTATCTTTCTTTTATCTTTCTTGACATCTACTACTATAATTTAAATAAATAGCAAATGTGGTGACAACGGTTGTCTATTTAATCTGATTCTCAGAGAACATATTGAGAAGACAAATGATTGATTTAAAATTCTTTATCATAGGAAAAAACAAAGCCAAATGGGAATATCTTAGCATCTTGAGATAAAAATCGCTTCCTGTTAGAATCATTTATTTTATGAGGCAACCTAATACTACTGTATACCTAGACACATTAAATATAATTTCAGCTGTTTATTTGCATCTTGGAGATCCTTGTTTTATGTTTATTAGGACCTTAAGGAGTCTTGTTCAGTTGCATCACAGCTCTTGCCCTCAGGGGATCTTAAATTAGTTTACATATGAAATTAGATTGCTCTTAAATTGATCTAAATATTAAAACCCTTTAAAACTTTGACTAATTACCTTAACGCTTTTCATTGATGATATATTCATTTTGGGATTCTTACTTTGGTCTTAATTTACCAAGAATGATTTCATGGTTCATTTCCAAAGATAAAAAAAGGAAAAGCAACAAACTCAGCCAACTTTATTTGTGAAACAAGGAAATAAAGTCTTACTTCTCTTAAAAAAAAGAAAGAAAAAAGTAATTTTCCTTCTGTCTCCATTTTTCTTATTTTTTTCTTAAATAACAAATAATACAAAAGCAAGAAAGATAACAAGGTAACAAGGTTATTTCACATCATTATTTGCTGAAGGTCAAGTTCTAGAAGTACTTGTTCCTATCTTCTTGCTGCTTATATTCAAAATGGATTAGAATCTCACAATAGGGCTAAGATCCCTATTAGTTAAAAGCATGCTCATATTACTTTTTTCTGGACAGTTTATACTCTGGCAGCACATGAGGCTACACTTGATTGGCTGAGCAGGGGAAAAAATATCCCTTTTTTGATCAAAGATTGGAGCTGGGCCTGGGTCCTAATTAGGCTTAGTACTGACCACTTGTGATGTAACTTAATGTAATAGGCAAAATTAAATACTCTATTTGGCTAAATAAAATTATTATGTTAAATTATAGGAGAAAAATTCGTGTCTTATACCATATATCTTTTAAAATATAATGACCAAGATAAGATTTTTTGCTGTGATTGGTGAGAGGATCATTCATTCATTCATCAGCACACATTTATTACACATCATTTGAGGTAGTTTTGAGGCCTCTAATGGGGACCACTAAATAGTAACCACCTTCTTGACCAGATTTTTAAAAATGAATTCAACAAATAGTCAAATATTTATTGGCTGCCTGTTATGGGCTAGGCGCTGTTCTAGAAATTGAGATATAATTATTGAAGAAAACAAATACAAATTCCTGGTCATGTGGTTGGTTACGTTCTACTAAGAATAGATAGACTGAACACAAAGGATGCTCTTTATTAATAATAAAGTTGGAAGAAGTGGCTTAGTGTGAGACTTGAATCCTAGGATTAGTCAGACTTTCCCATAGACCGATTCCCAGGCAGTGCTAGACTATGATAGGCCTCCTTACAAAGGGGCAGGCCTGTGCCAACAGCTAGCTCCCTAGAGGAAGAAATGGGGAAAATGCCCAGTTTTTCCCAAATTCTGCCATCTGATAAGCCATTCCATCTCCCTTGGGTGAAGTGAGTCAAGGAAAGAAGTGAGGTAAATTTTAGGGGGTATTAGAGGTGTAGGACAACCAGGTCCCCTTTTAAATCTAATTCTTACTTTTCAGGGTGCGTTGGTGGCTCAATTGGTTGAGCATCCAACTCTTGGTTTTGGCTCAGATCCTGATCTCAGAGTCATGAGATTGAGCCCCGTGTAAGGCTTTGCATTTGGCTCAGAGTCTGCTTGAGATTCTCTCTCTCTCCCCCTCTGCCCCTCTGGCTTGTGTTCTCTCTCTCTCTCAAATAAACAAGTAAAATCCTTAAAAGAAAATATCTAATTGTTGCTTCTTCATTGCACATGATAGATGTGAGATCGAGGCTAGGGAAAGAGCAAGGGGCAGTAAGCTTCCAATCCAGGGAATCACACCAATAATAGCAATGTTCAACAAAACATCTCATTTTTCAGGTGAGATAAACTCTACAGTGTTTACTAAGCAGCTATGATCTGTAAGACATTGTGCTGGGCAGCAACAGGGGAAGAGATATATCACAATGACACATAACAGCCCTCGAGGACCCTTCATCTTGTGGGAAGCCAGACATACATCAATAACAAAACTATGGTAGAATTTGGAAAACGTGCTTCTGGGAAGTATTTTGACACTAGGCATTGTGAAGTCTTCCTTTAGGAATGCATTTGAGCTAGGCTTTGAAGTTCCAGATCAAATGTTATTTTTTCACAGAGCCTCCTTTGATTCCCACAGCAGCAATCAATCTCTCTTTTCTCTAAATTCCTACTGCAAGCTACCTATCCTGTCGTCCCTTATTTTGCTTACTATTCTATACCTTATCTACTAGTTAATTGTCATGACTCTATTATTTCTCCTTTATACCATAAGCTCATTAAAGCCAGGAAGCACGTCTCACACACACTAGGTATTTGAGAAATGTTTCTCAACCGAATAATCAGTAGACCTATGATGGAGACAGTCTGTTGAAATGGTTACTACTATCCCTCTCCCATAATTTATTTTTCTAATGGAATTGAGGTGGTGACATCTTCATGCCTCACCCTGTGTATGATCATAGACACACGAGAAGAGGTTAGAAGAGGTTACCCCAATCACTTGTTTATCTGCCTAGTCCATGTGATCAAAAGTTTGTGTACCCTGCTTGTTCTATTCTGAGTAGCTGTCACTTATAGGATAGGGAGAATTTCTATCAGAATAATTATATAGACCTTGATCCAGAGAGAGGCAAGAGCTGAATGTTTTTGCAGCTGCCTTCTATGAACAGTTTGGTAGTATGAAACTCCACTATGCTGTTTCAACTCTTGTTATTTTATCCGTAGCTCTTTCTGAGATTTTATGGCCTATGCATGATTTGAATGGCACAAATATAATGAGAAACAGATTATAAGAGTGCAACTAAAATTTTTAGAGAAAAATCATCTGGAGCTGTTTCTTCCAAATTCTAAAGTCTATCACCATTAAGATAACAGTGAAAGATTTGCTGCAGTATTTAATCAGTGGCCCCAAATAACAGACAAACAATATTTGAATGCCACTCTAGAATCCCAAAGGAGCATAAATTTTCAAGGGCTTGAATGTGTGACTGAAGGCTTGGCGAGGCCAATAACTGGTGCTGGTGAAGGCAGAAATGCTTTTGAAAACCCCGTTTCCACGCTAGATTTCTTACTGATCTGGCCATCTTTGTAAGCGTGGCTCTGGTCTGAGCTGGCAAAACTTCTCTGGGTTTCACTTTACTTCTGAAGTTCAATGTTTTAGTTGTGTGGTTTGGCTCCTGCTAGACGGCATTGAGGGCTTTGGATGAAACTCCTTATGTTTGAGGCTGTGTGAATCGAATCTGATGAAAAGACATCCTGGACAGCACTTTCCTTCTTTCCTTCATGTTCCCCAGTCCCGTAACTGTCATTCCTGCTGTGCCAGGGGTAGGGTTCTATTCTTGTTTCTACTCACAGCTATGGTGTTCTTGTTAAAGAGATGTTTAATTGATTTTATAAAGATGCCTTACTTAGGTACTCTATGTTCTGATGGCACGGAACTCAAATCTCACTTTCCAGTGCACAGTGAACATTTTCCAGGAAAGCTTGTATTCCTGGGTGATTCTGTGGGACACTTAGGAAAACTCATTAGGGTGGAAATTATCCACCAGAGAGTAAATTCAGTAGGCCTGTGGTTTGATTAAGTTAAGCTGCTCCAAATAAAGAACACAAAGAAATGCACATCAGTATTCTCAGGCTTCTAAGGAATCCCCAGGTCTTTCTTGCATTCATGAATTATTCAGCGTAAATTATGTGCCTGCAGTTTGCTGTGCTCTAGAGCACTGGGAAATTCTCAGCCAGGGGTGATTTTGCCCACTGGGGGACATTTGCAATGTGTGGAGATATGTTGGGTTGTCACAACTGGGAGGGATGGGATTAGGAGCAAAGAGTTGAAAATGGCATCTAGTGGATCGAGGCCAGGATGTTGTTAAATATCCTACAGTACACAGAGGAGTCCCCTATTCCCTGCCCTCCAAAGGTGTATCTGACCCAAAATGTCAGTACTGCCTTGTGAAATAATGCCACTCTAGAGATAATTAATAAGCAGTCCTGATTCTCGTTCTTAATGAATTTATATATTCTAACTGGGGAGAGAGTAGAAAAGAATCAGTAGGACATTTTAAAGAGTCGTAATTGCAGTGAAGATGGTATTTCTCTGAAGGAGAGAGAGCAAGCCAGCTACTTGGATCCAACAGATGCCTCAACCTTAATGGGGTCATAAGGAGTTCAGGCTAGTCCTCAATGTTGTAAATTCAGAAAATGAAACTTCAGCAGTTTGCCAAGGGCAATTGGACATCCACAAGAGCTTCTACTTTACTGCAGTAGTCAATCCTTTAAATTGGCAATTTTTATGTAAGTATATATTCCTATGTTTCTTTCGAGTTAAATGCCATTTGTTTGAAGAAATCTATGAAGGAGGAGAATTTTCCCAATGGGACAGTCACAAAATTGAGAATGTATTTTTCAGATCTTGGGTCTCAGGCTACATATGACTTGTTGCCTGATATTTAGTATATATTTAGTAATATTTGATACAAAATTTTGGGCATTTGCAATAGGTCAGACACTGCAAGGGCTCTGTTGGGTTTCACATGCTTATGTTTTGGGGCATCTGGTTGGTGCAGTAGGTTAGGTGTCTGACTCTTGTTTTCGTCTTAGGTCATGATCTCAGGGTTGTATGATTCAAGCACTGTGTAGGGCTCTGCGCTCAGTATAGAGTCTGCCTGAGGTACTCTCTCCCTCTTCTTCCTCCCTACCTGTTTGTGCTCTCTCTCTTTTTAATAAATAAATCTTTAGAAAAAAACCCAAGAAACCCTAAATGCTTATGTTTTAATGATAGGTGTACTGTAAGCCTCTGCCGACACACAGCATTGTGGCATTAATAAGCAGGTGTTGAAGGAGGCGTGCAATCTGAAGAGCTTCATCCTATTAGCTGTACTAGCTGGAAGATTATTACACCACATCTCTTAAATTTTCTCATTATTCCCTCTGCTACACTCCCCATCCCCCCACTACCCACCAAGTTTTGCCACTCATTACCTTTTATCTACTACTATGGTTCTAATTTCTTTTTTGGTCTCCTGCATCTATTTCTGCAACTTAAAATAAATTAAACTCCTAAAGATTAATTTTGAACCTGTTAGTCTTCTGTTCAAAACCCTCCAATTGTAGAGCACTGCCTACACAATAAAGTCCTAATTCTAGTCATCCAGCAACCTCCCTATCCGATATGTCCCTAATTTTTTTCAAGCGTGTGTTTTCGTTGTTCTTCACACATCGTATGCTTTAGCCAGACAAAACCACCTGCCATTTTCCCACATGTGCTGCCCTCTCCTATCTTGGGTGTTTTCATTTGTCCTATTCCCTTGTGCAAGGTATACCTTCTGTACCCCATTACTGCCTGTACATATCCTATTCATTCTTCAAAGGTCATTTCAAATGCACTGCCTTCACATTTATTCAGCTTGAAGTTCTTTGCCTTTTCTGAACTTCTTTCTCTCTTTTTTTCTGTTACACAAAGTGCCTTTGCTCTTGATTTATTAGCTGTATGTTATTCTTTCAAGTAAAAAAAGAAACCTATATGACAAGGAAAGATGCAGCACGATGTAGGGTAGTGCTTCTCAAACTTTAATGTACATACAAATCACCTGGGAATGTTGTTAAAACCAACCAGGTTTGATTCAGTAGGTATGGGCTGAACTTGTGGTTCTGCATTTTTAACAGGTTTCTACAGGTTTCTAAGTTGATGCTGCTGCTATTCCATGGGCCACACTGTGAGTAGCAAGGGTGAACAGGATTTGGAATAATGCTTATGAACAGAAAGGATAGCCATTGCCTAAATATGTTGCAGGTTAGCTGCAAATAACTAGCAGGCTCCACTGTGCTGACCAGATCTTCTCAGATTTGACTATTACAGTTTTGGGTTGCATTTTTGGTGTGGTCTTATACAAGTCAGTTGATTTCCCTAAGCCTTAGCTTCATCTTTTGCAAAATGAGGTTAATAACATGCTTGTCTCTGCTGTCTCTAGCCACTCGTTACTCGCCGTCTGCTAGCTTAGTCCTCTTAAATGTATAGGCAGTTAGAGGTAATTCTACATCTTATTTTGGAGCCCCTGTGTATCCTTGAGGAATCCAGATCAGTATTTCTTCCCCTTTGGTTGAGAGTAGGGGTGATAGAAGCCACGCTGAACTCCTTCAGGAAATTGTATGGCTGGTGCCGTGAGAATGCTAAACCTTTTTTCACTTTGCTATAGCCTGATGCCGTAGATTGATAGAGGAAGATAAAGTATTTCCTTTTTGTTGACATTTGGGAAATAGCAACCGCTTCTTGAGAACTTCTAGTTGTGCAAATCACCTTGCACTGGAAGAACTTGCAAAGTGAAACTAGAAGTGTTTGAGATTTAAAGTATACTCGTTTTAGTTAAATGCTCTGACAGATGGTTGGTTTTATCCAGGAAACCACACAACAGCATCACTTAATACCTTTTTCCTTCCTCTTTCCCCTTTCACTTTTCCTGCCATTATAATTTATTCCATGGACATCTAAATACTTAAGATTTTGTTCTGGGCACATGAAAAGAACTGACTGCTCAGTTTTTCAGGGTAAAATCACTTAATCATTTTTCATTTAATAAATTGTTTATTTCTTATTTGTGATCTATATAAATAGGTGATAATATTTTAGCTTCATTTTTAAAAAAAGATTTTATTTATTTATTTATTTGGGGGGGAGGAGCAGAGGGAGAGGGACAGGCAGATCCTGTGCTGAGCACAGAGCCTAATGTGGGGGTTGATCCCACTACCTCAAGATCATGACCGGAGCCAAAATCAAGAGTTGGATGCTCAACCGACTGAGCCACCCAGGTGCCCCTAGCTTCGTTTCTTTTTTTTTTTCTTTTTTAAGATTTTATTTATTTATTTGACAGAGAGATCACAAGACAGATCACAAGTAGGCAGAGAGACAGGCAGAGAGAGAGGGGAAGCAGGCTCCCTGCTGAGCAGAGAGCCAGATGCAGGGCTCCATCCCAGGACCCTGAGATCATGACCTGAGCTGAAGGCAGAGGCTTTAACCCACTGAGCCACCCAGGCGCCCCTTCTAGCTTCATTTCTTTTATTGTGGTAAAATAAACATAACTTCAAATTCATCATTTTAACCATTTTAAAGTATAAAATCCAGCAGCTTTAATACATTTCTAATGTTGTGCAACATATAACACTATAGGAGTTCTATATCATTTCATCACCCCCTAAGGAAATCCCATAAAGCAGTGACTTCCCAGTCCTCGTTCCTCTTGGCCCCTGGACAACACTGATCTTCTCTGTCTTTATGGATTTACCTATTCAGGATATTTCATGTAAATGAAATCATACAATATGAGCCATTGTGTCTGGCTTTCTTTAGCTTTCACATAGCATAATGCTTTGCAGGCCATCCATGTAGTATATACCAGTACTTCCTTCCACAAAATGGCTGAATAATTATGGTCCATTGTATGGATATACCACATTTTGTTTATCCATTAATCAGTTGATAGACATTTGTGTTTTTTAAATACTATATCTTTGTAATATATTTTGAAATCAGGAAGTGTGATGCTTCCAGCTTCACTCATTTTTTTTTTTTTTTGAACTCATGACCCTGAGATCAAGACCTGAGCTGAGATCAAGAGTCAGATGCTTAACCGACTGAGCCACCCCGGTGCCCGTCTTCATTCTTTTTTTCTAAAGATTGTTTCATCTCTGCTTCTCCTACCTATCTCCATGCAGCCCTTGTATTTTTCATTGTGGAAGTGTTTTTCATCTAATTTTCAGGACTTTTTTTTCAGAGGAAATTGTTTCTTATGTAGCAGTAGATTTGTTGTGTCTATGGGAAGAGCTGGGTTCAGGGTCTTCCTACTGTACCATCATGAACCATCCTTTCTAGTTACTCTTGTATTTGCCATCTTCTGTTAGAGTCATGACTGCATTAATTTTTTTTTTCCTTTTTGCTGAGGATGGTAGTGTTGGCTAAGACTAATGTATACTATGTATTCTGGATTGCTAAAATAGCTCATGGCTCTTGATCTGCTATTGTGTGAATTGACAATGCAATCTTGTTAGTCTGGTCATATCCCTGAGGCAGAAATGATCCGTCTCTCTTGTGTAACTGTCTGAAGTGCTAGAAGTTTGGGTATACATATCAAGTGGTGAGGGCTGAGCCAATTTAACATGCTGTTGGCTCTCTCAACCACTGGGGAAGTTTGGCTTCGTATTCCATGCTGATTTTTCTCAAGTATTTTGGATTCCTTGTCGATGATGCAGCTTGGTGTTCTCATTAAATGGAAATTTCTCTTGACAGATGGATACAATTTTATTGCCACTGACCTATTTATGATTTTTTGAGTGTCTTATAGGAAATGTGGAATTTGTAACAAAGTTAAAGAACTCCTAGCTACCCAAACAACTCAAGACTATTTAAAACTGTTCAAGCCCATGGAAGGGGAGAGGAAGGAGATGTTAAATTCACCAGTAGGTTGGTGATTATATAAATAATATTAAAGCTTCTATTAGTGCTACACCA
Source organism: Potos flavus (assembly GCA_028534135.1). Classification (NCBI taxonomy): domain Eukaryota; kingdom Metazoa; phylum Chordata; class Mammalia; order Carnivora; family Procyonidae; genus Potos; species Potos flavus. The sequence goes on along the minus strand of CM052900.1, from coordinate 108,174,505 downwards.
TTAGTTTAGGAAGTACACATATCTCCATGCAGACAACTGATACCTCATGTTCTTTAAAAAAAAGTTTGTCATAGCTTCTCCCTGGGACCTTTCTTCAATGCTTTGATTCTCACCAATCCCTGCCTACTTCTACCCCTCATAGTACTTCAGCTGTTATACTCCTGGCTTTAGATAGACAAGGTTTCTTGTTTTCTGGTTTTTTTGTCAGTGTGCCTCATATCTTCAGTGAAGGATAATGAAGACTCCTTGAAAATAGCATTTTTATTTTGGTGTCTTACCATGTTTAGCATGATGCAAAACATAAAGTAGACTCTCCATAAATACTTGTTGAATTGATTCATCTAGCTGGACACATAGCAAAGCATATATTCTCACAGGAGATTTTTGACAAGACAAAGCCTCTTCCAAACTTCAATTTCTTTGAAGGAATCTAGGAGAAAAGACATTGAAACAATAAGACTTCAGTTAATTTGGTTCGTTGAGAGATAGAAGGCTTTGATAACCCTGGATAGTCTACTGAAAACCCATTTATTGAACATCTCTTAAAAATATACCCATTAGCTTTTCTGCCTTAGTAAGTGTAATATACATGTGAGTGAATCTGTTTTTGATCATTAATTTTTTTTTCCTTAAAGTTCAGTTCGTCTGATGCCCATGAAGAAACTAAGGCTCACAGAAAGTAAAGTCATATATATCCCACAATTAAAATAGTGTATCCTTGAATGAATGCTTAGTATTAAGAAATTAAGAGACATGTTTTCATTCCTTAATTTTACAAATATTTATTGAGCATCTACAATGAGCTAGACTTAGTTCTGGGCTTTGCCGTCCTTTTCCTTGTGAGGCTTATATTTTTGTGGAGGAAAACAGACCATAAATGATAAACATAATAAATAACCAAATTATCTTTTACATTAGAAGGTGATCATCATAGAAAAAAGACAAAAATAGAGGTATAAAAGTTTGTTTGTTTGTTTTTTGCCTCTGGGAGCGGAATGCAGTATTAAATAGGTGACGGGGTAGAGGTAATATTTGTTATAGTTTCAGAATACAGGTTACATATACTCATTCATTTGCTAATTTAACAAATATTTATTGAGGACCTACTATATTTAGTCACTGTGTCAGGAGCTAGGAAAAAGGGACCATAGTCATTGTCATGCAGAGCTTGCCTTTTAATGTGGGAGACAGATGTTAAATAAATCCACAGATACATATATGATTACACTTTGTGTTAAATGCTATGAAAGAAAGTAACTGGAAGGGGCCTATTTTATGTTAAAGACTGAGGAGAGCCAGGCTGTCTGAGGTAGAGACGGGGGCTTGTAGAACATAGAATATGGAGCAGAACTGGAAGGATGGTCTAACAGAGCAGAAAGCACTGCAGATGTAGAAATGAATAAATGGTGAGAATTCAGGTGTAAAGCATTGCTCGTGTGTTTCTGTGGAATATTTAAGTAGTTAGAAATGAGAACAACTGAATTTTCAGGATAGAGAATTTAAAACTTATTCATTTGTGGGAGAGGTCTGTGTGTTTGACTCTTCACTTGCTCTTCTTTCCACCCAGAATTCTGTCAATGTCTGAGATGTGGAGTAAGAGTTTCCCTAAGGCCTGGAGACCAGGCATAGGGGATAAGTGAACTGTATGGCATCTTTATGCTTTACTTAGTGGGAGCATGTCTGGTGAGGAAGCAATCCCTACATTACTTTGGGCTTGGTACTTACCTCCTCTGAACCTCAATCTTCTCTTCAGAAAACAGAGATGGTGGGCCACCTGGGTGGCTCAGTTGTTTAGCATCTGAGTTGATTTCAGCTCAGGTCATGAGCTCAGGGTCCTGAGATTGAGCCCTGCACTGGGCTCCGAGCTCAGAGTGTAGTCTGCTTGAGATTCTCTCTTTTATTTTTCCCTCCCCCACACCCCTTTCTCTAAAATAAATAAATCTAAAAAAAAAGAAAAAAAAAAAAAGAAAACGGAGATAGTAACAGAATGCTGAGTCATTAGATAAAGGCTGTTTTCTGTTGTATCCCCAGTAATTCACACGGTGTCTGGTACACAGTAGGTAAGAAATAGTCTCGGAGTACATAAGTATATTTGTGAAGAATATGGAGGAGAGCAGCTGGTTTTATATTTTATTCCCAAATGTAGCAACTTCACTGCCTTCCTTTCTCTGAAAACAGCCATATTGGGAACTGGATTACTTGTCTGATCGGCTGTCTGGCTTTGTTATGGCCTATGGTGAGGTCTCATTAAAAAAGGGAAGGAACTCTCTTTCTCTTTCCACTCATGTCTATGAGAAGAACTTGAAAAATCCAAGTCCTTGGTCTCTTAGGACCTTCTAAAGAATCCAAGTTGCTTAACAGATGTGAAAAGCTCTGGAAAATTTTAAACACTGAAGTCAAATGGTGTGTCTTGACTTTCCGAACACCTTTCTCAAGTGTAGCTGCCTTACATACCATGAAGACCTGCCCTAGAAAGCCAGTAAAATCTGGGCCCAAAGCATTTTCTCATCTCACCTTGTATAGAGCTTGCTTGTTTCCCTCCAACTGAGGAACCTTCTTTAAAGCCTCCGAGAAGGGTGCGTGTTTTTAAGTTTCTCTTTAAAATGTCTAATAGTCCTTGTTAGCCCACTTGAAGTTTGTGAAGGATATAGGAAAGTGTGACTGGCTATGCTTGATCCTGTTTTTGCTTATATAATTCATGAGGGCCGTCCGACTGCAGTTTGGCATAGTTTTGTATTGTGGCCAGTCAGTACTTATGTAATACTTTATAATGGAGATTGCTTTCCAGCCATTTATTACAGAAGCCTCTGTTATCAGTGACAAATAGTTCTAGGAGGCTGTTCATCACACAGATCTGTCTGCTTTATGGTTTCAGTTAAAACATTAGAGTTTGCCAACACTCTCTAAGAGGCATATTCAGTACAATAACTTTTTTTTTTAATGGTCATAGAGTTTTCAAAATATTGAGTAAAAAATTGGTTCTTTTGGTGTGCATTTTTGTATTGGACAGAGAAACGGTGTGGAGGTATTACTGGAGGATTCGATCAATTCTAGAAAGGAAAAGTATGGAACCTCTCTTTTAAGTCAACTATCTGGTAAAATATGGAAGTTTATAGAATTGTTTAGGTGATTGTTTCCCAAGAATAGCATGGCATTTAAGCTTTGGAGTCAGATAAGCCTGGGTTCAAATCTTTTTCAAATTACTTATTAGATGACTAAGTGAGAAGGAACCAGTCGAATTGCTGACATTAGATTTCTCACTTTGACCTTGGGCAATTATTCTACTTAATGGCCCTGAACCCGATTTTCCTCTGTTGTAAAAGAGGGATGGTGCTTTTTTTTGAAGAGTGATCCTCATAGTAAAACCTGGAACAGTGCCCGCCTGTTGTATACCTTTGCCCAATGGTTCTTCTTCCCTCTCTTCTTGTTCTTCTCTTACTATCTGTCATCTCACAAAGAAATAGCAATCACAAAAAGGTTAAGTGGTAAAGGAAGTCAAAAATTAAAAAAAAAAAAGAAAAAAGAAAAAAGAAAAAGTAATCTTCTGGTTGGAAACCTTCCTGGACAGCCAGTTTTCTTGCTGGAAGTACATTTCTAATTTTCTCCTTGAAAATTAGTATGGGAGAATTTTTTTCTATTATAAACCCCATCCTGGGAGGAAGTGTCCAGTGTTCAACATTCACAGAGGACTTTTATAAATTCCTGGTATGCAGAGAACACTGTTGGGGGCCCTTAGGAAGGGAATTTGAAGGACTCCGGAGAGGGACGGGTCACACAAAGGAATTTCCATACACTCTGCACTCAATCGACGGGTAAACTGACTCAGGACTCCTCTGTGTCAAGATTTAGGAGGAAGTCTCCCTAGAGCTAATTGGGTTCTCCATAGGAAACAGGGGTGCCACAGCTGCATCTTGGGTTTCATGTGCCCATTCCTTTTTAAATCCCATTTCTCTCCTCACTGACCAAAACTGCAGGTGGCTTGGGCCATTTCTATCATCAGACACAAGGGAAAGCAGAATTGGCTGTCTCTTTTGGGACAATGACTCAGACCTCAGAAATGTATTCATATTTTTAATAAATATATCAAGTACCTATGATATAGTAGTCCTCTTCTGGGTCATGGATAAATAGAACTAAAGAAGACACAGGCCTTGCCTTTGAGTTGCTTCCATTATCTACAAAGACTTATGTAGCACTTGTTTGTATTGGGCATAGTAGGAGATGTGGTCAGGGCATGGAGAACTCTGTGGGCCTCACTAAAGGAGCGTGGCTTGCCTTTTGTCAGTGTAGGGTTTTGAGAAGAGGAATGGTTTGCTTGGGTTTTCAATTTCATTGCAGTGTCCAGGAGAGAGAAAATCAGGGTCTCCTGGCAGCCTGCAGGGCAGTGGCAAGGGCACAGCAGGCCTTGGATTCCTATCCTCCTGCTTTTCTCATTTGTGAAGTGGCGGTTTTAGCACCAACTGACAGAGAGGTTGTGGAGATGAAACATGAGTGTGAAGTATGAAGTGCCAGCTTGCCACCAGTGTGACCAATGGCTGCTGGCTGCCTCAGTTCCCCCACTGGGATCAGTCTCTGGAGCTGAGCAAAATGGAGAAGCACAGTTTGAAGAAGTAAACATTCACTTTTCTACCCTCTATACCTCCCTCTGTTTCTAAGGAAGCAGTCATTGCCCTGGGGAAACCCTATCAATGAGAAGTTCCCTCCTCTCTCAGGCCCCATGATCTGCTGGCCTCAATAGCCAGTCTTTTCTAAAAAATGACAGTATATAGTAAAATCAATTAAAAAAAAATTCTAGTCACTGAATGAATGAATGAATGAACAAATGAACCAACAAATGGCCTTTTAGCCTGAACTCTGTTTTTGTTATGACCTAGGACACCCTCCCTCCCTGAGCCTATTTCCCAACCTCTAACTGGTTGTATTATTAGATTATTACTAATCTGTAATACTGTAAATACAGTCTAATTAGACTGTAGTCTGACAGGTTTGTTTCAAGAATTCCATTAGATCATGCATGTGTAAACACCTCCAACATTCTAATAAGCAATAGAAATATTTTTTTATTGTCATATATCATACCCTCCAAAGGTGCCCAGCACAGGAGGCCTTTGGCCGAATGTTGAAAGGATAAATGGTGTCTATTTGATTTATTTATTGTCCCATATCTTATATCAAATTTTGCATGCTGACAGGTACCCAAGTGTGGTGGGTCCCCATATGGTAGGTGGCATTACTGGTTCTGATGAACTGGCTCCTTTTGGCATGTGTTTGAAGTTCATCCGTTTTCTCACAAGTTTGGATCCTGACACTGCTCCTGCTGGAGGTGGCATCTTCCCCTGCTGCCCCAACCTACCTGACCGAGCTGAGACTTCAGAGCTGTCCCTACCACACGCAGACCCCATCTCCTTGGAGGAATCACCAACTCATTTGTTCAAGGGAACGACATGCATGAGTACAGCAAAGGCCAGTTAGAACAACACAGCAGGGCTGGAGCCCCTTAGATGGGGTGACAAGCTCGCCTCCAGTCCTCCTGGCCTGCTGGAGGAAGTAGTGGGACTCCTGAATTTCTGGTGCCACCAGAAACCACGCACTAATTTGACTGTCATTTGTTTTTATCAAGTCCCTCTTTTAAAGTGCAGGTATCTTTGAAGAGTAAATCCTGATGTCATTCACACCCTGAGGAAAATAAATTTTGTTATATAATTTAAAAACAAAAAAGTTAAGTGGGTGGTGATCTGAAAATAATTTCCCTACTGACTAATGTAGTGTTCCTAATTTCCTTCATTTAAATGTTGCCAAGAAGGAATTTTATTGGAGGCCAGTACATAAAACAACTTATGATTAAATGAAAATAATGCCTCTTAAGAAACTTTTTGGAAAGCCTGGATTGAAAAAATTTCAAAGTGACATGGCAAGGTATATCAGTAATTAACTGAATTTAAGCAAAGCGTTTACCATGATAAATGGCTGGTTGACAGGCAATTACATGAAAAGTGTAATGCCACCATTTGAGTGGCATTGCTAATGATATGATTTGTGATAATGGCTGGCCCATTGGATTATATCATTATGGATTACATCATTCCATTACACTTTTAGGGTAACTATGAAGATGAATTTTCTTTTATAAGAATTGTTGTGTGGAATAATTGGGGACTTCCAACTGTTAAGGAGAGTTGTAATGCATGAAAATATGGGGTTTCAGCTTTGCAATAGAATTTAAGGTAGTTTGGCATAATATTTGCTACTTCCTGGCTCACCAGGATGAATTTGTCAGATCTGGCTTGCTGGGTTTGCATACCCTTCCTCCTTCATCTCTTTATGGGTACTTTTTACAAAGTTTGTGTTCAACATAGTTGGTACTCAATCAAAGGAAATGACTTTCCAAACAAGAAAAAGACTTCTCTTTGGTCTTGTGTATGAGAAGCTGTGTTCCCTTTCTAGAATTAACGAAAAACTCACTATGAAAACAAATGGACCAACAAGGGGACACTTTACCAGGTCAGGAAGGAGGAACTGAATGCACATTTAAAATCTATTGATGG
>CM052900.1:108058564-108167460 GCA_028534135.1 Potos flavus | reverse complement strand
CTCTTGATCTTGGGGTTGTGAATTTGAGTCTTGCAGTGGGTGTAGAGGTTACTAAAAATAAAATAAAATAAAAATCTTTAAAAGATGTGTTTAAAGAAGAATAAATACGTAGGCTGAGCAGGGTCACAAGGTCGTAAAATAGATAATGTCTTCAGAAAACGTTATGGAGAATTAAAATTTTATTGACTCTAGAAGCCTAGAACTTAAAATAATGAAAAGCACTGGGGGACATGACTGGAATGAGAAAAGACCATTGCTTCTCTAAGGACCCAGCAAGCTGAAATAAAGTGAGGTCTAGAGTGACCTAGCTTTGAGGCTTAAGGTTGATGATGAGCAGGGTTGAAGGGCAGGGAAAGATTGAAAGATATGCATACTTATTTCAAACATTTATTGAGCTGAGTGAGTCATTTTGACCTATCTGTTATACAGCTCATCACTATAGAAATTTTGCCTTCTGTAGTTACTGACCATAGTAAAGTGGAATATACTCTTATATATAGAACTAACAGAGAAATCAGTACCTGAATCCTATTTTGATTAACAATAACTTAATTGTGACTGTAGTCACAGAAAATTACCAAGAGAACTTCTATTTGTCCTAAAGGAACTTGTTTTGTTAGTTGCTAAATTTACATTTTCTGTTTCAAATGCTTGAGGATCTAGCAAAAAGAAAGTATGCACTACAAAATTTTCATTATTCACATGTTCAAAAGTATTTCATGACTATTTGTTGTGTTCAAGGATATAAAATTTTATAGGATGTCATTGCTGCAATCTAGTGTGGGCGAGGGTGGGGAGGGTAATGATGGTGTGTGCTATAGGAAAGAGAGGTTAAACCAGGTGGAGAAGAAACTATAAAATAAGGTTCTATGATAGAACCACATAGATGGGATTCACAATTAGGCATTCAGAAGGAGAGATTATATTTAACAGAGTGATCATGGAAAATTTGACAAAAGAGGGGGCAAAGATCTGGATATTGAGTGATTTAAATACGTAGAAGTAACAGGGAAGAAGGCAGAAAGATATTTCAGAGAGAACAATGAAATGGTCTTTTCTCTTGAATAGCTTTGTTTTCCTGGTAATCAATTGAGTAAACATATTGATAGTGGTGTGTGGTTGCCCTACTGTGATTATTATCTTGTATTTATATGCTGTGAATTTCAAAGCCCAGTTGGCGTAATTTCCCTGCTATTATGAAGGCCTAGAAGTGGTTTGTGGTCTTTTGGGAGGGGAAGATTTCCCAGAAAAAATAGTGGTGAGATTCTTAGATTTGGAAAATATGAGGCATGCATTTTTTGTCTGGTTTTGTGTGATTCCTTCTAGTTAACTGACTGATCTAGGAAGATGGCTGTTATCCTATCCTGTGCTTTAGACCTTTCTATTTGAACCTCATCCTGCAGAAGTTCATGTCTTGGGATTTATTACTCTTTCCAAGTCCAAGAAAACAAAATCTCACATTACATAATGCAAGAGCATTTTTTAAAAAGGATCATTTATTTATTTATTTGAGAGCTCGAGAGCTCGAGAACGAGTGAGGTGGGGAGAGGCGGAGGGAAAAGCAGGCGTTAAGATTCCTCCTGGAGGTGTGGGCTTCTAAAACACCTAGCTCTGAAAGCCAGTAGGGCTTGTGTCCAGGGGACCCATAGGAATATAACAAATAAAGAAGCAATTTTTAATGGGCCTGGGAGTACTTATTAAGGAGATAGACCATATGGCAGATTCCTAAAATAATTGTTACTGAATTACATAATGTATTGTTTAGAAATTGGTTGGAATATTTTTGTTATGTGCTGTCTTTATGATTTATCAGTACAAATGATAGGAAGTCAATTCCTTATCTTCAGTGACCCTACATTCTCTTTTTGTGCTTGTTAGCATTTCATTCTTAACATAGACACTCTGTCGTTCTCACCTATAGCCTCCAATTTCTTCCAGGTAAGGTATTATTCCTCCCAGGAATAACATTTCTTTCTTTTTTTTTTTTTTTTAAAGATTTTATTTATTTATTTGACACAGAGAGAGATCACAAGTGGGCAGAGAGGCAGGCAGAGAGAGAGGGGGAAGCAGACTCCCTGCTGAGCAGAGAGCCTGATGCGGGGCTCGATCCCAGGACCCTGAGATCATGACCTGAGCCGAAGGCAGAGGCTTTAACCCACTGAGCCACCCAGGTGCCCCCAGGAATAACATTTCTTAAAAACCCCTAGATAGAAGGCACTGGAACTTATCATGATGGAAGGAATTGCTAATGATGAAATTCAGGGATTTATGGATGTTATAGACTGAATATTTCCCTTCAAAATTGAAAATTTGAAGCTCTGATGCTCAATGTGATGGTATTTGGGGATGGGACCTTTGGGAAATAAATAGGTTTGGAGTGGGTCATGAGTGTGGGAGCCTCATGACGGGATTAGTGCCTTTAAAAGAAGAGGAAGAGAAAGAGAGAGCTTCTGCTCCGTGTGCCGACACTGAGGAAAGGCCCTGTGTGGATATTGCTAGAAGGCTGCCTTTTGCAAGTCGAGAAAAAGGCCATCACTAGACCATTAGACACTGAATCTTCAGGCATCTTAATCGGACCTCCCAAGCTCCCAAAATGTGAGAAATAAATGTCTCTTGTTTAAGGCACCCAATCTAAGGTATTTTGTTATAGCAGCCCAAGCAGACTAAGACAAGAGGGAAAATACCTTTTAGCTGGTATTCTTCTTCCTTTCCTTTTGTTGCTTAAGACTTTTATGCTGTTTGTCTGCTTTTATTTTCTCATATTTAACATGTCTCTTCCTGAATGTTGGGGACACTTCATGTAACCAACCAAAATCCTCTTTCCCTGGCATTATGTTTACACTTTTTCTACTGATGGGTTGTTCTTTGTTCCAACAGCAACACTTGAACTACTCAGCTCTATTTGTTTATAAATTATCTTATTTGTTTGCCAAGTCGATCGCTTTCTGGGACAAGCTGTGTTAGGATGTAATAAGTCTTAACATCATTTGCAAGTCTCTCCCACAATGTGGTTAGTCCACACATGCAAATAAATTTGAATGAATTCAGCAAAAACATCAGGTTTCATTATTCTATGTAATGATGAATAACTCATTTGATGGCATTCTCAAATTTTTGGTTGTTGGATTTAGTCATGTGTATATATGACCTATAAGAATTATTAGTTTACATAAAAACTTAATCTTAATGGAAGGTTTTACAAAAAGTTTTAAAAATATTTACTACAAAGTAAATAAAATTTGCCTTGGCACTTCATTTAAAATTGCTCATTAATTTTAGAATTTAATCTGTAATAAGGTTCCTAAAGCAGTCGCTTTTTTTCCCACAGATGCAATGAGAAAGACCAGTGTCTATTTTTTTCTTCTCTTTGAACTCTTGGACACACTGTCATGAAGAGGCATTCAAAATAGTCTTGTATTGAGCAAACATCAGCTTGATTTATGTAAAATTAGTGTTAGGCCATTTTTGACTTATAAAATGGCAACACTACTACTGATAATTATTTTCATAAGCTCACTGGTTTACGCCCTCTAAATTTAATGTTTTCCTTACATATCAGAAATTAAAGCACCGTGCTCATTCACTTCTAGAAGTCCATCGGGTCAATCGTGGGCTTCTGCCATTTTCTGGTTAATTGAGTTGTCACATTTTTGTACCTTATAGTGCACATACTGGTAAATATATATATATATATATATATATATATATATATATATACATATATTTATATATATATATATGGTTTCTGGAGAGTGACTATTTTACTTTTCAGGAGTGGACCCACCTGCAAATTCAGGTCAAAATGAAATGCATCAGTAATAATTTGGACACCTTTGTTTTGGTATGGTCAATCGTACTCATATTTCCCGGGTCTATTTGGGCAAGTCTTGTGAATACTCTTGTGCTCAGTCCAGTTCACAAGACTTATTGAGCTCCTACTGTAATGAGCCAGGTGTTGGGAATCCAAAGATGACTACGATATAAATATGTGATAATAGTATCACATATTACAGCATTAAGGGTTAAATAAGGTTGAAGTGCATCAGTAAAAAACCTCCACAGTCATTCTAATAGCAATGAATTAATTCAACAAATACGTATAATGCACTGCCCTAAGCCAGGCACTGCGTTAGGCACTCTGTATCTAGTGAGATGCAGCAGGGAACAAGACACGCATTCTTCTTGGCCTCCTGGAGCAAAGCACTTAAGTGACATGTATTTAGCAATCAATATATAGCTATTTGTAATTGTCTTCAGTTTGTTTTGCTCACTGTTGCGGGTGTAATAGCTCTGGAACAGAAATCTGATTATGTTACTCTTCCTGCTTAATAACCTTGAGTGGCGTTCTTGTTGCTAATGAAAAAAGGCCGAATACACAAGATTGAATACATAGTGACTGAAGAGTATAGCCTTCCTTTCTGTAGTCCTCGTTTCCAAGCTAACCAAGAGCATGAACGATGGGGTGATGATTTGTGCTCTGATTCTGTCAGGTGGTATTGCTGGTCTTTCTTGGGCTGTCGCCTGTGGGTCTGGAGCGCTCCACCCTGTGGACTGTGACGTCCACTACCTCTGCTGCCCATGTCTCTTGCTTTAGGGAAACCATCTCTCAGTGGCTTCGCTTCAGCCACTCCTCTTGGAGAGGTGTTGGTGGCCCAGTTCTTAGAATCGGGCCCCCTTAGAATGGGGAGTATTTATCCAGAGAATGAGATTTTTGTGTTTCCAAAAGGTAGCCTGAGGACACTGGGTGGGCCTCCCCCTGCTGAACTCAAAGTCAACACTTTCTATCAGGGATCAACTTAAGGCTGCATCTGAATCTTTTGACATCTTCTTACTTTAGGATGAGTTTCCTGTATTTTGATGGGTACTTCCTACTCAGGTTGGGCAACTCTTTTACACTTAGTGTATGAATCTTGAACCTTACATCACAATCCTTTTCATTATGTTTCCAAGGGGCTTTAAGGGCCTGATACATGTAGATATTTCATTTAATTTTATTTCAACCAGCACTTATTGAGCACTTATTATGTCTCAGACACTATGCTAGATTATAGAGTGTATTTTCTTGAGAAGGCAGGGTGATCCCAATTGGCCCTCTGTTATCGATGAGGGAGCCTAGACTCTGTGAGAGTTCAATAATTTGCCTGAGGTAACAGAGTAAGGAAGTGGCCAAGCTGGGGCTGAAATTTAGGCCTGTCGACCCTGTGGCCTCATGCAGCTTCCCAGCATGATCACCTCCATGATCTACAGCCACTTTAGATTCCCGAGGATTTAATGAGCATGAATGACAGTACCCTAAAGCTAACCTTTTAGAATTCTGGGGGACTACTCCTGCGATGGCTGCAAGTGCCAGTAAGCTCTATAGGATTCGGAGGACACTGTCGATGGCAATAAAAGGCAGCTCCCTGTGCATAATTAAGCTTTGCTCCCCCTCTTTAACTACAAATGTAGGGGAAAGACTTTTTTATAACTTAAATTTCTAAGTGACTTAGACATCCTTGAGTGCTTCTTATTTTCTTTACTCTCATGAGCCCTCTAAGGAGTAACATGTTAAAAATTATGATGATTCTTTCCAGATGTCGGAGTTTTGATTGTAAGTAGAATAGGAGTAGCTGAGTGGTGGTGGAGCTGGCGTTGCCTATGGAAAATGTTCAGACAACACACGAAGACCTGCCAAGTCTCTCGCAATGTTTTATTTGTATTGATGTGTTTTGGCTCAATTGGCTTGAGGTTGTGGGGCTGATTGGAATGACCAGGCAAAAGAACTCTGGGGTCTCCCTCCCCATTCCTGTGAGTCCTGAGTATTGAGGAGATTAAAGATATGAATTCTGCATTTAGGTAAGAGAGTGAACAAAATATGCACTGTTGATTAATATGTTAAGTATCTTAAGAAATTACTTAATTCGGAAAGTAAGTGAGAAATCAGATTGGAGGGAATTTCAACGTTTAAATGAATACTTGCCTCTAAAATTACCACTATGTGATTTAAGAAAATCACAAATTCACTCTGAAATCATATTAATTTATCACATTTTATCTTCTGTTTAAAAAAAAGATACAGGTCTTACTCATTTTTATACTTCACGGAGATTCCTTGCCTTCCTTAAGACTATGCTTCTATTTATTTCAGGGGTAACTGTTCAGCCTGCCTCTCCATCTCTCTGGGATTTCCTAATGGGAACCAAATTTTGATCCATTAGGTTCCCCTCAGAATTACCTTGTGGGTTTAGAAGCTGCCAGATATCAGTAAAGATGGTAGAAATTTTGACTGTGAACTTGTTTCCATTTTCAAGTAAAATATATTTCATACATTCTGCTTGTTGCAGAAACATGTTTGTTACCCAATTTTGGTCCAATTTCTAAATTTCCCTTAGTCTTTTCAACCATGAGAGAGGAGGGCATATATCACAAGGGAGCGTGCATATGTTCAGTTCAGAGGTAAACCTCCACCAGAGAATCTTGCGATTCTTGAGAAATTTGTCTTTTGGTTTCTGTTGCATGAGAGACAGAAAGGAGCTGTATGTTATCAGTACCAACCTTAAGTTGTCCAGGTGATGTTTTTGTCACTCTAAGATCACCTTCAGGGGTGCCTGGGTGGCTTAGTTGTTAAGCGTCTGGCTTTGGCTCAGGTCATGGTCTCAGTCAGGGTCCTGGGATTGACCCCTGCATCAGGCTCCCTACTCGGCAGTGGAAAGCCTGTTTCTTCCTCTCCCACTCCGTCTGCTTGTATTCCCTCTCTCTCTGTCTCTCTCTCTGTCAAATAAATAAATAAAATCTTTAAAAAAAAAATAAAATCACCTTCAACTTTTCTGATATTGGGAAATTATTCTGTGTAACAAAATCGAACCGCAGAAAATTTTCTTTGTGTATAGTTTTGTTGAAATAGTGATTAGCAAATCCCAGACATCTTTTTGGAGTCTCTAGGAATTCTGGACTCAAGAAGAAAGACCAGTTTGGAAAACAATTTTATAAATTCAATTGTATTAACAAACGTCTTCCAAAACAGGCGGCATGACAAATGGAAAAACTCTGGAGTCAGACAAGTCTGGATTTGAGTCCTGGTTCTGCCACTTACTAACCATATAACCTTGGCCAGATTATTTCACTTGAGGAGCTTGTTTCCTCCTCTGTAAAATGACAAAGTGAATATATACCTTTCAGAATTATTATGAGAAATCAACATATGTAAATTTAGACAAGAGAAAGCCTCTCAATAATTGGAAAATATTTAAAAATATAAAATGAAAATTGTTACTGCATAAGTTAAATTTGCACTGTGAAGCATGCTAGCCACATAAGGCAAAAGATTAATGCTATGCAGCCTAAAATGTGGATATGGATCTTTCTCCCTATTGCTGTGGCTATAATCATAATACTAATAGCTGTCATTTATTGTGTTATTATTCCGTACTAGGTGTTGTAAAAACATTATGTCATTTAATCTTCAGAACTGTTCTATGGGTAATTTATGTGATTCCAAACAACAAGCTTAGCTGAAGTAAATTAACATTTAAAAAATAATTTACTTTGTCATTGTACAGACATAGCCATTGGATTTTTATAAAAATAAGTTAGGCTAAATCAGCTTTCCTCACAGACCTTTGAAGTTAGTCTAGTGATTAAGTCAAGTAGGAAAAGCTCCAAGAAAAAGAGGGTTTTTTTTTTTTTTAAGATTTTATTTTTTATTTGACAGAGAGAGAGAGCACAAGCAGAGGGATGCTGCAGAAGGAGAGGGAGAAGCAGGCTCCCCACTGAGCAGGGAGCCTGATGTGGGACACGATCCCAGGACTCAATCCCGGGATCCTGGGATCATGACCAGATGCTTAACCAACTGAGATACCCAGGTACCCCTCTAGGAAAAAAAGTTGTATATGTCGTTAAAAAGATAAATCCTAGGACGAACCTATCACGTTTTCTAGGACTGTGAACAATATGAATCGAATGGTGTTAGTGAGCTCCATGAAACCAGAAGGTGCTTCAAACTGCCCATTACCAAGCATGTTGCTTGAAATAGGTACTTAAAACCTACTTAGCAGGTACTTAACATAGTAGGTACTTAATGGTGGTTATTGAATGAAGTTTTGTTGAATAAATAAATTAGTTTTTAATATGGAAAAATATGCCTTTTTGAAAGTCATTAAGATAATTTTTTTCTTTTTTCTTTTTTTTTTAAGATTTTATTTATTTATTTGACACAGAGAGAGATAGATCACAAGTAGGCAGAGAAGCAGGCAGAGAGAAAGGGGGAAGCAGGCTCTTGGCTGAGCAGAGAGCCCAATGTGGGGCTCGATCAGAGGACCCTGAGATCATGACCTGAGCTGAAGGCAGAGGGAGGCTTTAATCCACTCAGCCACCCAGGTGCCCCGATAATTTTTTTCTGATTGATAATTTTAAATCTTTCTTTTTAAAAAATATTTTATTTATTTATTTATTTGAGAGAGAAAGAGTGAGTGACTGGGGAGGGTAGAGTAGGGGAGTAGCAGAGGGAGAAGGAGAAGCAGTCTCCCAGCTGAGCAGGGAACCCCACTCAGGGCTCTATCCCAGGACCGTGAGATCATGACTGGAGCCAAAGGCAGACACCTAGCCGAGTCACCTAGATGCCCCAATAATTTCAAAGCTTTCAAAATGTTTTAAGTAGTTGAATTTAAAGCTAATCTGAGTTTTTCCAAATGAACATTGGATTTTGTCTTTTTTTAAATTTTGAAAATATTTTTTCAAAGTGAGAAAATGCATACCTAAGAAAACCTTGTATTTAAATTATGTTTATAAGCATATGAAATGCTGGAATTTATAAAACTAGCTATATCAGGAGTAGCCAAAGAAAGAGAAATGATAAAATTTGAAACATTCTGATGTGTTTAAATTTTGAATATAATCTAGTTTTTATGTTTTCTATTAATGTTCTCTGGACTATAGAGTAGAATAAAAAGTATAACAAACATAACTAGAATATTACAGCGCATATAATGTTGTAAGCCCTGCAAAGTGTTTTATATGCATTCTATTTCTTAATCCTCACAACAACCCTGTTAGACAAGTATTGCTATCTTTCCTATTTTACAAATGAGAAAACCGAGGCATGAATGTCCAGTGACTTGCCCAAGCTCACGTAGCCAGCAAGCAGCAGAAACAGGTTTGGAGCAGTTTTCTTTGAGTCCACATCCCTCAATCCTACTTGTCTGTTGTGCCCAGAGCTCAGCCTGAGCTTGGTGGGTACAATTCCTATGGGAACTCGTCCCCACCATGTGTAGGGATGGGGTCATTGATCAATATATTGCTAGCTCAACTAGCAAATACAGTTGCCCCTTGAACAACACAGGGGTTAGGGGCATTGACCCCCATGTACTTGAAAATCCACTCATAATTTTGACTCCCCCAACCTTAACTATTAATAGCTTATTGTTGACCGAAGGCCTTACAGATAATATTCACTTAACGTGTATTTTGTATGTGATATGTATTATATACTGTTTTCCTACAACAAAGTAAGCTAGAGAAAAGAAAATGTTAAGAAAATTATAAGAAAAAGAAAATACACTTACAATACTGTACTGTATTAAAAAAAAAAAAACTGGGGACCTGGGTGGCTCAGTTGCTTAAGCATCTGCCTTTGGCTCAGGTCATGATCTCAGGGTCCTGGGATCGAGCCTTGAGTGGGGCTCCCTGCTTCTCCCTCTTTCTCTGCCTGCCACTCCCCTCTCTCCCCACCACCCCTGGTCCCCACTCGTGCTCTCTCTCTCTCTCTCTCTGAAAAAAAATCCAGGTAGAAGTAGAGCTACGCAGTTGAAAGCCAAAAGCCGTGCCATTCAAGGGTCAAATGTAACTTGTTCTCCCTAAAGTGTCCCAAATTATTTGCTCTGCCAGAGGGAATATCCACATACCTTCTCAAGAGAATCAGATGAGGGAACTCCAGATGAAAAGAAAATGGATGTGTGCAAAAAATAAAAGCTCCGTTTTGAAAGTGAAATGGATTTTTTTCTGAGCTATTACAGACTCAAGCTGAATACTGAGGAGCCTCATAAACCTTGGGGTTAGTTTCCTGACTTATCACTATTGCTCAGTCCAGGCGTTCTCAAGAAGCACAGCTGTTTAGATATTTCACCCTGTGCCACCAGACCAAACCGAGGTGCTGCCGTGGTTCGGAATCTGTAACGGCCCCCGAAAACCAAGGCAGCATCCTTTTTGTAGGTTAATTAATGCAAAATTCCAATTCCATTTGCCTTATTCCAAATGGATCTTGTGTGAGAGCAAGGAAATTTAAATACAAAGGTGATTTTTTATGCAACATTATGTAGGATTTTTCATTATATCAAAGCAAGCATTAAAATTAAATGGACTACACAGTAATAGTAATATAAATATTTTCCCCCTCACTGCATTTATAATTTTTTTTAAAGATTTTTTAAATTTATTTGAGAGAGAGAGAGACAGTGAGAGAGGGAACACAAGCAGGGGGAGTGAGAGAGGGAGAAGCAGGCTTCCCACGGAGCAAGGAGCCCTATTCGGGGCTCGATCTCAGGACTCTGGGATCATGATGTAGGACCCTGGGATCATGACCTGAGCTGAAGGCAGACGTTTAACAGACTGAGCCATCTAGGCGCCCCTATAATGTCTTTTTTATACTACATTAGCCTCTATACTATAACATATTTCAAATAAAAAACAATAATGGGGTGGTGAGGAGAGAAAATTATTTCTTGGCAATGTGAGAAAGATTGATTTTGAAAAATGCAAGTAAGTTAGATATCTGCTCATACACATTTAAGTATACTTTTCTCTAAATACATTCAATTAACTAAACCCAATTGCCATATTTTGTGTCTTTGTACCTTTATTTTTATAATAACGTGAATGGAGTCAATTATCTTATTTCCTGTAGTAGTATTTGAGAAAGCCAGACCCAAGTAGAATTGCCAAAAGAAGATATAGTATTTTAATAACTATGCTGTCAAAAATGACACCTACATTTATTTGGGTTCTATTCCTCAGAAAGAACTAAATGGATTGACAAACTTTTCAAAACAACACACACACACACACACACACACACACACACACACACACACACACACTCACCCTCAGGCTTAGCAAAATCAAGAGACTCCCAGCCTAATAGGTAATTGTTTTGGAAATTTATGTTTCTAAAAAGGGGAGGGGGCAAAATGCAAACACCATTTCAACCATAGCTAATTGAAAACAGCTGGTGAATGAGCCGATTTTGGCAAAAAAAGTGAGTTGCAACACTTGAAATGACTGGTGTAGAACTCAGAAAGAAGTCCAAGGAAGTAAATATTTCTTTGTGGGCAATTTACTTTAGCCAGACAACTCTATGAAGAATGGTAGTATCCAGAAAGTTATTTGCTTTGAGATAAGCAGATAACCAGCCTTTTAAGGCAGTAGTGTTCTCTGAGAAACAAACAAAAAACAAATAAAGAAAACCCTTTGGCGCTCAAAAGATACTGACTCTCTGAGCAGTGTTTTTTTCCCAAGCAGTGGCCGACTGAAGTAGGTACAATTATTGAATATTTTAATAATTCAATTCATTTCACTGAAATGTGATAATACTCAGCACGGCAAGGGAGAAGGGATGAGGCTTATGGGAGAGCAAATTTTTAAAACTTTTCTGAGGGCAATTTGTTAATACTCTTAAAAGCCTTAATGCATGTGCACACTTTGGCTCAGAGATTTCACCTTTAGGGAAATTATGCCAAGGAAATAATCAGCTATCCAGATAAAAATTGTCAACTATATGTCAACTAACAAGGAAATCATTAAAAAAAAAAAAAAGGTACATCTCTTCAGGAGAACTCTATGCAGCCAAGTTCAGAGAAGTATTTCTTGGCACAGAAATAAGCATAATATTTTAATGTTTTACTAAGGGAAGAAAAATACAGACCAAAAAGTGTATATAGAGTAGATACCATTCGAATAAAAATAAAATGAATATATCCCCTTAAGGTGGAGAAACTTGATAAAATGCAAACCACAGTAGGAAAAACAGTTAATTTTGAAAATGATTGAGATTGCCTTTACCTGTGATGTGTTATATACTCCCTGCTGGAGTTGGGAGCCGGGGCTGGAACAGTTGAACCTTCTGAGTTGACTCAAAGATAAGAATTTATCTGCATGGTTACTAGCTATAGGTTCATATTTGGAGTGGCCCCAACCTCGGGACTGTTTGACAAATGTTTTGTATCAGAACATGGATTAGATTAATTTAGAAAAATCTTATATATGAAAATTCTCAAATGATTAATTCCCAGAGACATTAACCCCCAACCCCCTTTTTTGAGAGGGAGAGAGCTGCCAGTGGGGAGGGGCAGAGGGAGAGGGAGAGAGAGAATCTAAAAGCAGTCTCCATGCTGGGCTCCCCTGATGCGGGGCTCGATCTCACAACCCTGAGATCATAACCTGAGCTGAAATCAAGAGTCAGACACTTAACCAACTGAGCCCCCCAGGAGCCCCCCAAGATTTTTTTTTAATGTGGTGGGATTTTGCACTCTATAAATAATTTCACCTTTGGTGTCCTTTATATACCTCCTTAGGCCATGGATTTGCTGCCACTGGCTGTCAATTTGTCAGCCCCTTTGGTTTAGGGGAACTGCCACTTCTTTAAATGGCACATTCTTGAAACTACACGTTTTGCAAACTGTCTGGGGTTGAAAGAGACTTATGGGGTGTGAGTTTTGGATTTGAAAAATTAGCTTGGATATGAAATCATGAGGGCATGAAGGGTTTCCCATGCCAGTAGGTAAACAAAGATGTGAGCTGCCTTGGTGGATTTCAGCATTCAAAACTGTCATGGAAACTTACTGTGCTTGTCCTAGAGACAGGGTCCCTTTTCTGCTCCACTTGAAAACCAATGGCCGGGTCAGACAGCCAGAAATGGAATGGCCATGCAATGACGAATGAAGCATATTTGGTTTTACAAGCCTTCATGTAGAATTGTCAGTAGCGTGCCCCAGCTACTGATTTGTTCTGAGAACCCTGCTTCTACCTTTTCCTGATGTGTCCAAAGTTCTTGTACTTCAGTCATATTTGTCAGTGTGTTTATTTACAAGAAGTTATTTTACTTCGAGGCAATGTCAAAATTTCAGAAAAATGTAGGAAGAGTACAAAGAAAACTTTTTTCCCCTGAATTATTAGAGAGCAATTGCCTTCTTGATGTCCCATCATCTTTGGGTATTTTAGTGTATTTCCTGCCACTGTGGACATTCTCCTAATGGACCACGATAAAACCACCAAATTAGGAAATTAACACTGATGCATTACTACTGTCTCTCCTCAAACATCTTGCAAGCTTTATGAATTATCTTGAAAATGCCTGTCGTGAAAGGGTCCAGGTCAAAATCTTACAAGACCTTCAGCTGTCGTGAGTGCTTCTTTAGTCTTCTTCAGCCTTTTCTCACTTTCCCCTGGATGTTTATGACCTTTGAAGATTACACAAAGGTTACTTTGTGAAATGTCCTCAATGTATGTTTCTCTTGTTTTCTACTGATTGGATTCAGCTTGTGTCCTAGGCAGGAATATCACAGAAGTGATGCTGGGTTCTTGTCATTGTTTCCCATCACAATTTCTCTTTGTCCCATTATTGATGATGAGATCATCCATCATTTAGTGATCTCTGATCATTTGGTTAAGGAGTTTTCTGCCAGCTTACTTTTGTAATTACTCTTTGTGATTAATGAATATTTTGTAAGGAAATACTTTGAGAATAGCTATACTTCCTATTCCTTATCAAATTTCCTTCATTCCTACATTCCTTTTTTTCCCTTTTTCCTTCCTATTCATCTCAGTATGGACTTATGAATTCCTGTTTTATTCGAAGGGCTATATTTCTTCCATTATTTATTTTTTAAATTTATTTTATTTTTAAAGATTTTTATTTTATTTATTTGACAGAGAGACAGCGAGAGAGAGAGAACACACAAGCAGGGGGAGTGGGAGAGGGGGAAGCAGGCTTCCTGCTGAGGAGGGAGCCCCATGTGGGGCTCGATCCCAGGACCCTGGGATCATGACCTGAGCAGAAGGCAGACGCTTAATGACTGAGCCACCCAGGTGCCCTCATTATTTATTTCGAAGCTTAAATTATCCCTTCATTTCATTGGGGGAATCTTTTTCAAGCTGGCACCTATGTCTTTTGACATACCCCATCATACTTTGAACACATCCTTACTTTCTGGCAAGAAGAGGTTCCACATTCATCTTTTATTTTCCCTGCTTCAGCCCTAGAGTCATCCATTTCTCTAAGAACTTCTGATCCCTTTTATTAGAGAAGGGTATTTAGAAATAAAAATCTTGGTGCTAGGTAAGCTCATCACTGCTATTGCAGTGGTACTATTCCCAGCCAATATAATATCTATCTATTGATCGATTGATCTATCTTATTAAATATATATATATATAGATATTAGAATTTTATAATTTACAGAAAACTTAAAAATGTTCTCCAAATAGTCTTAGCTTGTTTTACTAAATGAGTATTTTAACTTTCTCTCTAGCTTGATAAAACCAGCTAATTCCTCAATTCTCCATATATAATATTATATATTCCTTAGCTTTGTCTATTCAAGATGCCTGGGGTATATATATATATATATATCTCCCAGCCTTGAAGGTATATATTCATCTGTATTTTTATGTTGACCCCATGAGTTTACAGAAATATCTCCAATTCTAGTCTTATGCCACAGGATTCATTCTAGTTTTTTCTTTATCCTTATTTGTAACTCCCTTCAACTGTGAGAAATCTAGCTCCCAATACCTTCAATATATTTACTTATTTGCTCAATTCTTCTGTATATGACCAGTCTCTACTGCCAAGTCCCCTTGTTCTACCTACCTTGTTTAGGCTAGAAACAAGATACCTTACTTTGCTTGAGCCTTGACACCCCAGGCTGTACTGCGCCTACATGTGGAGACCCTCCTTACTCCATTTGTCTCTGACACCTGTACCTGGCCATCCCTCTACATGCATACCTTCTTTACTCCCTGGCCATCCAGAGGGATGTAGAGACATAGATACCTTCTTTACCCTTCTCAGGCTTTGGGTGCAGTTAGGTGATGGCTCCAGGGCCATTGAGAGTCCTCCATGTTGTCCATTTTCTCTCTTCATCAGCATTGAAGCAGAGTATAAAATTATTCTGGTGACCTGCATGGCACATAATATCACAGACTTTCTGCCAGTAGTTGGCCATCAACATCACTTTGGGAAAACATCATTCAATTTCCAGGATCTTGCTGTAGTCTCACGTTGGCACCTATTGTTGCAATCATTCACTTGGTATGCTTTATTCTTACTATAATGAAGAGAATATAGTGCTGGCTTTATAGTTTCCTTTATATAAGTGACAGTAAACAAAGCCTGACTTTTAGAAAATTGTAGCTCCATTTCCTCCAGTCGTTAAGAATGAAGACTTTGGGGATGCCTGGGTGGCTCAGTTAAACATCTGCTTTCAGCTCGGGTCATGATCCCAGGATCCTGATATTGAGTCCTGCATCAGGATCCTTGCTTGCCTGCTTCTTTCTCTGTCTGCTGCTCCCCCTGCTTGTGCTCTCATTCTCTCTCTGTCTCTGACAAATAAATAAAATTTAAAAAAAAATTCTTTCTTAAAAGAATGAAGACTTTGTGAATGAAAATATGAGCCTTACCCAGAGTTATAATATGAATTCCACTAGGTAAACTAGGCACAAATTTGTGAAATGTTGTAGAGTCTTATAGTATGTTTGGAACCAAGAAGCAGAGAAGAGGAGGCCCAGCATGAATTTGGCTTTAGGGGGAGGAAATAAAATCTAGTGGCATGTTCTCAAGGTCCCTTTTTGTTTGCTGCATTCACTCAAGCAATCTTTATTTCTGATGATGTAATGTCCTTGGTTTTTACATTATTTTTTTATATGAGGCACTCATTGCTTTTCAACACCAATTCATATATTTCCACTCTATGCCTGGGTAGTTGAGCAATAAATAGCACTACATATATTATGCAGATGGAAGGATTAGGATTTGCCTATGTGATGTGATGTAGAGAAATGAGCAGTTAACTGTTTTTTAACAAGTTAGAGAGAAAGTTAAAATTCTCATCCAATAAAACAACCTGGGACTATTAATTTGGAGAACTATTTAAAATTTTCTCTAAACTATAAAGTTCTAATATGGTTATTGCTTTTGCTAGAGGCTGAGAGACCCTGCTACAAAGCTGATATAAATTTTATGGCTGAGCTTCATATTGGTAATAAACTGTTGGACCATTTAATGTTAAATATGAAAACAAGTTACTCAGCTGCTTGAAGAAAATACTATGACTGCATGTTGAAAACAGGCATTTATTAAGTCATTGTGTTCTAGAAAAATGAGAGATAAAGCCACCACTTTTTTTTTTAAGCCACCACTTTTTTAAAAAATGAGATTGTGTTTACATTTTGCTGTTTAGTTTAGCAAATTAATCTGTATCCTAGACATAGGGATGGGATATTAAAGAGTTAAAGCAAAATAGTAGAGGAATAGAAAGGATTTTAGATTATTAAAGGGTTTAAAAACTATTAATATAGAGAAAGATAATTATCATATAATATGTAATTACATTCTTAAGTGAATTGCAGAGATTTTATTATGTTGGTATTGATAATACATATGTCAACAAGTCTTGTCCCTGGCCCTGGTTCTTGAGTTCAGCCAAGAAAAAATTCAGGGCCAAACTCTTAAGTGTGCAAGGGTTTAATAGCAGTTTAAGCAAAAGTATACTCTCAAGTTTCGAGACCAGGCAGGCCCAGAGGTGGCAGCTCTACTGGGGATCAGGGTAGTCTTTACTTTTTATGCTTGGATAGGGTATGAATCATAACTAGGGCAGTGTCTGACTAAGGTTGCAGCCAATCATCTAAGGGACTCCTCCTACTGCTTGGGAGAGGAAGTTTTTGGCCCTGTATGGTCCTTCTGGGAACTGTCATGGAAGCCATTCTCTGCCCAGGGGTAGGATCGGGAGTAGGGGGGATTAAAAACCACAATGTAAATGTATTATAATGAAGCTATAGGTTACTGTAAGGCAGTGGTTTTAGGGAAGAATGCATGCGTATCCCCTGGGGTCTGTTTGGAACTTGGTCTCTGCCCTTTTATCATTCAGAAAGCACTCGTTCCCTGCTCATATCTAGTTAACTGCCTACTCTATCACATAGACATTACTGTAGTTACTTTGGTTTAAATCTCAAGTATTACCATATTGTTGTACCTAGTATGGGGTTGTGCACATATACAAGTGAATGTTTCTTGAGTTTCGGTAAATATATATTGGCAATTTGGTAACTATTTAGACAGCTTAGTGAAGATTCAAACTTGAAAATATATGCCAGAAGCTCATTCACTGTCAATGAAAATTCCTTTTAAAATATTATTAACAGGTCTACAGGGGCCTGGGTAGCTCAGTTGGTTAAGCCTCCAACTCTTGGTTTCAACTCAGGTCATGATCTCATGGGCTGTGAGATCAAGCCCCACGTTTGGCTCCTCGCACAGTGGGGAGTCTGCTTGAAGATTCTCTCCCCCTGCTTGTCTCTCCACTCTTGTGTGCTCTTTCTCTAAAATAAATAAGTAAATCTTTAAAAAAAATAAAATGTTATTAACAAGCTTAAAATCTTATTTTCAAGTATATTAATGAATTAGAAGTTAACATGTCTCTTAAGAAGTAAAAATATTTCATAAATATTAAGACAACTTGTTACAGAAAGGGATAGTTTTCTAAGCATACAAACAGGCTGCCAAACAGAAGGAGTTTACAATAAATTATAATTGGAGAGACAATCTGCCCTAATGTGAGTCTTATAATTATAGGAAAAAAGCCTGCAGAGAGAGGAAAATCATGAGATGGTCCCCATGGATCATGGAGCTCAGAAGGAAACCAGTACCCAGGACTCAAACTATAGAGCAACCAGCAAGGTAAGTGAAGAGAGTTGTAGCCTGGCTGTTTGTTCTAACATTCTGATTCTTTAGGGTTCTCCATGGGCACATTTGTTTATGTTGTGAATCAGTGACTAACAATTCAGTGTTGAATGGAAAAGAAAACAAGAACAGTAACAATTAAATAACCCAAGGGATTTCCATCAGTGCTCTCTCAGCTCCTTTGAGGAAAGCTCCAGTCTTTTGGCCTGTTTTGTCTTCTGTCCGGGGATTTTTTTTCTTCAGATCCTAACCAATCAAACTATTGTATATGTTTTCCTTCCCCTTAAAAAACAATGTAGTCACCCATCTTCCTTAATGCTTTCAACGGAATGAATAATAAAAGAATTCTTGGAAGGGGAGGAGAAAAGGAGAATTTATGAGAGAAAATCCCACCCACCTTTCTTTAAGATAGAGGACACTTTTTAGAATTGGCTGTTCTTTTTCTCTGAAAGACACTGAAAGAAAGAAGGGAATCTATGGGAATGTGAGATAACTAAGCTCATCTGTCTTTAGTCTTTACAATAAGCTTTGCTGGTTTGACTTGTGAAGGGATAGAAAAAGCTTGTTTGAAGCAGATTAGGGACCTATACTTCACAACCATTTCTTGGTGAAGCAAGAAATGATTGTAAACAGAATGAATGGTGTTTATTAAGACCAAGACAAACATTAAATAGCTAAACAGCTTCGTACACGTTTTATTCTCTTTATGCATTCAAGGACTTTACGCACTCCACACAGTAGGGTAAGGGAACTGACTTACAAGCATTTATTATGTGCCACATAGTGTGTTAGACATTTTATTTAAATTATTTCTTCAACTCTCAAATACCTATTAAATTATTATGGCATGTTACTTTTTGAATTATTATGGATTGTTGTGAGGATTAAATGAGATAAAATAAGTCATATCTGGTACATTAAATTCTCACAACCCTATAAATCTCAACAAGGTTAAAGTGACCCAGCCAAGGTCACATAGTTAGAATGTGGCTTAGATGGTGTTCTCATCCTCACTCCTGCTGTTGTGCTATATGACTGCACAATAATGCATTTGCAGGATAATTGTCTACCATGCATGTGATAGGAGAGATCGTGGACCAGAAATTCCAAGCAAAAGTGTTTTATTGTTAGACAAAAATCTATTCTGAGTAATAATTTATAGTTACTGGGAGAAGCATTATTTTTATACCTCTTCTACTCTTGAAGTACAATGTTTTGCAAATTGCTTAACTTCCTCTTTGTAAACTCAGTGCTGCAGGCAAGCAGCACTTGTTTTCCCACTGGCAAAGTATTTCTAAATCCATATGTGGAGATTAAGTTTGAGGAAATCTGATATCCCAGACTTTGTGTAATGAAATGAATGTGACACTTATTTGGGAATTTTGTGTTCTTATGATGATTATTTAATTTTTCTAAGCCTTCATTGGTGGAATCCTTGAAACCACTTCTTTGATAGAATGGTATGCTACATAGGCAGCAATGTGAGTAGAATTTAATATTCATAGAGATGTCAAGGCTGTGGTTTTTAGTCCTAATATTATTCGTGATTATTTTGATGCAAACATTAGGGAAGGTGCAGAAATACAGGTGAAATTATAAAGAGTTTAGGACTAAAACACTTATGATGACAAAAGTGATGGTTAGCTCATAGTTAATTCACTTAAGTATACCCTTAAATGTGTAGATTGCTTTGTGTAGTATAGAGCTTCCAGATTATTCACAAGATGAAAAGGATAGGTTAGTACTAGGATGTCAAATGTTAAATGTGAAAGTCTGTTTTTAAAAAATGTGTGTGTATTTGTGTGTATGTGTGTGAGTGAGTGAGATGGGCTGATGAAGGAATGATTGGAATAGTAAAGGATGAATAAAAATATTTTACCTCCTTAGATTACCTTTCGTTTTATGGAACTAGCCATTGACAATGACTTTTCATCAATTTTGCCTAGTGTTGTTTTGGTTTTAGCATTATCTGTGATAATATGGTGTTACACAGTTATTTCTTCATTAATTATTGTTTATTGCCTATGCCACTTAGACTTTAACCAAGTTGCCACTTTTTCTAGGAGCTTAAATTTTCTGCACTAAATTCTTCCATTAAACATACATAATATTTTTTTCACTACTAATGGGCAGAAAAAAATGGAGTAAAAGAAAGCAAAAAGAGAGAGTAAGGAATTGGCAAGAAAATCTCAGTGTTCTATCTTCATGTTACTAGGAAAAACATGACACTTCCTTAATTTGTACTTGAAAACAAAAAAATGCTAGCTTTTATATTTTAATTAGTTTGGGGACCTAAGGATAGGGAATAAGAAGTTTTAAGTAAATTCAAGGAAAAAATTGCCTATTTCTAGAAAAAAAAGGTTTTTAAAAATTATTATAATACTCTAGACAGTTGATAAAATGCCTCTGTGAACATTAGATAGTTCTTACAAAACAAAATTTTTGTTATTTGTACATAAATAAATGAGAAACATATGAATTAAATTTCACATAAAATACACATGACTTAAAAAATTAAATGTAAAAAAATACTTGGCAAAACTTATTTGGGGTTTGGTAAAACATGAAACGTGTTTTGGGTTTGGTAAAGCCACAGACATTTAAAAAATATCTTGAAATAATCACCAAACCCAAAGTATTCCTAAGTTAGCCCACTCTTTAGAAACTTTTTATTGTGATGATGTCTCTGATGATTGATCACTTATTTCTTTTACTGAAGAAAAAAATACAATTATGAGAAATTCAAGGGAGATCAAATTTTCTTTTTCCAGTGAACTGCTAGAATTTGAAAACCCAATAATTTAACAGGCATGTTGTTTGCTTGTTTTTAAAAACCCTAAGCAGCAGTATTATTACAGTTGGGCTATAATAGTCAAGAATTGGCTTCTCTCCATTCAGAGCTCACGTTTCCTCTTGAGAAGAACTTGAGAGTACATCTCATCCATCTTTTGATCTTTCTCCTCCTCTTTTTCCTTCTTCTCCTCTTCTGTATTTCACTGTTTTCCTTGAGTGTATCTCAGTAACATTACCCCTGGTTACATGTTGGCAATTGCAAAGACAAATGTCAACCCTAGGTCTCTACCAGTCTAGCAAAACTATTCCTTCTTTATGTTCCTTAGCTTCTCTATAGGTGCCAGTGTTCTGAGCTGTGCCTACTCTTTACAGTTTCAGCCACACAGACCTACTTAAATATCAACCACTGGAGAGTACCCAAACTATCCTTTCATCAAAGTTTACCTTATGGACAGTCTGCAACACACTGGGGAGAGAGGTGTTGGAAATGTCTTGTATTATTTATTATAGTTGCTCACGTTGCTTTGTAGGAGAAGAAAAATGGCATTAGACTTTAGTTGGACAGTTTCTAATAAATTTCTGTATGACTCTTTTGGTGCAAGAAATAGAGTTTCATTTGAGTTACGTTAAAGCGGAAATAGGATTTATGGCTATCTCGTAGCACACAAAGCTTAAATAGTAGTTAGATCTAGAACCAGGTGCTGCAACACTACCGGGCTCTTTCTGTGTCTCATTAACTACTCTGGATAAGTCCGTAGCATTTTTCTCTTCCACAGAGAGGCTTCTTCTACTTCTTTGGTTTACATGGAAGAACATGGCTCATATAGTTTCTGAGTTTACTTGTAACAAGTTCAGCACCAGAAGAAAGACTTAAATTCTTCTTTTGTTCCAAATTCTAAATTTTAGAAGTAGAGCTCTTACTGGCTGTAGAGAGCAAAATGGAGTCCCTCATGTCAAGCAGGGGCTGGTGTCAAGCAATGACGCAAGCAGTTAAAGGTACTGCTGCTAGGAGATACCACAGGGACCAGCATCAGTGGACACTCCAGAACTGAAAACAAGCAGAACCAGAGGAGGTCTGTAGGGGCCCCAAACTGATTAAATCCCTTTAAAAATGGAAGGATTTTGGCAGCAAACTGTCAGACTCTTCAGAACTGACCCCTCTATGTCTGACCCCTTAAAAAAGGCAGCTGTCACCAAAGGCTTTTCTTGGTTGATCGTCAAACAGAACCAAGATCCTTCACTGCTTGAACATAGGAAGCAGTAAGTGCTGAGAGCTGACCCTGACCAGACCGAGGCTTTATCGCCACCGCATGCCCACGGACTGACTTTGCCTTTGGCTCATTAACTTCCTGCATCCTGTTAGCTTGTTTGTTGTGTGGTTTGTCTTATGCCCTACTCTGTGTGCTGTGTAAGAAATCAAGTTTAATCACATGGTGAAATGTCATTGAGTTTAAAAATCTGAACCTGCTTTATAATTGTGATTTAACTTTGCTTTACGATTGAATAAAGTTGACATTGTGGAGAGACACAACGCATGTGTGCACCTTCATAGCATGCTCATGACACTGGCCCAGCCTGGTATTTACTTTCATACTAGTCAATTGCAGCCAGGGGATGGGAGTTACATGTACAACCATGAATACTGGGAGCCATTCTTTTCACCATGTGAGTGGGGCTAGGTGGATATAAGGAAGTATGGTGCTCAGGTAAAGAGGGGTTGGGGGACAAACCAAAAAATATACATGACAAAAGTTGCTCACATTTAAGTGCTAATTTTCTTGTTAAAAAATAAAGATATTGCTTATTTATGTTTTATTTATTTTGAAGAATGATGGTCTAATTCAGATTTTATGAGGCATTACAACAGGTTGGTAGAGATGCATAAAGAGAAAAGAAATGTATAACACTGCTTTTCTTTCTTTTTTTTAAAATTTTATTTATTTATTTATTTGAGAGAGAGAGCGTGGGAAGGAGAGGGAGAGAGAACCTGAAGCAGACACCACACTGAACACAGAGCCTGATGTGGGGCTCAATCTGATGACCATGAGATCATGACTGTGAGATCATGAGATGAGCCAAAACTTAGAGTCGGATGCTTAATTGACTGAGCCACCTGGACGCCCCTAACACTACTTTTCATGTCACACTTGTAGACAATTACACAGTCCACATAAAAGATCTTTTGTTAAAATTTCATTCAAGGTTTAATTTTCTTTGTTGGAAAAAAAAGATTCAGGAATGTTTGATACTCTCATTAAAGGTAGGATATTATCCATTCTGGTTCCTTGTAATAACAGTTACTGAATCCCTAGACAGTGTATTAGTAAGAACACAGAGATGTTTAAAGATAGTCTTTTCCCTAAAGAAGCCCATAGTTCATTAAAAAGACTAACATTAAAAATATTACACTATATTGTGCTATAAGTAAGATGACAGAAGTATATACTGGGGACAATGATGGGACAAAAGATGGAAAAATGCAAGATTTTTTTTTTTTTTTTTTTTGTGGATTGGGGAAGCTATAGAGAGGAGAGAAGAAAGGGCACTTTAAGCAAAAGAAATATGATTATAGGCATGGATTTATGAGACGGCGGTCTGTGAAAGGACCCCAGACAAGATCCTGATTATAAAGAAATAGAAGTAGTTTATAAATAAAAGTATCCCTCCCTTTCTTTCTCTCTTCCCTATTTCCCACCCTCTTACCTTAGCTGGAGGAGTATTACTTCCTCTATACCCTTGCAGGCTAACTTTATTTAGAAATCTCAGTGCTGCTCAGCAATCATACCCTATTTCTCTAGTCTACTCTCTTCTACTCTCCTAGAAAATTATTTCATTACTTTTCCTTTTTATTCAAACTTTGAACATTTCCTCTTCCAACCTGGCCCCTAGGTAATGACCTTGATGTGGGAAACAAAGGCAGAAGGAAAATGTAGATTAAATTAAATGTTCTTATAACCTATAGCCCATTGACAAATACCTGAAGCAGACAGAGTATACTGTTCCTCCAATTGTCTTCATGTTAATGCCTTGCTAGAGGGAAAAGCAACCTTAATTTGACAGTAGGAAAGCCTTCAGTTTCCTGTGAGTCTTCTTTAGCATAAGAACATCCTTTTGGAACTTCCCCTACCTTTACTTCTCCCGACCCCAAAGCATATAATCAGTTGCTCCTCACATTCCAAAATGGATAATGACCTTACTTTCTATACTATTTTTTTTTTTAAGGGAGCTCCTTTTTTTTTTTTTTAAATTTTATGTATTTATTTGACAGAGAGAGAGACGATGAGAGCAGGAATACAAGCAGGAGTGGGAGAGGGAGAAGCAGGCTTCCCGCTGAGCAGGGAGCCCAATATGGGCCTCTATCCAAGGACCCTGGGATCATGACCTGAGCCAAAGGCAGACGCTTAACAACTGAGCCACCCAGATGCCCTTACTTTCTATACTATTAAGAAAATAGAAGCATTCTGCAGAGAACATCTCTGAGCTCCGCACTATTCAGTCCTCTATTTCATGAGCTCTGATGTTTTTGCATTTTGAGTGTTTAGACACTCTTTGTTCAGCCCTTTTCTACTTTGCTAAACTTACTTCTACAAAGGAAGAATATCTTCTTGTGTACTTAAAATTGTTTTCTTAAGGATAAGCTAACTTTAGGGGCACCTGGCTGGACTCAGTTGGTAGGGCGTGTAACTTTTGAGCTCAGGATTGTGAGTTCAAGTCCCATGTTGGGTGTAGAGATTACTTAAAAATAAAATCTTAAAAAAAAAAAAGGTAAGCTAAATGTTCTGAAATCTTACATAGGTAAACTTTCTTTACATTCAACTCTTTCTATGCTATCCTTTTTTTTTTTTTGAAATTGACCTTCTTGAAATTCTTTTTTTCCTTACTTCAATGATTTGTACTGACCTTTTCTTCACCATAAATTTACTATTGTTCTAAAGTTCCTTTCACCTTCAGTCTTTTGTAAACTCCTTTCTAATCTATTGAAGGTAGAAAACAAATCCTCATAGTATGTAGAGATTCCATTATCTTATATGCAATATTCTGAGTTCAAAAACGTGTTCCCCTTAGGCTATGAGTTCCTTGAGACAGTGGTTTTGTATTAGGCAGCTGTCACTCCAATGAGGATCTTCCATCCAAAAACTTACTTGGGGTACCTGATAGGCTCAGTTGGTAGAGCATGCAGCTCTTGATCTTGGGGTCATGAGTTCAAACCCCACATAGGGGGAAGCGATTATTTTAAGAAAAGAACTTACTTGATATCTGATATGATAATGAATAGGAATGAACTGCTAAAGTAGAATATGAATGCTTTTATTTTATGAACACTCATAGGTGATATTCTTGATTTCTTATATGGGACTGACATCATTCTAAACAATAGTTTATTCTCCTGATGTTTGGAATATATGACATTAAACCCTTGTTTAGACACATTATTGGCTTAATATTATTATTTAAGCTCAGCATCACAATAAATTTAGTTAATCGAGTTCTTCATAACTCACAGAGAGACACAAATATCTTCTTCAGGTATCACATCTTCTTCAAAAGGGTCAAGCACTATCATGACCTGTTTATAGTAAGTACTTTTTTTTTTAAAGATTTTATTTATTTATTTGACAGAGAGAGAGATTACAAGTAGGCAGAGAGGCAGGCAGAGAGAGAGGGGGAAGCAGGCTCTCTACTGAGCAGAGAGCCCGATGCGGGGCTCGATCTCAGGACCCCAAGATCATGACCCGAGCCGAAGGCAGAGGCTTTAACCCACTGAGCCACCCAGGTGCCCCAGTAACTACATTTTTTTAAGACTGAAAAGTTAATTTTACCTGGCACAGGAGTTCATGATTATTTTGTTGATTTTACATGACCATTGCTTAGCCCACATGTTCTGTAGCTCGGTAATTTGATTTCAGTATTTCATCTGGCTTAGTTGGCTCATTCAGCTCTAGTAGGATGTGCTACCTTCTAAAGCTAATAAAGAGATAATGGCTAGAGAGCTACTCTTTGGCTTTTGACAAAGAAGTGCAGTTGGAATATATAAAGCTTTAACATAAAAGCTGATTAGGAAAAGGACCATGGCATTTTATGTGCTGCCCTAGCTTGAGGCTGCGAGGCTCAGTTTGGGTCCCAGAGACCTTTACAATCCCTGATTGTCCCACAGAAGCATTTAAATAGCTGCAAGGAGAGTCTCTCATTAGGGCTGGGGGGGGGAGGGGTTGACCCATAGTCACAAAGTAATCCATTGCTGTCTCCTTGCTGCTTTTATCCTTTCAAAAAAAAAAAAACCATTCAAACCTTAAATTAATAAAACATTACTTTCTCTGATTTCTTCAAAGGACTTGGGAAAGTCTCTGACTATAATCTTTCTCTAGGTTATCTCATTCATACTCATGGCTTTAAATACCATCTCTTACTGATGACTCATATATCATTAACTCTTCCTTGATCTCCAAACTTGCATATCCAACTACCTTCAAGGTGATTCACTTGGATGTTTGTTGGAGTGAATGGATAGTTGGAAGTAAAGATCAATTGAAAATTGAACATGAGAAATATGAAATTTCTATTAGATATCAAGTTAAGATGCAGAGATAGGAAAGCGAAAAGGGCTTAGGATGGAGCCCCAAAACTTCCAACATTTAGGGGTCAATAGAGGAGGGGCCAACAAAGGAGACCACAAAGACACCCACCAAAGAATACAAGGAATTGAGACATCACAAAACCAAATGAGGATTGTGCTTTAAGAAGTTAAGAGTAATTTCCTCTCACTCTCCTGGGGGCTAGAGTAAGACGAAAACTATGGAAGTTATCATTGTACTTGACAGCGTGATAATATACTAATATTGACAAGCAGTTTCAGGGCCATGGTAGGACAGAAGTCAGATTGAAGTGCATTCCATCACAAATTGTCAGACTGGTAAATAAATAGCAAATACTTTATGGCATATAATTTCTCTTTGTAAGAATAAACAACAGTAACAACAAAATCCCTCTACACGTGCATTATGTTTATATACTTGGAAGAGGATGTGGATGAATACAGACCATATTATTAACATGGGTTACCTTCCATAAAACATCCATATACCATTGCATTTCTTATCTAGGCACAATGAATAATTTTATTTACTCAATTAAGAATTAAAAATGTTGGGGAAAAGAAAGGGAATGGTGAGTAGAGTAGTGGCAACAGAGTAAAGTAGAACTTTTTGTTAAGCTTTGCTGTGAAATGGGGCAGGAATACAGGACAAGAGCTAGAGGAAGTGTGCGGTCCAGGAAGGAAGATCTTAGAGCATGTCTGAATGTTTCAGGATGATTATGAGATGGAGAGAGATTGACCATGCAGGACAGGGGGATTACTGCAGAAATAGTCTGAGGAAGATCCTGAGTTCTTAATCTCTCAGCTGGAAAATTGTCACAGGGAACTGAAGACAACGTGGGTCATTACTTTGTGAAGTCAGCTTTGCTTATGCACAAACATATTTCAGTGAATGAAAAAGTCAAGGGATTCAGGGAGAGAGAGGACTGTTACGCTTTCTTCATTTTTCCTACAATGGCTCTCACCCAACAGTTCATCCAGAGATGTAACTGCAGTCATGTGTTTTAGACTTTATCATACTTGAATGTTACCACATTTCCTTAAATCCTGTATTTCAATTTCCTACTTCTGTTTTCTTCTGTCTACTTATTTTTATATTTTAAGTCTCCTTATGAGTAAGTAGGTTTTGCAAATCTGTGTGGATGATTTATCTATTCCTGTTTGCTCTTATTGGTGTTTTTAAAAAAGATATTCTGTTTTTTAAAAGAATTTTTCAAGATATTCTGTTACTAGAAATCTCTAAAATCTTGGACCCAGGAAAGATACCATGTCAAAGGTCACACAGGTAATTATGAGCAGATTTATGTCTAATTGTATTATCCCTTATTCATGTGGATTGATGTAATTCTCCATGGATACAAAATCCAGAAGCAAGAGAAATGTGCTTTTCCTCCAATCATGATGCTATCCTTGAGATAAGATGAGGGAATTATTAACTGATTTGTGTATGTTCAATAATTTTTTTCTTCTCTTATCCTTATTTTTCACCTCTTCCTGACTATACATAAATCTGCCTGGACAAGTTGTGAGCTCATTGAAGGTAGAGACCAGTTTATATGCATTCTTATTTTGTATTTAACAATCTAAGTTATTGTCTTTTTAAGGTTTTAATTGACTACCTTGATCTCGAATTTTCTATGTAGGCAATCATATCATATTTATAAATAATATTTTTCCTCCTTTCCAATATTTACCTCTTATTCCTTTCCTCTTATTTCACTGGCTAAGACATCTAGAATAATGGTGAGTAGTGGCTGTCAGAGTGGGGCTCCTTATTTTGTTACTAATCTTAGTGCCATTACCTTTGTGCTATAGAGTAACCTTATCTAAGCTGTGTAACTGAGGGCACTGATTCCCAGAAGGGAGAACAAAGAGTTCAGGAGTCAAAAAAGTCTTGGGAAACAGCACATTAAATCCAGTCAGCCCCACACCCCTTGCAGGGGAGCCACAGAACAAACATGTTAGGATATTAAAGTCCCTGAGAAGTCACCCAGTATAAAAGAAACCTGTTTAATTTGCTTAATAGCTAAACAAATGAACTTATTTGTTCTGGAAAAGTCTTTTTTTCTAAACATACCTGTGGACATCCCCTCCCTTAATACCAGTTTGAGGATCTGCTTTCCTGTTCAGCTCTTGAGGATGGTGTTTGTTGTTGGCTTCTGAGAGATACTTTTTTATCCTGTAAAGGAAGTTGAGGTTTTTTGTTTTGTTTTGTTTTGTTTTCCTCAGGAATTGATATTGCATTTTACCAAAGACTTTTCTACTCTTCTTGAAATGATCATACAATTTTTTTTCTTTATCTCTTAAAAATAATGCCATTTTATTTATTTATTATTTTTTTGAAAAGATATATTTATTTACTTTAGAGAGAGAGTGTGCGTGTGAGTGTGCGCAAGCATGGAGGGGCTGGGGACAGACAGAGAAGGAGAGAAGCAGACTCCCTGCTGAGCATGGAGCCTGGACCAAGGCTATATCCCAGGGGCCCTGAGACCATGACCTGAGCCGAAATTGAGTCAGAGGCTCAACTGACTGAGCAACCCAGGTGCCCCAGTAATGCTCTGTTTTAATGTGAGATCAGTCTTGCATATAATATAGAGGTTAAGAAGTTGGACTTTGTGGTCTCTATAGTCTATACTCCAATAAGCAGACCTGCCGATTGCCAGCTGTGTGAAAACTGATAAGTTTCCTATTTCATAAAATAGAGTAAGGTAGTATTTAACTAAATAATGTAAAATGCTCAGTACAGTGCCTGGCAAATAGCAGTCACCCAATAAATGCTAACAGCTAGCAATGCCTCTTGCTTATTACTGACAATTAATAGCTCTTAAATAATAGCTGTTAAAAGCCTGGTGACTTTTAGGATGCCATAAATTTGACCACTTTTTAATTTTACTTTTTAAGATTTATCCTTTTAGGCCATCTACCTCTTCTTGTGTCAATTTTGATAATTTTTTTCTAGAATATCATATATTTTATCTAGATTTTCTATTTCATTTGTATCTGTGATTATATTGGCTTTCTTCATAATTTTGCATATTATCTTTTCTTTCTCTTTTTTTTTTAGGCAGGGGGTGGGGTGTGTGGAGAAGGCGCGAATGGAGAGGGAGACAGAATCTTAAGCAGGTTCCATGCCCAGTGCGGAACTCTGTGTGGGACTCCGTCTCATGATCCCGAGATCATGGACTGAGCTGAAATCAAGAGTTGGATGCTTAACCAAATGAGTCACCCAGTTTCCCCTCTTTTTTGCTTTTGTTCAGACTTGGCTAGATATTTGTCTCTCTTATTTGTACTAGAAAAGATTTCAATGTCATTTTGCAGTTTCTACAAATATTGCATTTCTACTTTATTAATTTCTGCTTCTATCTCTATGAATTCCTTCTTTTGACTTCTTTTTGGCTTCCTTCCTTATTTATTTACTAGTTCCTTTATGGGAATGTTGGAATTAACTTGAATTTGACATATCTTATTTTCTAATAAATATATTCGGGATAATACTGTTTTTATCGCACATCTCTTGACTTCATCTTACAGTTGGAATGTGTTATCATTGCCTTTCACTTAAAAATTCTATGACATCAGCATAAGTTTCCATTCAATCTAAATTACTTGGAGAAAGATTTTTAAAGTTTCCAGTGGTTAACTGGATGGTGGGTTTGTGGAGGATGCTAGTTGATAATCTCTGCTTTATGGCTGTGTGGTCAGTGAACCACACTGTATTATTTCTAGTTTTTGGAATTTATTATGATTTCTTTTATGGTTTACAATATCATTTCTGGTGTCTGAAAAAATGAGGATTTATTAGGTGCAAAACTCTACATATTAATAAATCAAGTTATTCTAGTCCTCTGTTACCTTATTTAATTTTTCTCTGCTGAATCTGATAAATACTCATGGGGTCACATTTCTGTTTCTCAGAACTCTGTTTTTTCTAGTAACTGCTAAGGGATCTACTCTTTTTCTTCTTATGTTTAATAATATAGGGTAGAAGTCTAACACCTGTGTGAATCTCTTTCGTTTGACGATAATCTTTTAAAAATTATTTTTGTAAGTATGTAGTATTTTCTTTATAACTATGGAATTTAAACATTTCACCAGAAAATGTCTAGCTATCCTTCCTGACATTGAAGAACCAAGGCCTTTTCAGGAAAATAGTTTTTCTCTTATGATTTTGAACCAGTAGAGGAAAGAGTATGTGTGCATGTCTTGAAAATTTTTGTGTATGTGAAAAGCACAATTGGGCTTATGTGCTTAGAAATGACTGGGCTCAGAGAAGAATGGCAGACTGTGAGGTTGGGGAGATAGATAGGGCTTTCATCATGCAGAACTTTGGAAGGAAACAGTTGCCTTTCCTGTGAAGCATATTGTGAAGTTATTGATGCATGTTAGGTAAGTCAGTGGCATTAATCAAATTTATATTCTAAAAAACCATCTGGAAGTTTCATGGACCATTGGAGATAGATGAAAATGGAAGCAGAGAGACTAATAGAAAGACTATTTTAGTGTTTCAGGTGAGAGTTATGGTGTGACTTGGGCTATGTTGTGGGGCAGAGAAGAGGAGAAGAACGGATGGGATTCAGGATTTATATTGAAAGTGGAACCAACTAAATGTACCAATGGATTAGATAAAGGGGATGGGGAAATAGAAAATCTAAGGAAACTGAGTGGCTATCAGTGTATTAAGTTGGTAGAAAGGAGATACAGAATTATAATGGAATATTAGAGATGCTGTTAACCGCGTCTTCTTACTCATTATCCTCATTCATTTCCAAACATTTGTATGATAGTTTGTGTGCCAGCAACTAGGGATGCAAAGATAACTGAGATCCCTTGCCAACTCTCGGTGGAGTCATGAATTATCCTGTATTTGGTAAGCATAATCTCAGGGGCATGGTCTTCACTAAATGATGTGACCATGACAATGGAGCTATGTTAGAGACCTTTGGTATGGGTAGACTCTTCAGAATCAGCAGAAGCTCAGTTGCTATTCAGCTGATTGATGAAGTCTGACAGCATCCCCCAGTCAAGAAAGATACCAAGGGCTGGCTGCTCAATAGGTACCATGTTCTTTGACACTTATTTGGAAATAACAAACATTCTTGGAAAATAATCCAAATATGGAATTGACAAGAGTTAAAATGTAAGTCAAAGTAGAATACAATTACTATATTCCACTAGCAATATCTATTTTTATTAAATACATAATATTTATTTTAAAAATTAATATATTTATTACTTATAATACCTAACTATGTATAATATATATTGCTCATGGAGAATTTGGGAAGCAATGCAGTATAAAAACCAAGCATGAATTTTAAGAATTTGGCTGAAGTTAACTCATGGAAAAATCCTATGATAAAATTAAAAGGTCTGGAAAAACACTAGAGCAATGCAGGGAAGAATGTAAAAGTTTACAGATTTATTCAATATAAGGAAACTTTATGATTTTGATTGATGTAGTAAAAGGACAAATTATAGTATGATAATTGTTAGAACAATCTACTTCTGAAGGAAATTCTTCTCAAGAACATAAGAATGGAAATAAAACACTCAATTGTACCCCTCTTGAAATCCAAATTGTAATGTCATGATATAAGAATCATTGTACTCTTAACGGTTTAGTACTACATGATATTTCATATCCATATCTCATGTAGGGTGTGTGTATATAACCTAAGATACATGATTTTGAAGTAATCTGATGATAAGAGAAAAATGGGTAAAGAGTGTTGTAATATTAAACTTTCATGGTTTTAAAGTTGCCTGGAAAATAAACTAGACTTGCGTATTTTAAAATGAGCTTAGAAAAACCTTACAAATCTCTCTTTCCACTGTCCCATGTAGAAAAATCAGCCAATACAATCTAGATTGCACACAACCATCAATGGTTTGGTTCATCATTTTATCAATGTAGTAGCTAAGTGGGCTCAGCTAGTAGAAAACAGAGACTAGTCTTTTTTTTTTTTTTTAAAGATTTTATTTATTTATTTGTGAGAGAGAGAGATAGTGAGGGAGAGTATGAGCAAAGGGGGGGAGCGGGGATAGGGAGAAGCAGGCTCCCTGCTAAGCAGGGAGTCCGATGTGGGAATCCATCCCAGGACCCTGGGATCATGACCTGAGCTGAGGCAGATGCTTAACTGACTGAGCCATCCAGGCATCCCTAAAAACAGAGACAAGTTTTATATTTGGTGTTATTTCACCACTGTGTTAAGTGCATAGGAAGTGATGAGTGCATTTTTGATGAATTAATTAACGTTTCAGTCCCCAATTATAAGCACCTGTTTCAAACACAAAATCTAGTTTTTCAGGTTTTAAAATTGCCTCTGTTTTAGATAAACATCTCTGAATTTATTATCTAATTTAACTTTTGCACATTAAACAAATCAGTGAATACCAAAATCTGTACAGACAGTCCCCAACATACGATGGTTTGGCTTATGAGTTTTTGACTTTGCAATGATGCGATAGCAACATGCATTCAGTAGAAACCTTACTTTAGATTTTGAATTTTGATCTTTTCCTGGCTAGCAATATGCAGAATACTCCTCTCTTGTGATGCTGGGCAGAAGCAGCAAGTTGGAGCAACCAGCCAGCCAGGCAGTCACCAGGGTAAACAGCTGATACATTTCCAACCATTCTGGTTTTCACTTTCAGTACAGTTTTCAATATATTATATGAGCTATTGAATACTTTATTTTAAAATAGGCTTTGTGTTAGACAATTTTGCCCATCCTAGGCTAATATAAGTGTTCTGAGAACATTTAAGGTAAGTTAGACTAAGCTATGATGTTCGGTAGGTCAAGTGTATTAAAAGTATTTTTGATTTATGATATTTTCAACTTACGATGGGTTTATTGACATGTAACCCCACTGTAGGTCAAGGAAGATCTGTACTCTATCTTATGCTACGTAGCTTGCTGTATTGAATAGTACTCAAGAACATGGGCTTAAGAATTAGAGTGATCTGGGTTCAAATCCCAACTCTGGCACTTCATAGCTGTATGACCTTGGGCAAATTAACCTACCCTCTTTAGGCCTGAGTTTCTTCTATCTTAAAATGAGGCTAATAAGCATACCTGTTTCATAAGGTTGGTGAGAGAACAAAACGAGCAACACTCTTTGAAAGACATTTTTACACATGTTGTTTCCTCTTCCTTACTCTAATCCCTCTTAAACCAACTCCCAGCTGGCTTCTAGCCACATCACCCCCACTGAAGCTTCTCTTGTTAATTTCACCAATGACCTCTGTGTTGTATTTATGGTGATTTTTCTTTGTTTCTATCATGCTCAATATCTTAATGGCCTTCCTTTCTTATTTACATTAATTTCTGCCAAGGTTATTTCTCTCTGACATGTTTTTCTTTTCTTTTTTTAATTTAAATTCAATTAGCCAACATATAGTACATCATTAGTTTCAGATGTAGAGTTCAGTTATTCATCAGTTGCATATAACACTCAGTGCTCATCACTCTCTGACATATGGTTTTAAATACTGCCTATATGCGAACAATCTTCAAATGTGTGTCTCTGTATCAGGCTTCTCTTTTGACCTTCCAACTCAGATATCCAACTGCCTACATGGTATTTCCATTTGAGTGTCTTCTCATAGACATCTCAAATTTACAAAGTCTAGGAAAGAGTTCTTTGATATTTTCGCGCCCAAGTCCATAACCTATCTTAAATATTCTAATGAATGGTACCAGGCTATCTGCTCTATTATGAAATCTAGAAAGCTGCGAATTATTTTTTCCTCTCTCTTTATCCATCTCCTATCCAATCCTGTCACTACCATATCCAAAATTTATTTTATATCCTTCCATTCTTTTCTGTCATGACTGCTATCACATTAGTCAATCATCTCTCGTCTGGATTTCTGCAGAGCTTGGATATTAGTAGATGTGCGGGCCTTAGAAAATTAATAATATGGCAGATTTCTTTGAATTTAGGTGCAAATGCTGTTTGCAATATAAAGATGTTATTGGAATGCAACAAAATATTTTAAAAGGTATTGTGGATTACCAGTGCTTCAGCAGGCCAGACCCTGAATGTCTGGTTTTTGTCCGTAAGACCCAGCATGACACCTAGCTGGTCTCATAAAAGCAAGACTTTTTTGGCATTATTTCTGGGACAGCCTGAGGCAACAAGATACCTATCTTGACCATGCTGCTTCTTTTGCACCTGCTCAGACTCTCTGAATCAATTGTTAGTCTTCCCCTGACCACATGAAGAAACACTCTTTGGGAAACTGTAGGTTCTTCCATTCTCCACCTGTATGGACTGCCCCATGCCATGCCCTCCCCTAACCCCTCTCCTTCCTTGCTTACTGGTTCTAGGGCACAGGAGGAAACATTAAGGCTGGCTGTTCATTTACTGCTCTCAGGAATCTGAACTATCTGTGTAAACTCTGGAGCAACTAGAGGAATAAATTTGTTCTTTGTTCCATCTTGAGAACCAGAAAATTATCCATGATCAAATGAGCATGTTGTTTAGTTAGTTTCCCAGATTCCAGTGTTGCTCCTGCTCATTCATTTTTCACACAGCAGCCAGAAACTGAGTTTTAATAAATTTTAAAAATTGACATATACATCCTGAAGAACAAAAATTCTAAGTATAGACTTTAATAAATTATGACAAAATAATCAATACCCAATTCAAGAAATAGAATATTCTCTTGAGAGATGGTGTAATGAAGACTGCCTCTAGCCTGGTAGACAAGCTAAATTTCAAAAGACACATATTACATAGGAAGACAGCAAAAAATTGGAGTCCGAAGACTTAGGTTTGAGACCTGACTCCATAACTTACTTTGAACCTTTCTCATAACATAGTTCAAGGAAAAATTATAGTATTTAGTATATTTTTATTTAGCATTTAGTATATGGTATATGATATTTAATATAGTATTTAGTATGGTATTGTCAAAGTCACCAGAATTTTCCACTTTTTAAAACATCAATTCTCTCTCTTTTTTTTTTAATGTGGGGCTTGAACTCATGACCCTGAGATCAAGATCTGAGCTGAAATCAAGAGTCAGACACTTAACCCACTGAACTACCCGGATGCCCCTAAAACATCAATTCTTAGAACTATATTTGACCTGTCAGTGGCATTTGTCACAGTTGATTACTTTTTTGTCCTATATATTTTCTTTACTTTTTCCCCCAGAATATCATACTTGTTTGGTTTGCCTTCTACCTACCTGCTGCTTTTTAGTCTTTTTTGCTGTTCCCTCTTTATCAACCCGAACTCTTAATGTAGGAGCCCCTCCTCTTTTTTCCTACTTACTCTATAGGTTAAAATATCATCTATAGGTGGACAATTTCCAAATTTACACCTCCAGTCTGATCTCCAGGCTTATATATACAACTGCCTGATCAACACTCCGCATGTATTTCTGACAGGCATCTAAAACTTACCATATGCACAGCTGAATTCCTCTCTCACCAAACCTTCTCTATCCTTAGTCTTACCCTTCTCAGCTAATAGAAATTCCATTCTTTGATTGCTTTGGCCAACACCTTTGGAGGCATCGTTTACTCTTCTCTTTCTTTTTACCTCATGGCAAATCCATAAGTAAATCTTACTGGCTCCACTGCTCGAATGTGTTCAACTGTTTTCCACATTTCTACAGCCTGGTCCAAGCCACCATCATATCCTTCCTGGATTATGTGATTACCTCCTAATAAGAGGCCTGAAATGTGAGAGGGAATCAACAGAGAACACGATAAGAGGTGTTGTGATGGAGAGAATAGCTAGTGCAAGGGCCTGTGTGTCCTCCCATTAGAACACAAGCTCCATGAGGGATTTTGGTCTGTTTTGTTCACTGCTATCTTCTGAGTGTTGTCCAATGCCATAGCAAGGCCTTAAAAATTATTTGTTAAGTAAATGATTTTTCCCTTTTAATGATATTTTGTGACAGGAAACCTGTGAATTTCTGGTATACTATTTTTTATAAAATCATAAAAATCTTGCAAATAATAATATTTGTTACTGTTTCTTCTTTCTACCTTGATTGTCTTATTCTTTTTTATTCCACCACTTAGTTATGCTTTATATTTCTAAGGTCTTTCCACAAACTATTTTTCACTCCAAAAAAAGAAGGAGAGGGGAGGAGGAGAGTGGTATTCATGATTTTTTTTTTTTTTTGAGAAAGTGTGTGTGTGTAATTGTGCATGTGAGAGGGCAGTGGGAGAGGGACAGAATCTTAAGCACACTCTCCCTCCAGCACAGAGCCCCGAGGTGGGGCTTGATCTCATGACTCTGAGATTATGACCTGAGCTGAAATTAAGAGTTGCATGCTTAGCAGACGGAGCCACCCAGACACCTCATTTTGTGATCTATTTTTTTTTTTTTTTGGCAACTTGATATTTTATTCTCTCTCTTTTTGGTATTTTATTCTTAAATGTGCATATTAAGATCTAAAATATTCATTTAAACATCATAGGGGAAATAACAATAATTTATCTCCAGGAACGTATTTTTTCTCTGTGAACATTTATCTTGTCATTTCCTGGGAAATATTTTCAGTCTAATCATAATGTATTTCTTTATTTTGAAATTTTTTGAATTTCTACTCAAAAATAATTAAAAATATTGCTATTAGTTTCAACTCCTAAGTTTTCCTTAGCCATCGATAAACTGTTCTTTAAACAGCAAAAAGAAAGTTTAGTTGGAATCATACATATTATCAGGTTTTTCTTTCATAAATGATGAAGAATGACTGGTTTTCAAATGGAAACTTGTTATCTTTCCTTTTTTTTTAATAAGGAAAAGGATAGTAAGACCCAAGAAAGCATTTATGTGGAATATTCTGCACAGCAAGTTTAAAGTAGTTTAATACTCACTTCTTCCCAAAGGCACTGTGTGAGGAGAACAGGACCGTTCAGTGCCAGACTTCTGCCCTGCCTGGCTGGCTGCCTGTGGCTGCTGGGAACAGCCAGGGGTCCTCCCAAATATGGTGTTTGGACCTCTGCTCTCTATCCCTCTGAATTTCTTGGTCTCCCTTCCTGGGTTTTACAGTGATGGTGGTGGATGACTAACATTATTTTTCATGTTACTCTTAACCCTCTTTATTCTGGAAGATTTCCAGAATCTAGGTTTCAGTTTTTATAAAATCATCTTGAATCTCATAAGAAATACCAAAGATGAACTTTGAATGCTATGAATCACAAACCCTGTCTTCAGTGCTTGTACAGGAAAATGAGGGTGGGTCAAGTACTAACTCATTCACAGTTAAGATTGTGAATGCTTCAGTAATTAAAAATCTTTTTTTTTTTAAGATTATTTATTTATTTGACAGAGAGAGAGAGAAAGAGAGAGACAGTGAGAGAGGGGACAGAAGCAGGGGGAGTGGGAGAGGGAGAAGTAGGCTTCTCGCTGAGCAGGGAGCCCGATGTGGGGTTCAATACCAGGACCCTGGGATCATGACCTGAGCTGAAGGCAAACGCTTAAGGACTGAGCCACCGAGGCGCCCCTAAAAATCTTTTTCTTAATTGT
The DNA here is from genome assembly GCA_028534135.1 of Potos flavus. Lineage (NCBI taxonomy): Eukaryota > Metazoa > Chordata > Mammalia > Carnivora > Procyonidae > Potos > Potos flavus. Next base: position 108,129,655 of record CM052900.1, on the reverse strand, counting down.
TATTTGGTTTAAAAGAAAGTGAATTCATTTGAGCCATTGGTTGTGACTTCTAATTCGCAGTTGGTTAATTTAGTTTTAGCCTACATCACCCCCTCACTGTACACATACACGCACATGAATATGTAAAGTCTATTTTTGAACTTAGATCCCTGGGAATTACTAGGAAAAGAAAAAGGTGTCATCTTAAAATTCAATTTTTCGTGAGATTTTAAAATAAAGTATTTTTAAGGTTTGATCTGTAGAATTCAAGTTTTTTGCTCAAATATTCAATCTAATAATAATAATAAAAAGCCCAAACCTCTCTGGACTATTATTTTGAAACTTTGCTTTAATTTTCTAACATTACTAAAGACCTCCTACCATTTAATTAAGTTCATATTGGACTCCAGAAAAGAGACACTTTAAAAAGGCATTTGTTGTATTAGAAAAACCCACGTTTTACACTGGGAGAAATATTGTAACTATATCCATATGTAGCAGAATCACTTGTTATTGGATGTACTCTTAACCCGTTCAAATTTGTCATTCTAAGAAAAGCAATTTGTTTTGTTTTTATTAATAAGCACACATATTTACAACTGAACTTTTTTACAGAGGGATTCTTTTCACCGCTTGATGTTCACTAGTCTGAGAAGCACTAGCTTTGTCTTTCAAATAGCCTTAAGAATCTATGCTACACGATAACCAGGGAAATGTGTAGGGATAATGTTTTCAAGTGGTGCATAGGGTTGTTGCTGCATATTCCTAATATTTTTAATCAGAGTAATAATAAACATTCATTAATCATTTACTATAATAAGTGTGAAATATATTTTATTTATATCAAGTAACTTGCTTAAGGTTACAACTAATACGTGATAAGTTGGAATTGAACCTGGAACGTTGGTGCGAGGACCTGTGCTCTTAATCATTGTGTAATATAGCTTCATAGAGATGTGCCTGCTACAATAAATGACTTAGGGATTGAGTGGAAGGGAGACCAGTGGGCTCTGAAGTGAACATCCGGGCTGTTTGTTTCTTCATCCCTGATGACACCTCTTAAAAAATTCAGTTGTGAAATCACCTTCAGAAACCATGAAGAAGAAAATCGCAATAGAATGTGTCGGGAATACAATTTCTTTAATTTGCAAAAGTATGGATAACTGTTTATATAGTTAAATATTTTGTATGGAAGTAGGTTGATTTAAAAAGAAATGGGAAAAGATTATAAAAGTGTTTAATGAGAGCACCTGGGTGGTTCAGTCGGTTAAGCGTCTGCCTTTGGCTCAGGTCATAATCTCAGAGTAGGAATCCAGTCCCATATTGGGCTCCTTGCTCAGCGGGGAATCTGCTTCTCCCTCTCCCTCTGCCCCTCTGCCTCCTTGTGCTCTCTCTTTTGCTCTCTTTCTCTCAAATAAATAAATAAAATCTTTAAAAAAGCATTTAATGAAATTGTAATGTGAGAAATGTTATGAATATGAAAGTATATAAAATATAAATATGAATATGTATATTGTAAGTACATAGTTTTATGTAAGAAATGCATAAAAATTATAATGTGAGAAAATGTTGCAAATTTATAAAGTGTTGTATATCATAAAATGGGTAACAACGTGCAGCAGTTGTGTCTAAGTTTTGTCAGATCCTTTAATTCCTACTATTCCTGACTGAATATTATGTCAACCTTGATCTCAACGTTGGTTTTCTTAGAGAGGATAAGAGAACAGCTGCTGTGTGTGGGGTCAAGAACTGAGTGAGGGCCAAGCTGTGTCCTTAGTTGTGAGAGAACAAGACCAGCTAGCTGATGGGTGCTCTATAAATATTTGTTCCAAGTACAAATGTTTGAAGATTTGGAATGAATAGAGAGGAACATGAGCTAACCGTTTGGGGCACAGGGAATGTACAAAGGAAAAGAGTTCCACACTTATATATTGTCTTTCTTTTTTGAGCATTTCAGTTTTCTTAGAACAGAATGACAGTAAGAATATATTCTACTTTCTTTTAACTTCGTTGCTGTGGGGTCAGTCAGAAGTATTTGATTAAGATTGTGGGATCTGGATCATTACTCCTTGAGTTTGACTCTCAACCCACCACTTACGTTGAAACCATGGACATATTACCTACCCTTTCTGTGTCTCAGTTTTCTCATCTGCAAAACTGGTATGAGTACCTGCCTTTACTACTATCCTGAGAATAAAATGTGTTAGTGAATTAATATATGTAAAGTATTTAAGAAAGTTCTTGGGTCCATAGAATGTGCTCAAAAATGTTGATTACCTTGGAAAATCCAAGCATGCTGATGATGAACTAAAGTTTATTTATGAAAATAGGAAATGTGAAGAATTTTCAAAGTGTGCAGTATTCCACAAGAACCATCATTAGATGTCTGGGAATGATTGAGAGAAAGAAATAGGCTGCTCTCATTTAATGACATCTCCTCATCTTGTTAATTACAAAGTAGGAAATCAAGACAAAGTCACAAAACAGAGGCCCATCTTACTGTGCTTTTGATGATCAAGGCCATGCTTTATTACTGAGTTCCTGGGGAGAATAAGACATTGGCTCTGCATGAGGTGATCAAATAAGCTACTACAACAGAACTGTCAGATTCAGTCAAACGTTAGTTTTAATGAATTCTTCTCACAGAATTGTTCTGAACGTAAAGTGTATGCTCCAGCAGAGCAGTATTGGAACCATTCTGATCATAAATGTGAGTGTACCCATCAGCCACAGCTCTTTCAGCCATGGAGAGTTATTGGTGTCATCCCACTACTCTCCCCCTCAAAGAGAAGAGTTTTCCATGTTAGTTTTGCCATAATAACCTGAAGACCATGGCAAATCTCAGCCTCTTCTGAGCCTTGTTTCCCTACCTTTAAAATGAGGAGTTCCATTAGATGTTCTTGATGTGAACTTTCCCAGGCTATTATTATTAGGAGCTTGTGACATTAGTTAAATCAAATTTGGAGGGAACTAGAGTTATCAGTGACTTATTTGCTGGGCTTGGTTAGGCAAGCTATTTAGACTCTAGAAACTTCAGTTTTTAATCTATATGATGAACAGCATTATGGTATTTACCTTCTGGTGTTGTAGTGAGGATTCAGAGATAAACAATTTGTAAGTTACAGGGAACAATGTCTGGCTCAATAGTAGACACTCAATAAATATTAGATGTTATTGTGATTTATGGTAAAGTTGGTAGTATATTTTGGAAATTATCACATTAATTCCATCCCATTGTTATTTATACAAAACAGTACACCAGAGCTATACATTTAACTTTAAGCTTCCAGTTAGGTTCCTAGGTAGGACATTTATTTTAGACATAAAATGTTAGTGAACCTTAATAATAGCCAACACTGCTTGATTCTCTTGGTGTCATGCCTGTTGCTGGGCCTGACAGTGGTGCGTTGCTTTGTATCCCATGCATCACTTACTCTGTATAGCAACCCTTTAAAGTAGATGTTGCTACCCATGTTCAATTGCTTTGTATGTATCACCTAATTTACTCTTTATAATAAACTATTAGGTAGGTTTTTTTATCCCTATTAACAGATGAGAAAATGGAGGCTTTTAGAGGTGAAGTACTGGGGCTGATTTTCAAACCCAGATGTTTATGACTCCAGTGTTCTTAGTCACCATTGCATATTACATGTCATGTCATGTTATGCATATTCCAATATGGCATCTTTCACTCATGCTAGGAACAGCCCCCCCCCCACTGCTGCCCCCACAAAGAATTGGTATTTTCCCCTCCCTTCTTTGTCTACAACAACTATATGACTGTTTCTTCTTTCATATGTTATTTTACAAGGAACCTTAGGGCCAAATTGTTGGCTCAAATACAGTGATTCTATAATGCTGATAAATTGCACGTTTAAGCTTTTCTGATAATGATATCCTGTTCTCTTATTTATATTTTGCCCAGTCTTCATTGTTATTTTTCAACTTGCATTTTTATTTAACCATCTGTTTATTAAAATATAGCCCCCTTTAAGCCATAGTCAGGTCTTTCGTGGAACAAGACAAGTGAATGAATAAATTAAAAAAGCCTATTTTTGTAGTTTGACAAATTGCTCAGCAAGATGGATTAAGGACCTAACAGCTATTATTTGAGAGCATCCATTGCTTCTGGTTGTTTCCCCAAGTTTTATAAGTCCCAAATAACCAAGTGATAAAATATATATTTTTGAGAGTCAATATTGTGGCTTACCTCTGTGAGGTATTAAATATCTTTAAGAATGGCCAAGTCTAGTGTGCCATTCAATAACTGTTGACTGGCTAGCTAAACATTCTGAATTAATAACTTTAGATGTATGTATCCTGCAAAGTAGTCTTTCACAGGTATTTTATAGCATATAGATAAAACAGCAAGGTGGAGGGGCACCTGGGTGGCTTAGTCGATTAAGCAACCGGCTCTTAACTTTGGGTCAGGTCATGATCTCAGGATCCTGAGATCTCTGCACTTAGCAGGGATTCTGCTTCAGACTCTCTCTCTCCCTCTCCCTCTGCCTTTACCCCCACTGAGTCTCTCTCTCTCTTTCTCAAATAAATAAATATTAAAAAAAAAACCCAACCCCCCAAGGCCCCAGAAAGGTGGATAATAACTTAAAAAAAGATAAACAAGATGGAGGAATCATATTTCTGTCTAATCACTCAAGGGAAATTCACTTAAATAGTGAATTCATTTCTTCCAGAGAAAGAAATGTGCTAAGATGTGGCAGAGATAATTCTATGAATAACACTAGGCAGTATGGGTTCTTTCAGTGCCTTTCCCAGATTGTGAAATTCTCTGTGAATGGCTCTTAAGACCAGATATGATGCATTCAAACAGATTTTATTTTATTTTTTTAGAGAGCAGGAGAGAGAATGTGGAAGAGGGACAGAGGGAGAAGGGGAGAGAGAATCCTAAACAGGCTCTCCACCCAGCATGGAGCTTGATGAGGGATTGGTTTTAACACCCTGAGATCATGACCTGAGCTGAAAACAAGAGTCAGACCCTTAACTGACTTAGCCACCCAGGCACCCCCAAATATAATGCATTCACATTCTGAACTATGTTTTAAACTACTTATATGGTTTTAGCTTTATAGGTTTAACTTTACTAATCCAATAGATATTTATTGATTCCCTACTGTGTTCCGGATTTGGGTTTGAGATACCCCAGGGAACAAAATGAAAAAATATCCTATTCTTACTGCGATAGGCTGAACCACCAGAGATGTCCACATCCTAATCCCTGGAAACTGTGACTATGTTACTTTATGTGGCTAAAGAGACTTTGCAGGTATAATTAAGAATGTTGGGATGAGAAATTATCCAGGATTATCTCAGTGAGCTTTAAATGTAATTACAAATATCTTTACGAGAAGGAGGCATGGAGGATTTCCTTCATAAGAGGAAAAGGCAATGTGATTATGTAAACAAGAGACTGAGGTGATGTGCTTTGAAGATGTAGGAAGGGCCACAAGCCAAGAAGTGTGAATGGATACTAGAAGTTGAAAATGGGAAGGAAACATTCTCCCCTCAGGGCCTTCTGCTAACACCTTGACTTTGACTCAGTGAAACTGATTTTGGTCTTCTGACCTCCAGAACTCTAAGAGAACAAATTTGTGTTGTTTTAAGGCACCAAGTCTGTAGTAATTTCTTATAGCAGCCATGGGAAATTAATGCATTTGGGGAAGTTTCATTCTAGAGGAGGAGACAGACAAAATAATAACGACAGTAAACAGATCATATAGTATGTTAGAAGGTAATAAGTAGTATGAAAAAGTGGAATGGTAGTATAGGGTAAGAGGGATGGAGAAGGCCTGATCAGGCCTGCTGATACAGGGGTACTGGTGAGCCATGAGGCAAGACTCATTGAGAAGAAGAAATGTGAGGGAAGATGTGAGTTGGTAAAGGAGTTAGCTCAGTGGATATGCATGGGAAATATTCCAGGTAGAGAGAGCAACAGTACAAGTGCCCTAAGACAGGAGTCTGCCTGGTGTTTTTAAGGAAACAGGCCAGGTGATGAAAGTGGGAGGAAGAGGATCAGGGAGAACAGAGAGCTACAGTTGCAGGCTGATGAGCTGAGCTCTGGTAGCCCCTGTAGAGCCTACTGTTAGGAAGAGGAAACCATCCTACAGATTTACTAGAAGTTCTTTTCTAGAAAATAATACATAGCTGGTCAATTCAGTGAAATTGTTTTCAATTGAAAAACAATTATGATAGGATAAGCTAGAGGAGGACCATAGACACAGAGGCATCTCCTCCATTAGTTTCAAAGTACCAGACCAAATCAGAAGAATGAAATCAATCAACCAATTATGTATGTGAGACAGAAGTTTTCCATTGCTTTTGAGTGTAAATATATAAGGACTCTCCTTGAAGCCAACTGCGTTTCAGCTAGTATCACTGTCTGCTATTTTAGAAATTTTTGATTATTCTAAGGTCCAACTTTCATAATTTTGATGAAATAATGTCTTAGTAAAAGAAATGGTTTTGGATCACAGCATCCAATTTTGGTACAGTCTGTATCTGGATTCAGTGTATTTTAAACCATGGCAGATTCTATGTGTGAGGCAGAGGTGTCAAAGAATAGTGGCTAATGTTTAGTTGCATGGATCAGCCGCATGGCAGAAGAGCCTGGACTGATTGCTTTGAGCAGATGTCTTGGCAAGTTGAAGGCACCATGACACGATGATTGCCAGCCTGGTCCTGGGCCAGTGGTCCATTTAATATTCCAGGCACCTTTGGGCTTTCAATGGGAGCAAGGTTCACCCAATGTGTTTTCCATTCCACACCCTGCTGTGGTTAAATTCTAAAATCACCTACAGATGTGGTATGGTTATGATCTCAATTTCTCTTTCTTCTTCACATGTTATATTTGGATGATGTCTACCATGCCAGTTCTATCAAAGGCCTCTTGCCCACTTAAATCTTGGCTATATAACATCATGGCAAACCCACTCCTGAAACAATCTAGAATCATTGCATCAGAATTTTGTTCAAGCTAAACAAATAAGTATTTGTAGAAAAAAAATGAATAAACCAATGTTTGAATTAGCAGGGAGTGTCTGTCCTTGCCTTCACTGGCTACTCTTAACTTTTAAGTTTTTGCAGACTTCTGGACCTGTTCTGATATTAGAAGAATTAGTTGCATCAGCAGACTCAGACCATCATCCAAGGAGAACTGGAGCAGACCTTGCTCATGGGGTACCTGGGATGAATCCTGGGCACTCGTATGCCCAGTGAGCTGTATCTCCCACTAATCCCACTACATCTAATCTTTAGAAACAGGCTTCTCCCTTGGTTTCTTATTTTATACTCTAGTTCGTTGTATGACTGGTTGTCTGTGTGGAATGCTACTCTAACTGGTTGGTGCCCAGACCACCTGCAGGCATATGGAGGGCCAGTTTCACTTAATGGGCCAGAGTATGATCAGGGGTTTATATCTGGGTTCTCCAGAGAAACAGAACTGTTAGAATATATATAGGAACACCTGAGTAGAACAAAAACACAGGCTTCTCCAAGGATATGATATATATAATGTAACATATGTATAATGTATATATATATGTAATCTCTTTATCTCTCTCTCTCTCTGTGTGTGTGTACATAAATATATATATATATTTATGTACACACACACACACAAACACACACACACACACCTTCATGGTTCTGTTTTTTGGAGAACTTTGACCAATACAGAATCCTAAAGACCATTCTATCCTAGCCATTTCTCCTCTTTTTCTTTCCTTTGCCTGTTGCTCTCCAGAGTGAGATGGGACATCCGAAACTTAGAGGGGTCCAGTGACTTGTCTGAGAAAATCAGCTGATTGGTGACTGAGTTGGCATGTCAAACTGTTGACAGGGTGGGGGGGAGGCGGGGAGAGGGGTAGCATCGGTGATGACTAAGACATTGACCCACCAGATACCTGGGGTTGTTTGGAGGAATAGAGATGCCAAGAGAATGTACGTATTTTGAGACAAAGTTTTACCTTCATTCAGTTGTGTTTAAACCACCAACTGTGGCAGAGACATGCAAAAGTGTTCAGTGTGCAGGAGAGGCGCTCTGGAAAGGGAGACATGTCTGTCCGATGATTATCCTATTATGAATAAAGATTCGATTATGTGAAAGAACAAACATCCAACATGTGTGAAAACAGCAAAGTTTTTATTTGTCAAGGACACAGTGTTCTGACAACAGTTTTGTTCCCTTTGCTTAGTGAGGACTGGCTCTGACTGACACGGAATGAGCTCCTCTTATAGTCAGACAAGTCAAACTCTGAAAGCCAGCATTTTTTTTTGAACTTCAAAAAAGAAATTCATGACCATGCAGGGCTTTCAATTTGATTTAAAAAAATTTTACAATAGATGAAAAAATGTCAACCATGTGAGAGTATAATGGGCTCTTAGAAAACGAGACATGAATCTTCATCTCTGCCTGGACATGCAACATACTGGGGAAAATGTGCGTAATTAGTTGCACGATGCAGCCAAGAATGACTTTTCCTCTTCCTTTCTTTTTCTGCCTTGTGTGTTGGATAATTTGGATAATTCGAGAGTATTTTTTAATTTACTCAGTCTATAATTTTTTGTCCACTTCATGTTGTCTAGAGAGATATAGTCATTGAGACAAGGGAAAAACACAAATATATATAATTATTCAATACACCTCAATGGATATCACCAAAGGAATTGTGCTGTTTTTTGGAAGATACAAGAATACAGAGGACACAGCCTCTTTGTCAGTTTAGCAGGTAGAAAGATTTTAGTTCCATAAGGAAGAAATTGTTATAGGAATTTATTCACTCACCAAATATTTACTGATTGCATTAGGCACCATGACAGGCGGTGTACAGACGATTAAGATCCAGTGTTCAGTGTGGAAGCTGAGAGAGAAATGCCAAAAGCAGAGAAAGAGTACTAGAATATAAAGCTTTTTCATTTCTTTTGTGGTGTTTCTCTCAACTTGTCATGGTGGTGTTTATTTGCTAGTTGATGTTCTAAGTAAATAAAGCTCAAAATGTTAAATTATTATGATGAACTTTATTGTTTGTCTATTGTGCACTGGCAATTCGAAAGCAAATATCAGAACATTTCTTTTGTGTGGAGTCACCAAAATTACACAACTTATATTTTGTGGCTTGTCCTTGGAAGGTACCTCTAGTCGGTCAGAGATAAACTCAAGACAGAAAGAAGATGGTAGAAAGGAAGAAGAGCAGCTCTCCCAGGTATGGAGCTGGCTGAGAGGGCACTCAGGGCACAAGGATACTCGTGGGGCCAGGCAGACTCTCACAGGCACCCAAGGGTCCTGCTCCATGATTTGGAGTGTGTGTTCATTTGCTTGGGCTTGATGGTTACTACTGGGTTCCTCCTCCCATCAGCCAAAGAACCTATAAGCAGCATTCCAGCAGGGGGCTGAGGCCAGGGGAATCAAACCAGGGGTCCCTTATTTCCATAGGCCTACCGCCCCAACCCCTGGTAGATGGACAACCCCTAAAGATCTTAAACCTCTGTGCCAGGATATATTCAGTGCCTGGATGAGGTACAGAGGCTTGCCTCTATCCTGGCCCAGACAGATCTCACCTGGAATGGGAATGGCTGCAGCTATGCCTAAGATGACACAGGCTGTGTGCCTGACCCGAACCCTACCGGAGCTCCCGGTCTGGCTTCTTTCTAGGTGAAGAGTGACAGCAGTTACAGATAAGGATAGAGTGGGGTAGGCTGGCTGGGGTGTGTGGAATAGGTCATGGAGAACTGGTCCTAAGGAGGTCCATCCCAGGAAGGTGGGATTGTGCAGGAGCCAGAGGTTCTAAGGCCCTGGTGCATGCTCCATTGTCTCATTGAACTTCACTTAAAAACACAAATTCAAATAAAAAATGATTAAGAATTTCAAGATGGCACTGGCTACGTACCCAAGAAGCTAGTCCTACTTTGGAGTTTAGCTTTTTGATACTGTTTCCACAGCTATGATGACTCCATCTTTTATTGAAAGCAGTTCCCTCTCTGTGCTGACTTCGAGGAATAGCGAGCTATCAATATCTTCCTCTTCTAGCTCTCTTTACTTGAATTGCAGTTCAAGAGATGAATTTTTTATTTTTTTTAAGGAGTGATTTTCTTTACTTTTCCAAGGATGGTCTCATCATCCTTCATGGTAGTTGTAGATTTGCTTTGGATTTGGATACTGGTGTTTTGAAGCTTCATTAAAATGAAGTTTCATGTGAAAGTGGTGGACAAGTATTGAATGCAGTTAAGGTATCAAGATGACCCTGATAACCACTTGACCACAAAAGAAAGTTTCATAACAACTGCTAACACGTGGGTACCCCTGTGTATCCAAATGCAGTGTGCAGGAGGGTTGTGGCTGTTTATCATTTTTAGTGAGGCAGTATGGCCATGGCTTAAGGTCAAGGGAGGCACTGAACAGACCTGAGACTGAGTTTCTCCTCTACCGTTACATGATTTAACCCCTTAATCTTTCTGTGCCTCCATTGTCTCATGTGCAAAATGAAGATTGTAGTTTTGCCTTTTCTTACAGAGTTCTTGTGAAAGGTAATTGAATCTACATGTAAAGCATTTAGCATGGTACTTGAGACATAGTCAGTTCTCAGGAGATGTAAATTCTGTATCTTTTCATATGCAATCGTGGACAAAAAAAGTGAACAACACTGTGCTCCTTTCTGGCCCTTTGTGCTGGGGTCCCCGTTGCCTTCAGGCATTTCCATGATGCTGCATCTGGTCCACTCCCAAAGCAAGAGTTTGTTGCTTGTTACCTTCAGTCTTATCATACACTATATGTCTTATCTCCTCCCTGCTCAGGGTCATTTTTTTTTTTTTTTAAGATTTATGTATTTGAGAGAGAGAGAGAGAGAGACTGAGCACAAGCAGGAGGAGCAGAGAGAGGGAGAGACAGTCCCAAACAGACTCTGCGCTGAGCACAGACTCAGTCCCAATCAGACTCTGAGCTGATTTCAATACTCAGATCACGACCTGAGCCGAAACCAAGAGTCGGATGCTTTACTGATGGCACCACCTAGGCGCCCCACTCGGCCATTTAAAAAAATAGTTTATTAGGTAGATTAAATTTGTTCTGTAGTTGGATCCTAGATACCTATATCAAATACTGAAGTCAGATAAGTCAGGAAGAAAAGTTCCAAAGTACAATTAGGAGCCTGGAAAAGGATGAAGATGAAATGGAAAGAAAAGTTAAAAAAAAAAAAAAAAAGGATTGTTAACAAGAACTAGCATGCCACTCTAGATTTTAAGTTTCTCGAGGGCAGAAACTGGAGCTACCTGGTGTCTCTGCCTCTTAAATGTCCTTAGCACAAATGCTTTGCTTACTTTAAGAGTCCACCAAATTCTTAGAATAAATAGCAAATAGTGATAGGCACCCAGGGCTCTGAGGGAAGGAGCTAGGAGCAGAGACCAGGCTGAAGAGAGGTAGGGGAACAGACAGGAAGTTTAAGAGGGTCTGAACTGCAACCTGCTCCCTGAGTGAAGCAAAGGGAACTGGGCATGTCAGGATTTGGATCGTATTTCACTTTCAGCAAAGCTGTGTGATCTTGGACAAATAATTTATGCTCTCTGGGTTTTGGTTTCTCCATCTCTTCTCTGAATAATAAAGGTAAAAATAACTGCCTGCTGGTGTTAATGTGTACATTAGGAGTGCTGGTTATAGTGCTGGGCAGGAAATAAATCAATATTATTGTTTTATTCTGCCTCCTTCCAATCATTCCCTTCTTTTTACCTAATAGACTTTCCATTCTGCTCCTGTCATAAAGAGTTAACGCAAACATTAGTGCTAAAAATGTGCCACTGTTGGGTCTTGCATATTGTGAAAGGATATAAATGGATTATTGAAAAACATTTTGCACTGAAAGAAAGGCAATACAGGCATCTGTCCTTCTGGTGGTAGGATTAGTAGCAACAAACCTTGTACATAAAGGACAGCACTTTATGTTTTATTAAACCTAGAGGCAATATGAAGAGTTGATCGGTGTATGGGTTCTGTGGTTAGATAGACTTGTTTTTGTTATACACGCTTGCCATTCTAATCAAGCAAGTTATTTTTTTGTGCTTGGGTTTCCACATCTGTAGTACACATATTTTATTTGTTTGTTTATTCATTCATTTGTTCACTCATGCATCTTTCATGCTTTTTCATTCATTTATTCATTCATTCCTGAGCATCTCCTCAGCATGAGCAAAACGCTGAAAACACAGTGGTGATGGCGGATGGGCAGGTGGCATGAGGAACAGAGAGCATGCTCACTTCTGGGGTGCTGTACCCTGCAGCCTACATAGGAGACAGGCAACGCATGAGGGGTCAAAGGAAGATTCTTAAAGATAGGGGGTGAATGAAGGCCAAGGGATGGGGTTCAGGACCTGAGAATTTCAGTGGTGCTGAGACATCGAGTTCTCCGGCTGAGGAATGAGAGTTAAGCATTGTGTAGAAGTAGCTGAATAGATTAGGAAGGGCCTTGAAAACCATGGTAAAGCACTTTGAGTATCCTAAGAGTGACAATAGCACTTCCCAAACAGTACTTCCTATTGGGACCAGAGTCCAGGGGGACTGCTGAGCGTTCTATCCCTTCCAGAAGATTCACAATGCTCATTAGTATCTATTAATGTTCTTCAATAAGCAGTTCTGTTTCACATTTGTTTAATAGCTTTCCCAAACCTAATTAATGTTTTTAAGAAATTAACCTCTTACAAACTGAGACACCAGAGAACGTGCTTGAGGAGAAATGATGAGAAAAGGAAAGCCATTTGAAGGTTGTAAGTTGGGGCACAATATAACCATATTTGCAGTTTATAAATGTATAGTAATACCTACCACATATGGAGCACCAGCTACTACTCTTCAAAGCACTTACCTAATTTAACTTAATTCTTACAACAAGTCCATGAGGTAGATGTTATTTTTTACATTGGTAAAATGAGAAAATCAAGGCATAAGGCATAAGGCATAATCAAGTCATGCCCCTTACTCCATGCTGTGCTTCAATGGGTCTGTCCGCTCCAGCCAGGCCTGCCTTGGTCCCAGTGCTATGGATCCCTTCTCTCAGAAGACTAGTGCAAACCTTTCTAACACATCTTCTGACATGTGCACTTTATGGATCTGCCTCTTCCAACCTGGCTGAATTCAGTCTTGGCAGTGGCAGTGGCAGGTCCTCTCTTAAAGAGAACCCACATGCAAACCTTGCTAAAACTGTGTGCCCTGCCCCCATGCATATTTTGGATCCACCCCCTTCAATATTCTCTTGGCTGGAGCCCATTCAAACCAGGGCTACAAGCCTGGCTGCGTGCAAGCGGCCCTGACAGAGGCCAGCACCATTCGAAAATGACTCCTGCCCCAGGGAGAAGGAAAGATAACCACACATACCAGTCAGACTGAGGCCCCAGCAGTGGGTTGGGGCAAGACAGCTGGTCTGATGGCAGGCCCCACCCACCAATGAATGCTTCTCAGGGGACAACACAGGGAAAACACCCTGCAGTTTGGTGCGACTGCACGTCTAGCAAATGCCTGATCTGACTCAGCTCAAGCCCAGGCAGCCCAGACTGGTCCATTAATACCACAGGGACCAAACACTGCCCACAACAGGCAAAGAGAGTCACTGGGATGAATGGACTTGAAGGAAAAATCAGCTCAGCCACAACAGCAGGGCACATGGAACACACACAGGAGACACCTCAGAAGTGCCAGGTTCTGGTGAATGGGGGACACTGCACTGCAGGGCACTATAGGACATCTTCTTCATAAGGCCATTACTTTGAAGAGCAGGAGTCATAGCCGACTTTCCTAACATGAAGAAGCAAAGAGAGTTATATGAAGTGAGGAGATAAAGGAATATGTCCCAAATGAGAGAACAGGATAAAATCACAGCAAGAGACCTAAGAAAAATAGAGATATGTAATGCACCTGATAGAAAATTTAAAGTAATGATCATAAAGATACTCACTGGACTTGAGAAAAGAGTGGAGGACATCAGTTAGACCCTTAAAAAAGAGATGTAAAAAGACCAATCAGAGATGAAGAACATAACAAATGAAATTAAATATACACTAGATGGAATAAATAGCAGACTAGAGGAAGCAGAAGAACAAATCAGTGACCTGGAGGACAGAGTAATGGATAATAATCAGCCGAGCAGTTTAGAGACAAAAAATTATGCAAAATGAGAATAGAATTAGGGGACTCAGAGACATCATTGAGTGTAATAACATTTCCATTATACATACATTATATATTATGTAATAACATATACATTATATATTACAACATATACAGCAGAAGAAGAGAGAAAAAAGGGGACAGAAAATTTATTTGATGACATAATAGCTGAAAACTTCCCCAATCTAGGGAAGGAAACAAAAATCTAGAGCCAGGAGGCAGAGAGCCCCCAACAAGATCAACCCAAGGAAGTCCACACCAAGACACATAGTAATAAAAATGACAAAAATTCATGACAGAGAGAATTTTAAAAGGAGCTAGAGAAAAGAAAACAGTTACATACAAAGCAAACCAGGCTATCAGCAGACTTTTTAGCAGAAACTACGCAGGCCAGAAGGGAGTACCATGATATATTCAGTGCTGAAAGGAAATGATCTGCAGTCAAGAATACTCTATCCAGCAAGACAATCATTCAGAATAAAAGGAGAGATAAAGAGTTTCCCAGACAAACAAAAATTAAAGGAATTCATGACCACTAAGGCAGCCCTACAAGAGATGTTAAAGTGGATGCTTTAAGTGGAAAAGAAAAACGATAAGAGTAAGAAAAGTAGGAAGCACAGAAGCAGTAAAAATAACGATACCATAAAAATCAGTCAAGGAACTCACAAAAAGATGTAAAGTATGACACCATATACCTAAAATGTGGGGAGGGGGGTGGTAGGAGAGGAGTAAAGAATGGGTTCAAATTTATGCAATCATCTACTTCATATAGACTGCTATATGCATAAGATGTTATACACAAACCTAATAGTAACCACAAATCAAAACTCAGTAATAGATATGCAAAAAATAGAGAAATAAATCCAACAATACATTAAAAAAAAAATCATTCACCGCAATCAAGTGGGATTTATTTCTAGGATGCATGGGTGGTTCAGTATTCACACATCAATCAACACGATATATCATATCAATAAGACAAAGGATAAAATCCACATGATCATTTCATTCGATGCAGAAAAAACATTTGACAAAGTACAATATCCATTCATGATAAAATCCTTCAACAAAGTACATTTAGAGGGAATACACTTTGACATAATAAAGGCCTTTATATGAAAAACCACAGCTAATATCATACTCAATGGGAAAAAATGGAGAGCTTTTCTTTTGAGGTCAAGAACAACACAAAGATGTCCACTTTCACCACTGTTATTCAACATAGTACTGGAAATCCTAGCCACAACAATCAGACAAGAAAAAGGAGTAAAAAGCATCCAAATTGGTAAGGAAAAAGTAAAACTTTCACTATTTGCAGATGACATGATACTACATGTAGAAAACCCTAAAGACTCCACCAAAAAACTATTAGAATGAATAAATAAATTAGCGTTGGTGAGGACATGGAGAAAAAGGAACCCTCTTGCACTTTTGGTAGGAGTGCAAACTGGTACAGCCTGTGGAAACAGGATGGAGATTTCTCAAAAAATTAAAAATAGAAATACTCTGTCATCCAGCGTACTGGGTATTTTCCCAAAGAATATGATAACACTAATTTGAAAGGATATATGTACCCCTATGTTTATTGTAGCATTATTTACAATGGAAGCAGCCTAAGTGTCCATCAATAGACAAATGGATAAAGAAGAGGTGGTATATTATTCAGCCATAAAGAAGAATGAAATCTCGCCATTTGCAACAACATAGATGGAGCTAGAGAGCATAATGCTAAGAGAAATCAGTCAGAGAAATACAAATACCATATGATTTCACTCATATGTGGAACTTAAGAAAAAATATAGGAAAAAAAGAGACAAATAAAAAACCAGACTCTTAACTATAAACAAACAGAAGGTTATGAGTGGAGAGGTAGGTGGGAGGATGGATGAAAGAGGTGATGAGGATTAATAGTAAACTCATCTTGATGAATACTGAATCATGTATAGAATTGTTGAATCACTATATTGTATACCTGACACTAATATAATACTGTAAGTTAATTATACTGGAATTAAAATTTTTAAAAAAGTGACAGAAAAATGCTAAAGTACAACACAAAAGATAAGATTTAAAATATTTAAATTTGGTCACATTAAAATTAAAAAACAGATTTGACAATTATATACTTTACAAAATGCTTACCAGGATAAGTGTAGTTACCATCTGTCACTATATAACATTATTAGAGTGTTATTGATGATATTCCCTATGCTGTACTTTTCATCCCCATGACTTATTTATTTTATAACTGGAAGTTTGTAGCTTCTAATCCCCCTCACCTATTTTGCCCATCCCTTCTGGCAACCACTTGATCTCTGTATTTATCAGCTTGTTTCTCTTTTTTGTTGTTGCTATTATTTGTTTGTTAGTTTTATTTCTTAGAGTCCACATAAAGTAAAATCATATGTATTTGTCTTTCTTTGTCTGACTAATTTGACTTAGCATGATACCCTCTAGGTCCATCCATGTTGTTGTGAATGGCAGATTTTATTCTTTCTTTATGGTGGAGTAATGTTCCGTTGTGTATATATACCACATCTTTTTTATCCATTCATCTAGTGATGGACATTTAGGTTGCTTCCATATCTTAGCTATTGTAAATAATGCTGCAATAAACATAGGAGTGCGTGTATCTTTGAATTAGTGTTTTTGTTTTCTTTTGGTAAATACACAGAGGTGGAATTCTTGAATTATATGGTAATTCTGTATTGTATGCCCGAAACTACTATAATATTATATGTCACTATACTTAAATTAAAAGTACAAAATAAAAAAAAATATGCAAAAAATGAATTGCTCATAAAAAATGATAGCATAAAGAGAATGAAAAGGCAAGATGTGATTTTGAAAAAAAGATGTTTTCAAAACACCTAACTGATAGAGGTTAGTATCTAGAACACAAAAGAGTTAATGAGAAGAAGACAAACAACCCAACAAAAAAATTGGACAAAAGAGACAAACAGGTATTTTATAGAAGAATAAACATAAATAAAAAGGGAAACATAATTTAGGTCCATAATGTAATATCATTTTACTACCATCTGGCTGGTAATAATTAATAAAGCTAGACAATTCCAAGCATTATCATGAATGTGGCTGATGAGGAATTCTTATGCACTATTTAAGGAGTGTGAATTGATACAAGATTTCAGCATTATCTTGTAAAGTTGAGTTGAACATTCTCAAACCCTATGACCCAGTAATTTCATTCAAGGTACATATTCTAGAGAAACTCCTATATAAGGTGAAGGGCATGAGACCATACTCACAGCAGAGTATTTCCTAAGAATAAAACACTGGACATAACCCCAAGGGTTATTGACAGAATAATTAAAAATTTGGATAGCCAAACATTGAGGTATTATAAAAGTTTATTAAAGAATAAATGACAACTGCATCCAGTGATATGCATGAATCTTATAAATCTCGTACGAAAAAAGCAAGTTATGGAAGGTTAAATCAGAGGATAAGGAAAATTAAATAATATGTTGGTTCATCTGCATATTTATGTGATAAAACAATGAAATTCAAGAGAATGATGCCAAACATACAATTCAGGATAGTTGTTTTCTCTCTTATTTCTGATGGAGGGATACAGAGGATTGGAATGGAGGCAGAAACATACAGATAGGTGTAGCAATTTTATTAATGTTCTAGTATAGTTCTTAGTGGATTGAATTGCTCCCCCTTCCCAAAAGATATATTGATGTCCTTATCCCCAGTGTCTCAGAATGTGATCTTATTTGGAAATAGGTTGTTGCCAATGTAATTAATTAAGGCCAGGTCATACTAGAGTAGGGTGGACCTCTAACTCAATATGATTAGTGTACTTAAAAGACCTCGTGTGAGATCAGAGACACAGGGAGGATGGCATATGATGATGAAGGCAGAGACTGGAGTGATGCATCCACAATCCAAGAAACATATAGAATACCAGCAAATCCCCAGAAGGTAGGCACGGGACATGGAACAGATTCTCCCTCACAGTCCTCAGAAGGAACCAAGCTGCCAACACCTTGATTTGGACTTCTAGCCTCCAGACTGTAAGAGGGTACGTTTTTGTTGTTTAAGCCACCCACTTTGTAATACTTTGTTAGAGGGGCCCTAGGAAACTAATGCCGTCCTTATATTAGGTAGTAGGTGCACAGGTGTATATGTTTTTATAATTCACAATTTTCAAATGTGTGACATCTGCTACTTTTCATTTATCAAATAGTTATATAATAAAAATAAAAAGACAAAGATGTTATTATTTTCATCACTACCAAATCAGGGCATGTTTCTACTACTAATCTCAATGGCAAATTCCAGAAAAGTTTTTCTAGACAGTTTTATTAAAACCATAAAATTCAACTTCCAACACTCCCTTTAACTTTTATGGAGTTTTTATTGCAACCTCAGTGTCACTGAGTCCCTGTTTCTCTGACTTTAATTACAGTGTGCACATCTTCGGAGCAAAGTGAGGACACTTTGTCTAATTCTGAGTGAAGGTAATTGCCAAGCACACACCTGTCATGGTATGTTTGCCCCTTGTAGACTGACTGACGTCAGCTTTGCCTCCATTGAACACAAAGGGAATCCTGGACATCTAAAATCACTGCAAGGTTTCCAGCACATGTGCCCCCCAGTTCCTTCCCTTAACCTAGAAGTCACATCAGATGAGGGGCTTTGTACGCTTTGTTCAAACAGCTGTGTCGCCGCCACTGAGAAACCGCGCCTTACACGATGTAGGTGCTCAAAAAATTTGTTGAATGAATATATCAGTGAATAGTTTTACGAGAGTGTCCACTTCTCAGGAGAAGTACCAATAGCAACTACCACATCTCAGAAGAGTTTATGAGCCATGCCCTGGGGCCCACTGTTTTTTTTTTTTTAATCTGTTTGTTTCCCTTATCTGCGGAATCACCAGCTCTTCTTCCTTATATAAGCAGTCAGAGACTGCCTTTGGGAACTTCGAATAGAGGATCAGATTTGGGTCCCATAAGGCCAGACCCATGCACACAAACACACACACACGTGTGTGTACCTTTTTTCTTTTACGAATAGTTAGTTGTCTAATCTTCCATACCTATTAGTAACTTGCTCTGCTAATAGTAACATATTTTCTATCTTGAGAAGAGATGTCAGTGCTTTAGAATCTTTTATTGATCTTCAAGTGAAATGCCTCTCGATTGAGGAGTGGATTCTAAAAAAGAAACTCCAAGAATACAGGCAAAGTAGATAATTTTTTTTAATGGGATTTATGGGGCACATGGGTGGCTCAGTCGGTTAAGCATCTGCCTTTGGCTCAGGTCATGATCTCAGGGTCCTGGGACTGAGCCCTGCATTGGACTCCCTGCTCAGTGGGGAGTCTGCTTGTTTCTCTCTCTCTGCCCTCCCCCTGCTTGTGCTCTTGATCTCTATCTCTCTAAAAAAAAGGGAAAAAATGGTATATATAGAATGGTATATATATAATATACAATATAATATACAAAAAATAGTATATATATACCATTATATATAAAAATAGTATTTTGAAACAAAAATTGCTATTGTTTTGAATATATTACATAATGCATGTTATGATTTAACATTACATTGAGATTTCTTTCTTTTCTCTTTTCTTTTTTCTTTCTTTTTTCCCCCAGTAGATAGAGAAGCTGATGTTAGTCAGGTGCTCCAATGAGAGATGGAGAGTTTTCAAGCTCTCAAACTATAATACTGGCAATACTGATTGTACCATTGATGAATTCAAACAACATTTGATAAGTGACCAGGCACAGTCCTAGGTGAGGGTGGAGAGATGAATAAGACCTCTGCAGGAATTCATTTCAGTGGGAGAGACATAAATAAACAGGTAATTGCAATGTAATATGATTAAGTCTTCTTAATCATTGAGGGAAAGGATAGTGCTTTATGGCATTCCCATTTTCTGTGTTGTTTATTACAGAGTTGTTCTTTGGACACTGGCTCCTCCAGATATAATATTCCTTTACTAACCAGAATATTCGATTAATCAAATTGTTCAACTCCCTGACCATATCTGGGTAGTTTATTTTATAGGTAACGATCATATCATTAGAAAAAACCCTCAATATCTACCACAGGGGAAAACTGTGCAATCATTCTTTTCTATAGTTAATGGCTAATTTACTTTATCTCACTTTAGCATTTTATGATCCTTTTCAATTTGCAGGAATTTAGAGGCCCCTTCTGACTTTAGAACAGAGTAAAGAAGGTTTATTTCCATGTGGTACTGATTTTCCACATAGGTGGTTGCAAAATTTTACTAAAATAAAAAGAATAAAGGTCACTAATAGATTCCTATAAGTGTTTAGCTGGAAGAATGAGACACAACAGGTATGGATTAAAACAATATTAGCAAAAAGCAGTTATGGTATTAAAATGACCCAAATCATATTTCTTCACCTGATAATAAAATGATCTCCACAAAATTTAGATTCACAACTCTCTGAGTAAACATACCATTAGAAATACTGTCAACATTGGGCTTTTTAAAAATCATTAAAATGTTACTAATACCTTATCTGCAGGTGTCCTTCAAGAATACTTCTCGTCCCTTTCCCCTCTCATATTCCTTAGAAAGTTAGAAACATAGTCCTGTCCTCTGATAGTGAACCCCAAGGCAGTGACTCTTAGATTTACAACACGTGGCTTAAATGCTTGTTTTTAACTCCCTGGGGGATATCGGCCGGCCGCTAAGCCCTTTCCTCAAATACACCGTCTCTTTCTTTCTGCCTGATTTCTTTATCCTTCTCGAGCTGGATTTGGGACAGATTCCTTCTGCAGACTGCAATGTGACAGTCCAACACGTTGCCACGACAGCTGTCTGTAGGCTTTCCTCAGCTCTGCCGATTCCTATTTTGCAGCTTTAGAGATGGCGCGTTTAGCTTGAACATGAGTTTGAAACAAAACTTTTCCCTAAGTGGTGGGGCTGCCGCTGTGATGCTAATGCAGATCCGGTAGCATCCGAGAGCGCGGAGCCCTGGTCTTTCCCCGTCCGGCTCTGGGCTCCTGGCAAAGGGGGCGGAGAGGAGAGAGGAGAGGGCGGGGGGGGGGCGGAGGTCACCCGCACTCTCCATCCCGCCCAGGCTGCGAGCGCCGCTGGGTGCTGAGCGACCGGAGGAGCCCAGCGCGCCCGCAGGTTCCGCGCTGGGGGAGCGCGCGGAGGGACGCGCGGCGGGGCCGAGCCGAGCCCGAGCGGCAGCGGGAGCGCGGCGCTGCGCGGGAGGAACCCGCGTTGGCGGCGGAGCGGCGCCCGGCGCGCGATGGCACTTGGAGCGGGGCGCCCTTCTCCGCCGAGAGCCCTACCGGCGGCCCAGGATGCCAAGGTAACCACCCCTCCAGTGGCTGCTTTCCCACGGGTCGGCCTCCGGATGCTCCACCCCACCGAGATGGAACCCTCACCCGTCCGCACTGGAGGGCACCTTAGTCTGAGCTTGGCAAGAAGTGTGCACCAGATGCCCCGAGCTGGGGAGATATTCCGGCTGACCCTAACTGATTCTGAGCTGCGCGCGTAGGGAGCGGGTAGAAAGGCTCTCAGGAGAGGGAATGGGACCATGGAGAGATCTCCTTCCTGTCCGGTGGTTCCCGGCCGGCGACACTCGGAGTCCCGCACCCGGGCCAGCGCAAGCCTTTGGCGCCCCCAAGGGAGGGAGGGAAACCGGCCCCAGGGCGTTTGAGCAATAGCAGAAAGTTTCAACAAGTTAGGTTTGGGAAGGATGTTGCAAGCAGAGGCTTAGAGGGGCGGTGGGACAGTAACGGCGAAAGTTGAGCTGTAAGACCCGGAGCAGGAGGCCGTCTTCGGGCAGCCCGGGCGGCTCCACTCCGGCCCGGCCCAGGAAAGGCTGGCTCGGTAATTCCCACCTCCCGGAAAGCTGCTCCGGCGAAACCTCAATCGAACTCGCTCGAGGCGTGTGACTGTAGTCGTGGGTATGGAGGGTCTGTGACTCAGGCCTCAACACACTACGGAAAGAACGATAAACGAACACAAATGAATACTTCG
Organism: Potos flavus; assembly: GCA_028534135.1. NCBI lineage: Eukaryota > Metazoa > Chordata > Mammalia > Carnivora > Procyonidae > Potos > Potos flavus. The sequence goes on along the minus strand of CM052900.1, from coordinate 108,107,510 downwards.
TATGAGACGTTGCTCCCCTGCAGCTGTAACTTGATCAACAGCATGTAGGCAGATGTTGTCACGGGGAGCACGACGAACTGCCTCCTTTCTTATCGCAAGCCAGGATTTCTGCACAGGTGCTCGCTGGACCAGAGAAACTTCTTAGAGACTCACTCCTCGACCTTCCATGGGTCCCACAGGCGTGTGGTTTGCTGAAATTTGATCTAAATCGAACAGTTTTAGAGCGTATTGAAAGAAGCCCCATTTAACATCAGTGAGTTTGCTGGTCCACTCTGTGCCCTGCCAAAGTTTGAAGAAGATTGTTTTGTCTGCCTGATAAACAGGTGGCTCACTTAAAGAATAATCTGTAGTTTGGGGACAAAGTCCATCCAAGAAAAAGCAGACACTTTAAATGTCACCTTTAAATAGACAAGTATGCTTTTTAAAAACTTCATGGGGTTTTAAATCTAATCATGTTAGTGACTTTGTCAACTTTACAAGGTTTAAGGTGCCTGTGAGGCATGGGGGGCAGATTGAGGGTACCCATTTGCAGAGGGGCCACAGAGTGAACCGAAGGGGTCTCAATTTTGGCAGCTTCTTTACCTTGGAAATGAAATGTGGAAAGGCAGGCAGATGTGTGCTGCTGTGGTATGATGCAACCTTGCTTATGATAGGCCAGATACATCTGAGTCCCACCACGGGGTGCTGGGGCGCGTCAGTCTTAAATGCCAGATGAGCAGTTTATCCAGTGCTCACGCTTCCTCTGTCTTTATGCTACAGATGCCCGGACCGCAAGCCTGCACTGTGTTGAGAGGGAGATGACTTGAGTGTCCAGCATTTTTATTTTTTTTAATCTTCACAACAATGTCTATGAACAATTCCAAACAGCCAGTGTCTCCTGCAGCTGGGCTCCTTTCAAATACAACTTGCCAGACGGAAAACCGGTTTTCGGTATTTTTTTCAATCATCTTCATGACAGTGGGAATCTTATCAAACAGCCTTGCTATTGCTATTCTCATGAAGGCCTATCAGAGATTTAGACAGAAGTCCAAGGCATCGTTTCTACTTTTGGCCAGTGCCCTGGTAATCACAGACTTCTTTGGCCACCTCATCAATGGAGCTATAGCAGTCTTTGTATATGCTTCTGATAAAGACTGGATCCGCTTTGACCAGTCGAACATCCTTTGCAGTATTTTTGGTATCTGCATGGTTTTCTCTGGTCTGTGCCCACTTTTTCTAGGCAGCGTGATGGCCATTGAGCGATGTATTGGAGTCACCAAGCCAATATTTCATTCTACGAAAATTACATCCAAACATGTGAAAATGATGTTGAGTGGAGTGTGCTTGTTTGCTGTTTTCATAGCTTTGCTACCCATCCTTGGGCATCGAAACTATAAAATTCAAGCATCGAGGACCTGGTGTTTCTACAAAACAGAGCACATCAAAGACTGGGAAGATAGGTTTTATCTTCTACTCTTTTCTTTTCTGGGAATCTTAGCCCTTGGCGTTTCATTCTTATGCAATGCCATCACAGGAATTACACTTTTAAGAGTTAAATTTAAAAGTCAGCAGCACAGACAAGGCAGGTCTCATCATTTTGAAATGGTCATCCAGCTCCTGGCTATAATGTGTGTCTCCTGCATTTGCTGGAGTCCATTTCTGGTAAGAGACTAACATTTTGACAATTTCTGCTTTCTTCCGTTTTTCCCTGTTTAATACAAGGTTTGTTGTTTTTTTTCAGAATTGTGGTCTTGAGGCAACACTGTTCAATCTTTTAAATGCTGGGGTTTACTCCTACTCAAAACTTACTTCAGCACCCAGCTCTGGCTCAGGATTAAGCTATTTATGGTACACATGGTTATTTTCCTAAAAGTCTTGAATTGAAAGAAATGTCTTGCTAAACAATTCTAACTATAGTGTAACCTGCTTGCAGAAGAGTATAAAGTAATTTTAACAGAGCAACATAGTTTTAATATACTTAATAGGATTAGTGTCTAAAATGTGAAAAAAAATTGACCAACTATAATACAGTATTGGAATGGACTCAACTAAGTCTTGGTAGAAAGTCACAAAGACTTCTAATTTATCTAAAAGGCATATTAGCTCCTGGGTTTTTCTAAACACACAAGACTAGGTCTTGGCTTGCAAAGGGAGGTGATGAGTTGAGATAGTTGGATAATTGAGGTGAACTCTATGGATAGGCTAGGGGAAGAAATTACTAGTTCACCAACCCAAGAACAATGCCCATAGTTCAGGGAGAGGTGTGATTGGCAGGAAAACCAGGGATCTTTCCCTTATCATTCCATTTCTTCAAGTAAAAATTTTTTAAAATGTAGCCAGTAGCTATGTTTGACAGCTCAATGTTTTTATTTGGAAATGAAACTAAGATTAAGGAATTAACAACAAACATCAGTCACTTATAGTATCTTCTAGGTAGAAGAAAAAAAAATACTTATGATTTTTAAGTATGGCCTTAACTCCCTTCATCATTTTACTTTATGATGGAAAGAGTAACAACATGCCACGAATTAGAAAAAGAATCCTCCATACTCAGCTAGTGATGGCAGTAAAGATGATTTTCATTCCTTTTTCGGTACCAGTGAACAAATGGGCTAGAGATAGTAATACAGGGGAGCCACAGGTAGGGGAGATGAAGGTAGATGGAATGCAAATGTTGTGATCATCCCTTGCCTGGTCCTATGAAGAAGCTTGTTACTGATGCAGTTTTCCTAGACCCCTAGCAGGGCCACTGTCTAAACATTGTTGCCAGTGGAGTTTTAATAAACAATCTTGATGATCCTGATGCACAAGAAAGTTTGTGAGACCTGCTGTTGCAGACAGATCCCCTGACAGCTGATTTTATTTTACAAAAGAATTTGTACTTTTTGAAGATTTCTTTATTCATATTTGTCCTCACAGTCTCAATTTAGCTTCTTGAATTGTTAAATCATTTAACTATTTTTTCACGATGTTTTTGAATTGATCCTGGGAACCCAAGCCCAGGGAGGCCAGGTTGGGTCTGTCAGTGGCAAGTCAACATTTTGAGGCCTACCTGTTTTCATTTCAGAAGGCCTGAGGTGAAACCAAGCCGGGATTTGATCTGTGCTCATAGTCTAGGTATTTGAATCTGAATAGCAGAGAACAGTTCTATCAATACTTGGAATCACTTCAGCGGTCATTCTTGAAGCTTAATTTATGCTACTTGACAAAGGAAATTCCCTTTGAAGGATACTTCTTTTTGTCCCTTAAACTTTGAAATAGAGTAGCTTTTCCAAAATAAAAAGTGAGTGTGAGTAGCACTGAAATTAATTTGGGGTTGGAAAGAGAATATGAAGAAGGTGAGAAACGAGGTACCTGAAATTTCTTTTTTTTTTTTTTTTTAAGATTTTATTTATTCATTTGACAGAGAGAAAGAGATCACAAGTAGCCAGAGAGGCAGGCAGAGGGAGAGGGGGAAGCAGGCTCCCCTCCGAGCAGAGAGCCTGATGTGGGGCTCCATCCCAGGACCCTGAGATCATGACCCAAGCCGAAGGCAGAGGCTTTAACCAACTGAGCCACCCGGGTGCCCCGGTATCTGAAACTTCTTAAAGACACATTTTAAATGAAGGTTGTAGCCCTGGAGAGAACCTGAAAACAATGGGGTAGGGAGATCAAGGAGAGACAGGTGGTCTGGGCAACTGAGGTGATCACTGGAGCTTTGGTTTCTGTTTGTTCTCAGTCACCTTTAAAATTCCGCTTAGTTCTGACTTTTGACTGAGAGATAGGAGTGATAGATAGGTTGACTGCTGTGAGACTGTGGAAGGTAGCAAGACTTCATGCTCATCATAGATAATTTGAATTTATGTTTTTCTCTAATTTCTCTTCCTGAATTTTTGGTTTCCTTCACTGTTGAAGTAGATATTACAATTTAGTTCATATTTTGAACATATTTCTACTGGAACACAATTTTATTTTTGTGAAACATTTTCCGAGGTCTATGTTCTATTTACGAATTATCAACACACCTATGACACCAGTGGATCAATACTTCTAAAATGCCTCTTAGTGTAAGAATTATTTCTGTGTTAGATGCATAGTGGATAAACCACAGATACTTCTTGATGGATTGATAGTTTATTTGAAGCATTCTTTGCATTCCTGGTTTTTCTTGTGGAGAGTTGGGTCTTTATAGCAAATTCTGGCTAAAATATTTATAACTTTGTGGTCTGGACACATTAGGGTAAGGCCACCAGACAGCTCTAAAGGGAACCCTAGTAAAAAACTCAGGTTGGGAATGCCAAATAACACCCAGCACTAGCATCTCATTTGAAACATTTCTGCTTTTTTTCCTTAAATGCTTAGGAAGAATTGCATGGGTGTTAATGACTGAGCCATCACTCTCCACCCTGTATTTTAAAAACTAAGAAGTTTTAAAAATGCCTCCGAAATGAAGCTTCTGGATTCCCATAGTTGTCCTATAATACTGACAGCTTCCCCCAATGCCCTACTTTACATCATGTGCCTTCTTTCTATGACTGATGAGTATGAATTGTTGGATTTATAATCAGGATGAACATCTGTGCCCAATTTTTGACCTGTTATTGCTGTCAGTTTCAAGCCTCAAACTGGAACAAAGTTACAGGTGCACACACTAACTGGAGCAGATGAATAATGCAAACGATAGTGGTTGTGCTTGATAAGATTCATTGTATCGAAACTTGTCAATAGCAGCATAATTTCTGAAACTATTTGTAGCTGACGATGAAGGGAATACTTATGAATTTTGATGATCTAGTTCAACCAATACAAAGGTGAGATGATCATGTTATTTGAGTTTTCTCTTCCTCTGTCTATTTAATAGACTTTACTTTTTCTTGAGTAGTTTTAGGTTTACAGGGAAATGAGTGGCAAGCACAGAGTTCACATTATACCCTCTCATGTTCCTCCTGACCTCTTTGTTACCCTTATTAGTAAGTCTTGCTTTGGTGTGGTACATTTGTCACAATTCATGCCCCATTTTTATTGACTAAAGTCTGTAGTGTTTTGCCATAGTGTTGTACATTGTGTGAACTTTGATAAACGATTATGGACATGTGTCCATCATTGTATCATACAGAATAATTTCATCACCCTAAAAATCCTCTGTGGTTTTTTTTTTTAATTTTAAAAATTTAATATGTTATTTTTCCAAAGGAGGAAATGTATGTTTTCAGGAATTAAGATTTAGAAATGTAGTACAAATATAATATTAGTTTAAGCTATGGCTCATTAAAATTTAAACTTTTACAATATCTGGATTTTATAGTTTTAAACCTGGTGAACTCATATAAATTCATTTAATTATAATCCCAACTGAAAAATACAGGAAACTATAAGGGGCACTTACTAGTTTACAATTTCATTTAGCAACAAATTAATACAAAAATCTTTAAGAGTCAAATGGCAATTATAAAATTGTCTTCTGTGTATCCTAGGTGAGTCACCGTTCCTTAATAAATAAATCTTGAAGACATTCTTTTGATGTTTCTAGGGTGAGGGGGAAAAAACCCATTTATCAGCACTTCAAGTAACATTTTCTTAATATTATTTTTGTCTTTATACAAGTAATTATTCTTTTTAATGTTGTGTTCTGGAATACACAATCCTAAAAGGAACTTATTATTATTGCTAGGCTTATTTCATCAGTTTAGCAGAGCAATAAATAGTTGTTGACTGGTTGACTGTAACTTAAGTAGTATGAATGTCCAAAGATTGCAAATGATTGACCAGAATGTGGATTCTCGGTTTTGTAGGTAAGAGTCAATTAGGCAAATGCTGAAGCCAAATGGTAATTTTTAATCTGTTTCCTAAGTCAGCAACTGTAGACACTATTAAACTTCAGCAATCTTTTACTAGAAGGACATACATTTGTTCACTTTCTTTTCAGGGATAGAGAATAATTTTGATTTGGGAAAAGAAGAGTAAAGCCTATGAAAAGTAAATAGATTTCTTACGTAGATGAGTTTACCCAAGAAATGTGTTCTCTTGCATATATAAAGTTTGAACTTGATTTTTTAAAGCTTATTTACTCCTAACGCTAGTGTTTCTAGCCAGTATAGTTAAACATTTAGTCACTAAGATGTTTGTCAGCGATAATTAAAAAAGTTGGGTAGCCGATTGAAATTTGACTAAATTACTACAGGTATTGGCATCATAACAAACAGGTATTAGAGGGCGTATGGCCAATGATGGGTGAGCCTTGCTCTCGGGGAATTTACCCTCCCAAAGGAAGCTGCCTTGACCGTGGCTCCCCACTTCTTTGGTCACTCTATGTGCAGTGATGGGTGGATAGATACAATGTCTATTTCCTATAGTCCAGCTTAGCACAGTCTCTCAGAAGTCCAGTTGTTTATACACTATCAAAATACAAACTATATTACAGATAGGTTTATAGTGTGATTTGATGAACATATTGAGCTACATATAGACCTTGGGAGTTGAATTCCTTCGAGTTTATTATCTCACTCCATGAAAGTGTCAGTGTAAGATTGGTCCAGCAAAGGTCAGTCAATTAAAAAAGACATTGCTAAAAAAAAAAAAAAAAGTAAAAAAGACATTGCTAAGTTGAGAATTTCCACAAAATTCTGTTGCTTTAGATGTGCATAGTGGTGTAGAATACTTTTGGTATTTTAAGTTAATTTACTCTTGGCAAAACAAGATTTCCTGTTTTTAAGGAGAAAGAGTTACAAAAATGCCCAAAGATACCATAGACATTGGGAGGGCACTTAAAAACATTGCTTGAATGATTCAAAAGTAAATGAATCAGAAACATGTGGATTGAATTTAAACCCTCTTGGATATAAAAATCTTCTGGCTTAATGTGTCTTGGGGTTTTTATTAAGCTCCAAAACATTTAAAGAACAATTCAAGATGTTAATGTGCCCAGAATCTCTCTAGGTTGCCAGTTTTAACTTTGTTTAGTCTTTCTTATTTATTTATTTATTTATTTATTTATTTATTTATTTATTTGAGACCGGGAGAGAGAAAGAGAGAGAGCACAAGCAGGGAGAGCAGCAGAGGGAGAGGGAGAAGCAGGCTTCTCACTGAGCAGGGAGCCCAATGCGGGGTTTGATCCCAGGACCCCAGGATCATGACCCAAGCCGAAGGAAGATACTTAACCGACTGAGCCACCTGGGTGCACCAACTTTGTTTAGCTTTATCCTTACAGGAGGTATATAAAATACCTTCCATTTATATTTGCTTTGGAAGGCATTTCTAGCCACACCAAATTTTACCTGGTACATCAATGCCATTTTTCTATATTTAGAGAAGACTTCACCCAATAGGAGAAAACTATCTTTTCACCTTTGCAAGTATTACTTTTCAAAGCTTGTGTAAATCTGCCATTCTGTCCATCCTCTGTCCTGGGTGTAAGGATGGTAATGCCACAGAAGACTGGGTACAGCTGTGGCTTCATACAGACAGAGAGGTTGTTTTTCCTCACTCCTCCTGATTGGTAGAACGCCAAAATGGAGTGGCTGTGGTGTGATGGTGAGGGAGAAGAGACAATTGGATGACATAAGAGGATTTATTTTAGTTTTTTGTGCACAGTTCCAAATCAAGCCTTCTCTTTAAGATGCTGTGATTGTTCAAGTACAGGCAGGGGAGATAGGGTCCCATCCCAACCACCTCTTGGCTGTGACTGGGAGTTACTCTAAGCTGATTTTGTATGTCTGTGAACTGATTATAATACTACGACTTACTTAAAAGTATCATCAGAAAAAATGACCTGACCTCTCTATATCTCATAATATAGTGGGTGGCCAGTAGTAAATCTAAAATCCAAAAATCCTCAAAAAGTCTATTTCTTTTACTGCTACCCACCATCTCAATTAGAAAATTAATCATCTGTGTTTAGTTCAGGTGTTTACCGTGTCCTCGTCTATTAAGAAGGTTTGGTTGCAGTGGAAAGGAGTGGAGGGAGCTCACAGCTTCAGAAAACTTTTCTTGGACATTTCCACCTGAAGTTTCAGGTTACCCTTCCTTATTTCACTGTCTCACTGGTAATAAAGATGTTGTCTGCTGATCTTCTGCATTATTTGAACTCAAATACTCCAATATGTTATAATGATAATCATTTATAAGGTATTAATTTATAAATTACTGGGACCAGGTTAAAATTAGCCCCCAATTATTGAGACTGTTATGTATACTGCGCTGTACTCGGGTTGTGAGTAGTTCCTGGGAGTAAGAGATAAAGATTTTTCCTCAAAGAGCTTGTAACTTAGTGGAAGTGAAAGGCATACCCTGTCTGAGAGCTAAGAAGAGTCCTGTTTAATCCACTTCCTGGCTCTGTGACTGTAACCACTCTGTGCCTGTTTCCTTGTATGTGAGATAGGTAGGTATTGTAATGCTTCATTGGGTTGTTGGGAGGACTAAATAAATTCGTATAGGTAAGTTAAAATGGTTACATAGTATCGTATGCTTCACCGATTATACTATTATCATTTTTGGCACTGTTACTATTAAATATTACTGCTGCCAGACAATACCTTTGTCAATGAGACAATTGAAGGCGCTTTTTAATTAGTTATTAAATGAATAATGGATGCTCTAGTAGATGGCTGTCCCTTCTGATTTGGTGGCCCACGAGTAATTACTTGTCTATAGGCTTGATGAATATTTATTGAGCATCCTACCATTGTGCAAGGCCATGTTTTAGATACCACAACAACAATCTCTGATTTAATTGTTCACAATATCTATGCTGTAAGCAACAATACTCGTAGAAGAGAAGAGAGGGCATGTGTAGGAAATTGAAATATGAAGATATTTGATTATATTTTCTGTTATAAGAGAATAACAGATATTCTTTTGCGACTCTGTAGATGAGATTTTTGATAACATAAAAGTGAGAAGTTTCTATAGTACATCATTTAGGAGGAAAAATTACTGGAAATAAATGTGATCCTGACTGAAGTAATGTAAACTGTAAAAACCAAGAAGTGAAGTGATAATAATGTATATAATTCCTAGAGATATAAAAATGTACAAAAAAGAAACTTAGTGTTTGGGACAAACTTTGACAATATCAGAACACAGCAGGTTGTGATAAATTAATATTAAAAGCTAGGAGAATTTTCAAGTAATGACACATAAGTAGCAGAAAAATTAAATCAAGACAATTTAATAATTCAAATCAGTATTTGTACTGTCTTTTGGTAAGAAAAGTGACTCAGGATATAGAAGAGAAATAAATGTGGGTGAAATGAAGCATTACAAGAACCACCAAGTCTTTCCAAGAATTTATTTAAGAGAGTGTTGGAAAGGACTGAAAATAGAGAAAAACAGATTACCGTGAACATTAATAATAGAAATGAAGAAAATAAAAAAAATCATTTATGCTTCGATGTAGTTGTTGATTTACTCATTGATTTACTCATTCGGCAGACTTCTGCTGGGCAGCACGTTCAGTGTCTCTCTAGGTGGACAGTGAAGCAGAGACAGAGACTTGACCTGGGAAAATATTCCTGAGGCACCCTCTGGGAATCATCTTTTTTAGTTCTTCATTTTATCCATGATCTTTGCACTCCTCCCCAACGTCTAATTCATACTTTTCCTTCTCTTTCTACTTTTATTTTTTAAATTTTAATTTTTTAAAAAAATTTTTAGAGAGGGAGAGAACGAGAGGAGGGGCAGAGGGAGAGGGAAAGAAAGAATCTTAAGTGAGCTCCATCTCACAACCCTGAGATCATAACTTGAGCTGAAATCAAGAGTGGATGCTTAACTAACTGAGCCACCCAGGCGCCCCTCTCTTTCCACTTGTAATGTGGGATCAATAAAACTGTTTGCATTTTTTGGCCTTGTCTGGGAGCAGAGCAAAGTGTTAACTGCTGTATGAATTGCTTTAGTAAATAGCAGAGGAAAACAAGGAAAATAAAACCCACAGGAATGCCCAGGAAGGACTGGGAAACAGATTGCAGGAGTGGGGAGCAGGGAGAAGCAAGGACAAGGCAAGGAAGGAAGTGGAAAGCCAGGAAGCCAGGTGTAGGAGTAACACGTGAGGAGAGACTCTCCAGTGTCCTAGGAACTCCACTGGAAAAGAAGGCCTCTCTTTATTTCCATGTGTATCTTTTCCTTATTAAGGAACATTAAATTTTGTGCAGCATATCCTCTCCAGCTACTTTAAAAAATGCAATGTGTTCTCTAAGTAGAAAATTTTATTGTAAAAAAGATACAGTAAACTATACATTCAAATTAGGAAAAGAATCTTCCAAATCCTGCTTTCTAGAGATTACAACTATTAGCATTCTGAATGCATACTTTTACTCATCTGATAGGGAAAATATATTGGTTTAATTTCTTTGATTAATAGAATAAACTTTCTTTTTCTTATATAATTGGGCGTTATCTTTTTTGGTGAATATGTAGGTTTCTGTAAATGATTTTCAAGAACTCTTTGGATAACAAAGAATAGATAATGCTAATATATAAAAATAATTATAAAGTCAGTTGTTGTAAAAGCAATAGTTTTTCCATGTTCATTGTTAGCTTTTTAATTTAGTATTTTAATTTATAAAAGTAGTGAATGAATCTAAGTTTTTTTCTGGTTACTGCTTTCATGTTCAGATACTTTTCTCAAGCTGAGATGATATTTGTATTCATCTCTTTTTTCCTAGCACTTTTGCTTTTTCATTTTTGTATCTATGTTTTTAATATATTTTAGTTTATTTTGTTTAGTTTGCAAATTAATAATACGAATTTTCTTTTGAATCATTAGCTAGCTGGCCCAAAATAGTTTATTAAATGATCTTTCTGTAACTCTTTATTATATACTCCTTATTATATATGAAATTGTTAAATGTGTTTGGCTCTTTCTGGACCTTTTATTTCACTGTACTGATCTGTCTTTAACTTTATGTACAACTACCATCTTCTTCACATTTTATTTAGACGTGCATTCTATCAGTTACAATGTAGAGTGTTCCTTTTCATGACCATGATCTCCCATAATTGCAATCATTTTTTGAGTAATAATTTATTTTTATTGTGACAAAATTCACACAATATAAAATTCCTGATTTAACCATTTTAAAGGGTACAATTCCATGACGCTTTTTACATCCAAAATGTTGTGTAACCATCACCACTATCTTGTCTAGAACATTTTCATCATCCTAAAAGGAAACCCCACACCCATTAAGCAATCATTCCCCATTCCCTGTTTCCTACTCCCTGAGGCCCCTGGCAACCGCTAGTCTCTCTGTCTTTATAGATTTGATTACGTTGGATATTTCATATAAGTGGAATCTTAAAATATGTGGCCTTTTGTGTTTGGCTTCTTTCACTTAGTATAATGTTTTCAAGGTTCATGCATGTAGTGGTATGTATCAGTACATTCTTTTTTTGTGACTGAATAATATTCATTTCTATGGATATACCTCATTTTGTTTATCCATTCATTAGTTGATGGACATTTAGGTTGTTTCCACCTTTGGCTATTGTGACTAGTGCTGCTATGAACATTTGTATACAAAGTTTTGTTTGAACACTGTTTCTAATTCTTGTGGGTATATAACTAGGAGTGAAGTTTGCTGGGTCACGCAGTAATATTATGTTTAGCTTTTTGCGGTAACACCAAACTGTTTTCCACAATGGCTGCACCATTATACCTTCCAATGAGCAGTGTATGAGGGTTCCAATATCTCTATATTTTTGCCAACACTTGTTATTTTCTTTTGGAACTTTTTTTTATTATGGCTGTTTCAGTGGATATCCAGTGATAGTTCATTATAGTTTTGTTTTGCATTTCCTTTCTGACTAATGATGTTGAGCATTTGTGTATCTTGGGGGAAAATCTTTTGTGCATATTTTTATGTTTAAAAAAGTTATATGGGTCTATAATTTCCTTCTTTTATTATATTCTGATTTTAATACTAGAATTTTATTATATTCTGATTTTAAAACTAGAATTGTGCTAGTTTAAAAAACAACAGGGAAATTCTATCTCTATGTACTGGAATAATTTAAGTAACTTGGATGTTAGCTGTTTTGTGATGACTTGGCATCATTTCAGTGTTTTTTGATAGAGTTTCAGAGTTTTTTTTTCCTTTTTTCTTTTTTTCAAGATTGTATTTAAATTCAAGGTAGTTCACATATAGTGTAGTATTAGCTTCAGGCATAGAATTTTGTGATTCATCAGTTGTATATAACACCCAGTGCTCATTCCATCAAGTGACCTCCTTAATACCTGTCACCCAATTACCCCATCCCCCCCTTTTCCCTCCAGCAATCCCCAGTTTACTCCTTATATTTAAGAGTCTCTTATGGTTTGCCTCTCTCCCTGTCTTTATCTTATTTTATTTTTCCTTCCCTTCCCCCATGTTCATCTGTTTTATTTCTTAAATTCGACAAATGAGTGAAATCATATGGTGTGTGTCTTTCTCTGATATATTTTGCTTAGTATGATATATTCTAGTTCCATCCATGTCATTGCAAATGGCAAGATTTCATTCTTTTTTGATGGCTGCATAATATTCGACTATACATTCCATTATATATATGCACACCACATCTTCTTTATCTGTTCATCAGGTGATGGGTATTTGGGCTCTTTCCATGATTTAGCATTGTGGATAGGGCTGTTATAAACATTGGGGTACATGTGCCTCAGGGTTTTTTTGTGATTTTTGGTTTGAGTTTTCTACTTTGTCTTGAGCCAACATTGGTATTTTAGTATAATTTAACCAGTTTCATTGAAAGTATGAATTTAGTAGCACATTTTTGTACTGAGAATTTATAATCAAAGATATTCTTATTTATTAATTTATATTTATCATACATAAAAAATTATGTATACATTTATATCTGTTTATTTTATCAATATTTTTATAATATTTGCATTTTTTCTTTTTAAATTAGGCTTTTTGGAGGGTTGTCTGGTTTAATAGCTTAAAATTTCTTATGCCAACTTATAAATCTTGTTTTCAAATTAGTAACTTCTTACTGTAAGATTTCATAAATGCTTCTTGAGCATTTGAAAACTATGTTCTTTTTCTTTAAGTGATAAAGTTCAATACATAGGTATTAAATCAAGATTATTATTTATAGAATCCTATTTTCTTATTTTTCTAAAGATAAGCAATTATTATTGCAATAATAGCAATAGATTGTTTGAATATTCTGGATTTCATTGTGCATTTACTATTATTGATGCAGTTTAAGGAAATTCTAGTGCCATTCTTATGATTAGAATACAGCATCATCATAACATTCAAACAAAATGAGTAGAATTTTTTTCCCCCTCTGTCATGCCCCCATACCTCTTGGTTGGGCTCCAGAATTCTGACATTGAAAAAAAAATACTGTGGAGAGTACATTTTCTTCTTATATTCGGCTACCTGTATTCTGATAGCAGCTTTAGTTTTGCTGATTTAGGAAGTATGAAGTTAAACCAGAGGGAGTCAAGGAATGGAAGAACATGGTTAAATTTGCAGTTTAGAAAGCAGACTGATTCTGATTTCTAGGAAATTGCTCCTGACAATCCTGGACATCAGCACCTGTAATTGGGCTATCTTTCATCCAGTTCTGCTTGAGGTTTTCACTTAGAATTGGCCAAGACTGTAAACCAGGAAGAAACTTCTGAGAATATTCCTCCAACCTAGCATGTTCTTTGGGTCTATTGACATTACAAATGCACTCTTCGGAGAAAAGCTGGACTAGAACTGCATATAGAAAGAAAGAACCGTGTGAATGCCTTCTTACTCCTCATTGCCTAATATAAAAGTTTATTTCCAAATTGCAACACAAAAGTAGCCACAGATATCTTTATCATTATGCTCATGTTCATTGTAGTGCATGGAGAATTAGTTTCTGATATAGTTTAATCTTTATGTGCTTCTATAACTACATATTTTTGCCACTGACAATTTCAATATTTCTCTCGTACACTCTTTCTGAATTGAAAAACTACCTGACATACCAAAGAATTTTTAAAAGTTCCAGAGTCTGAATAAACTTTGATAGCATGAGGGGGTTTTGAAATGATTGTAGGTATGTGGTGATTCTTTTCTCTACTGAATGTCCAAAGACAGCTAAGGCAGACTGTTTCTTATTTCAAAGGAATATGAAGAATTGATGAGAAAAGAAAAAAGAAAAAAACATACCAAGCAGTTCTAAATGCATGGCAGTTGGAAGAGATCTTTGTTATTTTAGTTCATCTCTTGAAGCTTATAGCAGGCCGATCTATGGATATGGGCGCTGAAGCCAGTTTGCCAAATGCTGTCCTGGATGATGGCAAATCCAGCAGTCTCTCTAGGAATAATTTCCTCTGTGTGCTATTGACCTTCTAATTGCATGCTTTAGGTTTATCTGTATAAGCTAAATGGTAGTAATACAAAGCCATTCTGCTTATTTAGATAGTTTTAGATTGATGTGGATTTCCACATGGTCAATTTAGCACACCATTTATATTTGGCCGTAAAGATGAATGGATAACCTCTTTTACCTATATTGGCACCCTTACATCTAATACCCACCCCTTGTGTATGAATTGACATTAAGATGTAAGCCACAGGGACGCCTGGGTGGCTCAGTTGGTTAAGCGGCTGCCTTCGGCTCAGGTCATGATCCCAGGGTCCTGGGATCGAGTCCCACATCGGGCTCCTTGCTCGGCAGGGAGCCTGCTTCTCCCTCTGCCTCTGCCTGCCACTCTGCCTGCTTGTGCTCTCTCTCTCTCTGACAAATAAATAAATAAAATATTAAAAAAAAAAAAATCTTAAAAAAAAAAAAAAAAAGATGTAAGCCACAATATTGATGCTATCCTTCTTTTGAATTTCTTGGTTTGTTTTATATGGTTGCCAAAATCTCAAGTTCAAATCCATTCAACTCACCCAGAGATTATTTATCTACTAAACAGTATAAAGAGACAACGAAGCGATCAATTAAAAATCATGCATCACAGTGATTTCTGAGTGATGCCCTGTATATTCAGGCGCTGAGCAAAATAATAGAACCCAAAGAGTCCTGAGGAATTTCTGTTCCCCTTCCTTCCCTACCCCCTTCCCTAGTCAGGCCAAAACACTAAAAAATGTTTTAGCTTAAAAGAGGGAGATCTCTATTTTGGAACTAACTTCATTTTCCCTGTCTACTGAAGGCCACTCTTTGTGGTGGGTAGAGGGAGAAACACAGCCTTAGGCCTTCCTACTCAGTGACAGACCTACTATCCCACCCAGCCTGAGGAGGGGAGGGAGGGATGAATGTGCTGTGGCTTTAATAATAGGTACATACTGTTCATTAAATAATGTTTTATAATTAAAATCAGAATGCTCATGTATAAAGGCTGATTGAGTAACTGAGTATTTTTCCTTTCAAACTGGCTTCAAGAAAGGCTATTTCATAAATAAAATGCCAAAGTTACATAGTTTAGCATGAAGTGTAGTCAAATGTGTGTGTGCCTGGTGTCTAAAATTATCTCTGTAGGAATACGTTACTGTAGCACGTTACGTTGATTCAAATCTGATTTTCTTTTTATTAGAGGAATTATAATTCTGAAATTCGTTGTTTTGTTTACATTTGTAATAATTTTCTCCATGAGACCCATTCTAATTATTCTAGTCCACATTTATCTCTCTTTCTATGGATAAAATATAGCATCTAATTCTATATAATCATAAAATTCCCACTGTTTGTTTTGTGATTGTCTAATCTCTTAACTGGATAAGGAGCTCTTTAGTGACAGAGTCAATGTCATGTGTTTCTGCTCTGTTTCCTGTGATGTCTGGTATACTTCTTGGAAAGGCTCAAGGAAAATGCAGCTCATCTTTAGAATTCTTTAATCACAAATGAAATTAGTGATGAAACAACATCTTTATAGCTATGGTTATTAAATACATATCAACATCACATAAGGATTTTGTTTTTTAAATGTTATTTTTTGAGAAAAAGTAAAGTTTTGGAAATATAACTATGCAACTCTAATTGTGACGATCATTTTAAATGTAAAGTTCATTCTTGCTTAGAAATTTTGTTTTGTATTGTAAGGATTAATTAATTTAAAAACTTCATCTATAACTCCTACCATATGCCAGACACAATGCTCTCAGTATTCTACCAATATTAAACCCATTGAATCCTTATTATATTTTCGCTTGCATATTTTCTCAGACATGACTCTGTATGTACAGTGGGTTCACCCAAGGGATCATAGAAGGCTTGAT
This sequence comes from Potos flavus, assembly GCA_028534135.1. Lineage (NCBI taxonomy): Eukaryota > Metazoa > Chordata > Mammalia > Carnivora > Procyonidae > Potos > Potos flavus. The sequence continues at coordinate 108,091,356 of CM052900.1, read as the reverse complement.
GTTACTTGCATTTAGCATCAAATGCAGTTACACAACTGCCTTGGTCGTGCATTATAACTGAAATTTTAGTTAAAATCAAAATGTCTTCGGATTTAAGTCAAGATTCATGAGAAGGAGTTCTGATAGGAAGACAGTTCAAAGGCATTGAGTTGATTGTGATTTGTGGAGAAACATAAACATGATTAAAAGGAGGATTATTTTTGTACTCTTATTGTTGTACTGACATAGGCCTGATTGAAAGTAAATCTTTGAACAAATTTGCTAAAAAGGGAGCCTTCAAAAAATTAAAAAAATTTTTTTTTGCTTCTCTTCTCCCTTCTAGAGCACTGACAATGTCCTTAGTCTCCTACCTTGCCCTGTCCCCAACCTAAAAGCATCCTAATTTATCTTTGTAAATTAAAAATTCCAAATTAAAACAAATATGGCAGCTTTGTTAGTTGATATTTTTTTAAAGATTTTATTTATTCATTTGACAGAGAAAGAGATCACAAGTAGGCAGAGAGGCAGGCAGAGAGAGAGGCTGAGCAGAGAGCCTGATGCGGGGCTCGATCCCAGGACCCTGAGATCATGACCTGAGCCTAAGGCAGAGGCTTTAACCCACTTGGCCATCCAGGTACCCCATTGTTAGTTGATATTGAGTATTAAAAATAACCTGAGTTTTGATAGAAATTTTTTTACCCTTTGAGAAGTGTCCTTTTTCTTCTCTTCTGTCATCGAAAGGGTAAAGCCCCTTCCAGGAGAAAGAAATCTTTGCTGAATGTTTGAGGGACCAGTGAGGCTTTGATTAAAACCAGAGGGTGACATGAGGATTACAAAAAAACAAACTTTTATGTTGAAAATATGTTCGTCTTTCACTGAACAGCCTGTTTATTCCAAATGTCTTGCAAAATCTGATGGTTTTGGTATCAGGACACTACTGTTTGCAATCATACCCAGGGATGTTTGTAGCTGGAGGATGCCATAGTCCTTGATTTTTAAAGAGAGTCAAAGATACGGCCTTAGTGAGAATTTGCTATAAAAAAGCAATTAAAACATCTATAAATATAATATGTTTAGAAATGCTCATTCATTTATTCAATAAATATTTTTCTTAGTGCCTTCCAAGTGTCAGACACTGCTCTGGGTGCTAGGCTTTGGGTTGAAATTCAGTGGGAAACCGTTGGAGAGTTTCTTAACAAGGGAAAGGTATGATCTGATACATGGTTTAAAAAGATCGCTTCGGCTGCCAGATGAAAAATGGATTGCAATAGAGAAGAACTATAGCAGAAAGTTGTTTGTGTGAAATTTCATTTGACACATGAGCAATGAATAAATTACTTTTCTAGAATTTATATGGGGAAGTAAAGCAAATAATAAATCACTATTAAATAAAGATTAAATTGTGAGCAACAAAGGAAATACTTTCAAAGTAATTCTCCTTAAGGCTTGAAGTATAATTATAAAGGAAACATTTAATTATACCATATCTATTATGCTCGATTAATGACTTCAATATATCTTCTCTTCTGGTTTAGGAAAGGGCACTTTGATGAGCATTAATTTGGCTGAGAATACGCAGTTACCCATCTACATTTTGCTCTTGAGATGAAGTTATTTGGCCCCCTTTTAATTCTTTTTATTATTATTAATTTTTTGGTTCTGATTTTGCATAGCATTACACACACATGCACACAAAATTAGGTAACTTCATGTTTTAGTTACAAATGGTTTTCTGTTTGTTGACTCTAGAGAAATCAGCTTTGAGATGCCCTAATAATTATTTTAATACAAAGGAGAAATGTTCAGTCATCACTGCATATATGATTAGAATATGAAGGACATACATGTACATACATTTATAGGAAAGTGTGTATTACATGCCAGATGGACCATGGACCAGGAGTTTATATCCCTTGTTTGGGTTTATTTAGGGTTTGACTTTGGAATAAAAGCCATTTTTTTTTTGCTATTGATTTTAATACCATAGTTCCCACCATTTAAACTGTATCAAATAGGAAAAAGGCATATGATTTTATTTTGCAGAGCTTTTCTATAGGGTCCTAAAATATTTTAAGCCTTGAGTACCCTGCAGAAGTGAAACTTGCTGGGAAGAGAAAGACAGCTGGCCCCAAAATAACAAGCTTTAGCAAATCCCGACTTGAGAGGAGGCTGTACTTTCCGAGTGCTTAACTATTCTCTACCTTCTGTTATTGAGAAGGAAGGATCAGCATTTGTTCCCGGTTGAATGGCATAATTAGGACCTCCGTAGGATTCCCTAACTTGGAAAACAAGTGGAGTTTCCAACTTCAAGACTGCATTTGCCGACCAGATATTTAGCAAGCACCCATTATATGCAAAGATCTCTCAATTTATGTTGTCTGTACCAATGAGCACCTTCATCAGCATTGACTCCACAGCCTCTGACTCTACTGAATCTCCTTAGCTTACTCTTGAATCTCTACTTCTAATTAGGTGAGCTCCTGTAGCCTATTGTAGTATGCAGACATTTCTCACTATCTGAGTTTGGACAGGCTAGCTACATGTTCTTTAGAAAATTACTAAGAATCTTTGTGCACCTCAATTTTAACTTCTGTAAAATATGAATAATAATACTGACTACATCACTGATTTAATCAAGTCACAGGAGTTTCCACATGATACCTGGTAAGCATCCAGTAAAATGTTCTGTGTGATGGTTATAATTACTGTTATGACCATTATTCTATTTGGTACCTTAGTAAAACCCAGTGGCAATTTGAAAAACATTTATTGAGTGCCTAGCATGGGCATTTGTGCATGTGTACATGGGTATATAAATGTGAATAAAATGGGATCCTAGCTTCAAAGGAATTTGTAGTTCATTTGGGGAGGCATGAGCAGATCCCGCTGTATTACAAAAGAACTAGTGTGAGCAAGTGCCCCTGGCCTTCCAAGGAGCAGCTTTACTGAGAAGCTTTGTCTGTGTTTAGTCTCCACCAAGAGATGAAGGGGGTAGTGAGTTCTTGACCAAAGCCCCCTTGAGTTCAGGTTCATTGTGGTCTCTGGTGGTCTTTGGGTTTAGTGAAGTAGGCTCTGAACCTTAAACCAGTCATGAGACTGAGTTCTCTTTTAGGAATGCATTTCTTGTCTTTTGATTTAATTGTTGATTTATAAACTTTCAGTTTTCTTTTCTTCCTTGGGTTAAATGACATCATCTTTTTCCTCACTGATTTCTTTTCCATAGACTTGGAGTAAATGCCATTTTAGGTTTATACCTCCGCCTTTCTTTTCACGATGCACTTCTTAATATGAATGTGTTTAATAAAGGCAGTTCTTCTCCAAGATGCCAACCAGACACTTTTGTACCTTTTGGGATTTTGGACCTTTACCTTCAGGCTAGAGGGGTCTTGGCTCTTCTATCTTTCACTGGTTAATCCAACCAGGGAAATCTGAAGGCTAGTTAAGCCCATTTTCTTTATCAAATCGCTTACCTGAATGCAAAGCCTAATTTCTTGTTGATTATATATTTTGTTACTTCTTATTTATTTCTGGGAAAAATCATGTTCTTTTAAGTGAGGCCATTTTCGTGGTATTATGTGAAAAACCTTTTAAGAATACAATGTCTTCTGTAACAACCATGGAGGAAGGACTTGGCTTTCTGGTATTGCAAACAATAGCACAGAACTTGGCAGTTTGATGGAAAAAATAACATAATTTATACTGGAAGAAGGAAGTGAAATTGGAGCCACAGTTTTATAGTATGCAAGCAAGAAATTTCCTGAGCTTTTGCTGATGTTCTCCTAGGGGAAGGAGAACAGTCCTGGTGCTTTTGGTGGTCATTTTCAGACCAACTCATAGGATTACTTAGACCTTTCTTAGTGATGAGCGTGAATCATTCTGCAATTTGTGATGATTTGCCTCCGATGTGGGATTGATCATGGTTAAAGTATACAGAGGGTGTCTCCATTGCTTACCTTGATTATGTTTATGAAGTGAAAATAATGTAGCCTCTTAAGCTGTTTTTTTAATATTACTTTTACATAGTGCTCTGGTGGATTTTGTAAAGGTACTTACTAAGTATGTTGTGCTTTAATCATTATCTTTGGATTACCCCTGGGGTCTGAGAATCAAACTCCATGAGGGATTTTTAACCTTGTCATGTCATAACCTTGACATTTAACCTCCTCATTTCATAATTTGAAGACAGGTGATGGCAGGGTCCCCAGCATTCTCATTCTTGAAAGAACTGAGTTCATGCAGAGACATGTAATCTGAGCTATACGCACTTTTTTGTTCTGTCTCCTCAGGCAGGATAAAATGGTCAGGTGCAGACCATGTGGGCTAATTCCCTTTGCTTTTCCATCTCCTTTCCATGTCAGCTCTGTTTTTTGCTGCCTGCAATCTCTTCAGTAAACCATCTTGCCTTCTTGATCTAACTGTGCTCTGTCCCCTTTTCCTGACTGTAGGAGAAATAATTGAGAGAAAAACCTTGGAGAGGGTAGAAGCCTGAAGTCTCTTCCCAGCCAATTGAGAGAGAGAGAGAAATATAATAATCACTTAATTAGCAATTATAAGGTACAAAGCTGAACTGCTTATTTATTGACAGCACCATCCTGATTGATTGGTGCCAATGGTCTACCTATTTTGGATATCACCATTGATATGGTATATTTTTATTAGCCAAGTAATAGAGGTTTATTATATTAAATTGGAAAAATACAGAAGAAGACAAATTAAAAATGTAAGCCCCTTTGAAAGTCTTGTTTATTTCTTAAGTAAATTTGTAACCCCTTGTAATTTCTATGCTATTTTGAATGATATTTTTATTATATTCTATGGTTGGTAATGTTAGAGAAGTGTCTGATTTATCTAAGTTGGTCATATATTCAGCAACTTCTTGAACTCTTTTATTGGTTTTAATCATTTACTGATTCTAACCATTTCTAGGTAACCAAAGTTTACCTCTTTTCTTCTAATTCTTATATACCTCATTTTTTCCCCTAAGCATTAGCCGGGAATTGCCATGTTATGTTAAGCAGTGGTAGTAATAATGGGTATCCATGTCTTGTTCCAGACCTTAAAATGTATCTATATTTTCTCCATTAAGTATAATGGCTGTTGTAGATTTCTGCATACAGATGAAGAACTTTTCCTAATTTTAAGTCCTTTGTAAGTACTGTATTAGCTTTCTATTACTACATAACAAATTCCAATAAACTTAGCAGTGTGAAACAGTGCCCACTTTAAAATATCATAGTTCTGGGGAGCCTGGTTGGCTCAGTCGGTTAAGCGTCTGCCTTCAGCTCAGGTCATGATCCTGAAGTCCCAGGATGGAGCCTGATGCGGGGCTCGGGCTCCCTGCTCAGTAGGGGAGTCTGCTTCTCCCTCTGCTCCTCACCTTGCTCGTGTTCTCTCTCTCTCTCACTCTGTCTCTCTCTCAAAGAAATAAAATCTTTAAAAAATAATAAAATATCATAGTTCTGTAGGTCAGAAGTCTGGGTGGGTTCAGCTGGGTTCTCTGCTTAGGTAACTGAAAACAAGTGTGAGCAGGCTTGGGCTCTAACCTAGAGGCTTGGGAGAGAATCTGTTTCAACATTTACTCAAGTTGTTGGCAGAATCCTGCAGATCTGAGGTCCCCTATTCCATCGTGTAGATATACTATTACCAGTTTTGTTAGGGCTTGCTTCTACTTTCCTGTTTTATAAACAATGCTGAGATGAACGTCCTGTGGATTTTTGCCCACTATTTCTATTTACTTGACAAGGATAGATTCGTAGACATGGCATCTTTCAAGAGGAACTTTCCTACTTTCAAGAGGAACTACCTGATAAGGCTTGTGATATATTTTACCACATTGCCCTGCAAAAAGATTGAACTCCCTCCTAGAAATTTCATTTTTTAAATTATGCAATAATACTGTTAGAGAATGAGTTCTAGGGGTAAATCCGTTAGAGCAGTGGAAGGAGGAGAAATAGTTTGATTCAAAGCTCATGGGAAGTTGTCATGTTTAGAAGTCTGATTTGGAGAACAGGTTTTGGGGAAAAGGAGAATGTGAAAGAGAAGTATGAGTACCTTTGGACTAACAAGGAAATAGGTATTCCAGAAATTGGAACTCTATATAGCATTCAGATATAAAGTTCAATTTAGAAAACAATTGTTTGTGTGTGTGTGTGTGTGTGTGTGTGTGTGTGTGTTTTCGTGAGCTATTGCAACAGAATTTTACTTTGGTTAATTTTTTTTTATCACTGGTACAATATTTTTTTATTTTTTATTTTTTTTTGGTTACAATACCTTAAATTAGCTTACACAATAAGTAGACTCTACATTGGTATGGTGAGCTATATGCTATACTCTAAATGGTAACTTATAAATGAGTGATATTTCAAAAGTTTGTAAATTGGGGACTGTCTGCATGTCATTTTTAAAAAAGAAACCCAGAGGGTTTTCATTCATTCATTTCATTTATTTCATTCATGGTAATTCATTAGTTCACATATTGTCCTGATACATTCCTAACTCTTGGGAACTATACATCTAAGATTTACCTAAGATATCTAAAAGTGGCATACAATCCAACAAAAGTGTCAGTACCAGATTTCTGAAGAGAAAATCTCTGGCACACAGAGATCTGGTTGTAACTGATAGCATGTAAGCAGTGTATGTGTTGCTTAATGTTGGTGATGCCTTGCTGCTGCTGGTATATACTTGTCTGCTCATTAATAAAGATATAACTCGATGAGGATACTTGTTCAAGGCTAGTAAGAAATTCTCCATCGCTGTTCTTGTCCCTTTTGATTCCCACTCCACTCACCCCACACTCAGCAAACTGCACACACCCAAGACTGGTTGATTTAGTTAGTCCCAGAATGTACTGGAGCAGGGTTACTCCATCTGGCTCTAACGAAATGAAGAAAATGATAAATGCATACCATCTACAGTAGTATTGAGCTTTTATCAGTTCTTGAAGTGACTCCAGAACCAGAAAATTCTAATAATAATAACTATAGTAATAACGACTATAATAATTATGGTAATGTTCATAAGCAAATACTAGATATAATTTTTTAGGAACTTATTATGTACCTGACACAATGTTCATAAGCAAATACTAGATACAATTTTTTAGGAACTTATTATGTACCTGGCACAAATACTGATTTTGATACAGTATTTTACTTAATCTTATTCATTTATAAAATTGTTTTAAATTCTCGTTTTACTGATGCGGAAACTAAGGCAGAGAGAGATTAAGGAATTTGCTCAAGGTTGCATTGCTAGAAAGTGATAGAACCATGTTTTAAACCCAGGACTCTGAATCTAAAATCTATATTTCTTTAAAAAAATGTAAGCTTTAAAATTTTTTAAAAATAATTTTAAATGTACTGGGGAGTTTGCAGAATTATTACGGAGAGTTCCCATATATCCTTCACTCAGTTTCCCCTCATATTAACATTTTTTAAAAGATTTTATTTATTTATTTGACACAGAGAGGGAGATCACAAGTAGGCAGAGAAGCAGGCAGAGAGAGGGGGAAGCAGGCTCCCCGCCGAGCAGAGAGCCTGATGTGGGGCTCGATCCCAGGACCCTGAGATCATGACCCGAGCCAAAGGCAGAGCCTTTAACCCACTAAGCCACCCAGGTGCCCCAACATTTTGCCTTACCGTAGTATAATTATCAAAATGAAAAAAATCACATTAGAACAAGGCAATTAACTTAGGTAAAGGCTTTATTTGGATCACAGCTTTTCTACTTATGTCTTTTTTCTGTTCCAGTGTCCAGTTCAAGATCCAGCATTATATTGTCATGACAGCATTCATTGTCATGTCTCCTTGGTCTTTCCTTGTCTGTCATGACCTTGACACTTCTTGCTTTATTTTGTAGGATGCCCCTCAGTTTGGCTTTGTCTGATAACAAAACTGATATTCTTAACTGCCAGACCTCTCAACAAAGATTTGTTATATTTTCTAGATGAATATATTATTTTTGTATGATTAGTTTACATTTGTATATTTTGATGGACTGTATCAGTTTGAGCCCCTGGAATCCTGAGAAGCAAAAGTTTTTACAAGCAGCAGCATCACCCTCTGCTGTTCCTTATAGAATTGGAGAGCCTCGTGTTGGAAGGACTTCTGCAGCCAGAGTCTCTTACTTGCTTTTCTCTCCAGACAGTGCCTTGGCTGCTCAAGGGACTGGAGATGTGAGGGGTTGTCCTTGAACATGCTTACATCTCAGCTGTGGGTGCCTGATTCTCTCTATGTGGTTTAATTTCCTTCCTGCCCCTCACTTGAGCCAGGAATTGCAGAACTGAGTTTTCATTGTTCAGAGGAGGAGTCAATTCTACATTCTTTATCACAAGACTTCTATAATAGAGGCTGAAGAATACTAAATTAGAGGTACACCTTCTTCATAGCTTTGGAAAAGTCTTTGTTGGCATGGAGCCACGTAGAGAGGAAAGCAACAAGATAAGCCTTCCTGTCAAGAGCTTCAAGCAAGTTGGCAAGGTCATGTCCCATGTATGTAATAGGGAAGTTTGTTTTTTTTTCATTACCTAAAATCTTTTAATGACTTCACATGTCTGCAGAATAAGGGCCAAATCCCTTAGTTAGGCAGAGAAGTCCCTTCCACAATACTCACAGCTTTCTTCACGGTGCTCCCTTGTGGCCCTGATTACAGAACTTACACAGTTGCTTTATGTTTTTATGAAGGATGAAGATCCTCCCATTAGAAAAGAGGGGCCTAATAATTCATCTTGACATCTCTATATGCCTCGTAGTGATTTATAGTAGATGCTTTATAAATGCTTCTAAAATGATGAATATCTGCATAGGCTACCCCTTTTGTTATGTTTTGTCAACAGAAATGTTAAGAAGACATTAAAAGTGTTACTTTAGTGATCAATAAGACAAACATTTGATCATGTCCTGCACGCCATTTTTTGCTCTCTCAGTGGCAACACAACCTGACTAGAATTTATCTGCTTTAGTTCCTGAGCAGCATCTTACCACAAGGAGCATGAGAATCACAGCACGATTTTAGATATTACGGATCTTCTCTTGTCCCAGCTCAGATGTTAAGTAGCTATTGGACAAATCACTGATCTCCCTAGCCTTGGTTGTTTTCTTCCATGTGATATGAACAAATTAGACCACATGATTTTTAAGGTCCTTTCCAGTTCCGACATTTAAGCTTTTCTATAATAGAGTATTTGTCTTCAATGTCAATCAGAGGGGGACTGTGTTATAACTCCATTCAAAACTCTACACTTTGAACAATATGCTGAGAATTTTTTACTGCTAGTTATACCAAGGATAACCATCATGGCTTAATTGAAAAGTTCATGTCTATCCTCCCAACTGCTCCTTAATGGTATGAAAATGGTATCCAGTCCCAACATGCAAGATCAATATCAGGATGCCTAAACTGAAGCAGTCCAGGGCTATTGCAGTACTTCTAGCCTTACTTCACCTTTGTCACTCTGACATGTTCAAAGATGTAACAAGGTACTTGCAATGCAATTCTGATGCTAAATGCCTGGAGTTATTTCAGATTTCAGAGATGAGGGGCATCATCTCAAGACTGCCCTCACTCCAGACACTAGCTGCAAGCCTGGGGATTCCCAGGCCCCTTGCTTTTCTGACCAACTGGCTACAAAATCAGGAGTTCCCACTACTTCTTCAGATTTGTTAATTCTCTAGAATGACTCTCAGAACTCAGGAAAATACTGTACTCATGATTACAGCTTTATTGTAAAAGATACCCATCAGGCTAGCCAAAAGAAGAGACCCATGGGGTGAGATCTGGGAGGGTCCCCAACACCAAGCTTCCATGTCTTCGGGATGTTTTCACCCTCCCAGTTCATCAGTCTGTAGCAGCAACCAGGAAAGCTCATGTGAGCTTTGAGTGTCTAGAGTTTTTATTGTTGACCATGTCAATATCCGGGAGGTCAGGCCAAGATCTCATGGCTCAAAGCCCCAACCCATCATAGATATTCCTGACTTGATGATGGGATTATGTCCTGATAAACTCATTGTAAGTTGAGAATATCGTAAGTCAAAGATGCTTTTATTTATTTGTTTTATTATTTTTTTAATTAACACATAATGTATTATTTGTCCCAGGGTACATGTCTGTGAATCACCAGGCTTACACATTTCACAGCACTTACCATAGCACATACCCTCCCCAATGTCCATAACCCAGCCACCCTATCCCTACCCGCCCCTACCCCCCAGCCATCCTCAGCTTGTTTCGTGGGGGAGGGAAATGAAACAAGATGGGATCAGGAAGGAGACAAACCATAAGAGTCAAAGATGCTTTTAATACATCTAACTTACTGACCATCATAGCTTGGTCTAACCTACCTTAAACATGCTCAGAATACTTACATTAGCCTACAGTTGGGTAGAATCATCTAACACAAGCCTATTCTATAATAAAGTGTTCAATATCTCATGTAGTTTATTGAATACTGTACTGAAAGTAAAAAGAACAGTTGTATGGGTAGTTGTAAGTGTATCATTTGTTTACCTTGGTGATTGACTGGCTGCCTGGGAGCTTTGGATCATTGCCACTTGCTGCCCAGCATCATAGGAGAGGATCATACTGCATATGGCTGGCCTGGGAAAAGATTAACATTCAAAATTTGAAGTATGGTTTCCACTGAATGTACAGTTTCTGTATTATCATAAAGTTGAAAAATGCTAAGTTGAACCATTGTAAGTTAGGGACCGTCTGTAATTACATGACTGGTTTTTCCACCATGGCCTGCCCCCATCCTGAAATTATCTAGTGGTTCACCAGGAATCACCTCATTAGCACAAACACCCATGATTCAAGGGGGCTACCATGAGTAATAAAGACATACCTATCATTTAAGAAATTCTAAGGGTTTAGTGGCTCCCTCCCAGGAATCAGGGACAATGGCCAGCCAAATTCCTTCTTATCCCACAATACTAAAAGTCAGATAACAATATTTTGTGTGTTGCTTTGAAATCTTAGAAACTGTTCCAATTCAATAGTTACAAATTGGAAGCAGTCTTCTGGAATTGGTAAATGCTTATATAATAATTTGTCACATAATTATTATACCAAGGGGAACTGCAGTTGACATTCGTTTGTTACTGAGACTATTATTACTATTATTTTTTAAGAGAGAGAGAGGGGGTAGATTGGATAGCACAGAACCTAATGTGGGGCTCAATCTCACAACCCTGAGATCATGACCTGAGTCACAATCAACAGTCCAATGCTTGACTGACCGAGCCACCCAGGTGTCCCGTTACTAAGACTTGTTTATACCAGATGGATCATATGCCTTTAAAAAACAAAAATCAGGGCGCCTGGGTGGCTCAGTGGGTTGAGGCCTCTGCCTTCAGCTCGGGTCATGGTCTCAGGGTCCTGGGATCGAGCCCCGCGTCGGGCTCTCTGCTCAGTGGGGAGCCTGCTTCCCCCTCTCTCTGCCTGCTTGTAATCTCTCTCTCTGTCAAAAAAATAAATAAATCTTAAAAAAAATAATAAAAATTAAAAAAATAAAAAACAAAAATAAACAATTTAAAAAACCCCACTGAGGTCCTCCACTGTACTGCAAGAACTATCAAGAACTATACACAATTTTAGTTATTCTTTGGAGCTAAAAAGTTATTGCTAGACCTTTATTTCAAAGTGATATCCTATTTAGTGACAGAAACAAGACTTTTTTCTGAGAGGCTAAAGTATAGGGTTAATGTATCATCAAATTCAACACCATATCGAGATCCCAGGAGGCAGGAGCATTCCCGAACCTCCTCTATAGGCATGATTCTTTCTAGAGGTAGTCAGACAGGAGATGATTGAAGCCCATTAGGCATGTGCTGGTGTTTTTGCCTTTTGCTTTATTTGGTGTCATTTGTCAGCAGGAATGATTGACGTGTGTGGCGTCGGTTGACATGTATAATTTATACAGCCTGAACACCCCATGTGCCCCAGATATCCAGGGTCCCAAACAGTTTCACCTGCAGATCTTCCTGAACATCAAGGTGCAGGACAGGAACACCAGTGATTTTATTGGAATGAAACCAGGCCACTGGCTTTTTGTAATAGAGGTCCCCAAGATTGGACAAAGAAAAAGAGTGGAATCACCACATATTGTTTAGCAAGCTACGTGTGAGGCAGTGAGCAATATCTCAGTCAGGAGCATGACACGGAAGTACTCATGACCAACATTGTGATCTGTGAGAGGAATGGGATGAGGTGCCTTCAGTGAAGCAAAAGTATGGGGTCAGTAGTGAGTCAGAGGACACTTCATGGAGGGTTACAGTAACTCATTAAAAGGGATGGATGAACTTGTGTTCATTGTAGAAATAACCATTACTTATCCATCAAATAGATGGAGGACTCAGTCTGCTTCATAAAAGCCAGATCTGGCAGGACCGTGAACCCCTTGTTAAGGATAAATGATAGCATGGCTGATGTAGCCTTTCTAGTGGACCACTTTGACACATTCTCAAAAGTTTTCTTATGCTTTACTATAAGCCCTAGACTTCAGCTACAGTGACAGCAGATATAATTTATATTAGCAACTGTGAATTCTTAAGTAAAAGAAATCTGGCAATCAGTACTTTTTTTCAGAAAGAACATCAGCTCTACCTAATAACTATATATGCTGCATTGTGGAAATTCTCTTTTTATTTAAAAGTTGGATTTTTGTGATTTTTTGAAAAAATTATGGGAATCTTTATTTAGAAATTTAGATGGTGTAAGGTATTAAGTTTTCATATTTTAATAAAATTGATTTTTAGACAATGATTGCTGGTCTTTCAGTCTTAATTGTAACTAACAAAAGAATTTAGTGCAACTTATTATTATTTTTAAATTATCATTATGCTGATACAGCAGTACATGATTGACTTTTTGAAGCCTGAGGGAAGTAAAAATTAATGGAATGCAAAAATGCCATCATAATTGCATCTCTAAAATCATACTAGAAAGATACATTGGTGGCATGCTTATGTTAAACTTTCAAGACCCAAGATTACCACTTTAAATAACTTAGTCTCTTACCAAAAATAAATAAGTAAATAAGTAAAATAAAATGAATTTAAGAAGATCTCCTCCTTACTCCCATGTAAGATCCCACAACCCATTAACTCTGTCTTCTATTGGATGTTGAACATAATGGTATCATGAACTTGATGAAAGCTTTTCATTTATAATGGCTATTGGCCACTGAAGTAAATTGGGATAGTTTTATGCATTATAGAAAGGTCGTATGCCAATTAATAGTTAGGCACCCACCATGTGCACCGCACAGTATAAAACAATAGTCATGGTTTGTGGACTCCATGGATCCTAAATTTCTTCTTATTGATTTATTTCGTCATTTGGTATTTATCGAGTGCCTATTATGTACCAAGTATGGAGTGCGGCACTGAGGATAAAGGGGCCCACAAGACAAAGTCTTGATGGGGTTGATGGAGCTGTGGAATCTGCTGCTGAGACAGTTGAAGAATAGATCATGGTTATCTTTTTATTTTTAAAGGGACACTCATTTCATTAAAAATTCTCATTAACTAATGAATTATTGTCCTAGAACTTAGAGAATGCTTGAGAAATTCTTTCTGAACTTCTGTAATAATAAATGAACTTTGCCAATTAGAAGTTTCTCTTTGGAAAAACATAATATGTTTCAGAGCAGATGTTTTCCTGAAATACCTTCCACAGTCTGCTTTTGCTGTTGAAACAGTGTTGCCAACAGTCAAAGTAGTCTTTTGTTCCTGAAACAGGGTGGCTCAAATACTATGACTAATTTCCAACTCTTTTCTAACTCATAGATGAGTTGCAAATAATTACTTTAGATATGACATATTATTATGTCATTATATATTATGTTACTTTAGATATGACATATTATATTACTTTAGATATGACGAGTTAAAATTCTTGATTAGGATGAAAATGTCTTCTGCATCTATCATTGCCGATGTTTAAGGCATAATCCGTGTTTTGTTAGCTTAAATATGGGTTTGTGGTAGATAATCACAGTTAGAAAGAACTAGAGTTTACAGTGCTATCAAAAGTATAGTTCAAAGTAAAATGCCTCAAACTACTTTTATAACAAGGCAGGACATATAAGCAAACACATATTCTCATACACGTGTTTTCTTGTAAGATCTAAAAATTTTGCCTATTGATTTTTTATTTTCATCACTGCCAAAGAACAGAAAGGATGGAATAAGGTTAACAATTATAAGTGTGGATTAAAAAAAATTAAACAGGATCCAAAAGGACATCTGAAGACCAGTCAAATGATGAAAGAGGATACTAAAAGGAAAATTATGCCATTCATCATGGGGTAGATATGAAGAAAGAAAAAAAAAAAAAGGATGCTGAGTTTTGTCTTATTGTCTGCATCACTTTTTATCTTTTAGTAAATATGAAAAAATCCTTCCCTTCCAGGACAGATAGGTTTCCTTTGCCCTTGCTTCTTTGTGACAACCATGCTTCTGAAGGACACCTCAGCTGTGTGGTACTCGACCCAAGTGACCTACCTGTCACTTACATCTGTTGTTATGGACACGAGAGATTTGGAGCAGCATATTTAATAGCATACGTTCCTGATTTTAACAAAAGATACTAGTGAAAGTGCATTGTTAGAAATACTGGGTGAAAAAGTGCTAGAATCAGCTAGAAAGAACACCAGATATGGGCCGAAAGAAAAAAAACCTAGTGAGTTAAAAATGAGATCTACTGATGCCAAGGAGACCAATACATGCACCCTCACTCACCATCTCCAGCTCTTCAAGTCCTGACCCCACCACCTTTTAGTTCTGTGACCTTGGGCAAATTACTTAACTTCTTTCTCCATGCTTCAGCTCCTTCTTTTTGACATAAGGAAAGTACTACTTTCCTCAAAGAGTTGTTAACAGGATTAAATATGATAATAGATGTAAAATATTAAAACAGTGTCTGGGGGTGCCTGGATGGCTCAGTCAGTTAAGCGTTTGCCTTTGGCTCAGGTCATGATCCCAGGGTCCTGGGATCGAGTCCTGCATCGGGCTCCCTGCTCAGCAGGGAGTCTACTTCTCCTTCTCCCTCTGCCTTTCCCCCTGCTTGGGTTCACTCTCTCCATGTGTCAAATAAATAAATAAAATCTTTTTTTTTTTTAAGATTTTATTTATTTGTCAGAGACAGAGAGTGGGCAAGAGTGTGAACACAAGCAGGGAGAGCAGTAGGCAGAAGGAGAGGGAGAAGCAGACTCCCCACTCACCAAGGAGCCTGATGCGGGACTCGATCCCAGGACCCCGGGGTCATGACCTGAACCAAAGGCAGTTGCCCAACTGACTGAGCCACCCAAGCATCCCTAAATAAATAAAATCTTTAAAAAATAAATAAAACAGCATTTGGAACATAGTAAGTGCTCATAAATGTTTGTTATTATTTTCTGTTTATCATTTTGTTCATAAATATAACATAAGATTATTGGTCTCATTACTGGGAATGGTTTAGTAAAAGATCGGAAGCTCCGAAGCCTGGTAGATGGGTTTAAATTCTGCCTCTGCCAATTATCAGCAGTGGGAACTTGGGCAAGTTAATGTTTCTGTGATTTTGTTTTCTTATCTGCAGTATCAGAAAAATAGTAACTATCCCTGGGAGTTTCATGAGGATAAAATAGTTAAAGTATATAAAGTGCCAACAGGACTTTTTCCCCTCCCTTTCTCTCCTTTCTTGAAGACATGTTAGGGCAAAGGAAAACCATTGTTCCTACGGTGCCTAAGTCACCCCAGTGGACTGGTCTGGTCTTCCTGCCTCCCTCCTGTGGCTGGAGCTGTCACACACTGACAGGAATAGTCAATGGCCAGATGTAGGTGGGCCCGAACTTTTCTAGAGTCACATCAAACTCACTGACTAATCAGTGTTAGCTGTTGAGTCTAACAACTTATTAGGCAAGAGGTGCAGAGATGGCAGAAGCCCGTTAGCCCAGATTAGGACCTCTAAGACAGAGAAGTCTCTGTTGTAGCATTTTGAATTATTTTCCCCGCCCCCTGCCCTTTCAGGCCCCCAAAACACTTCTGGGGTCCGGCCAGGTAGGAATCTCTGTATCTGTGCCTTTGTTCTTTACCGTCCACAGTGATTCTGTTTTGACTGGAGACTAAAACAGTAAAATAAATGTTTGATTTATCACCTTAAAAAATTAAAATTTTTAAACTGATTTTAATTGTAGCAGGTTCCTTTAATCTTTTTTTTTTTTAAAGATTTTATTTATTTATTTGACAGAGAGATCACAAGTAGACAGAGAGGCAGGCAGAGAGAGGGGGAAGCAGGCTCCCCGCTGAGCAGAGAGCCCGATGTGGGACTCGATCCCAGGACCCTGAGATCATGACCTTAGTGGAAAGCAGAGGCTTTAGCCCACTGAGCCACCCAGGCGCCCTGGGTTCCTTTAATCTTAAGTACATAGGGACTCTGGGCAGGCTAGAGATGAATGGTCTCAGAGTCAGAGGCTGTCTTTGAAACAGGAGTCCACATAAACTTTCGTTTACTTCTCTTGTTTTTCACCTTAAATTCTTGACTTCTTGAATCTGGGGCTGTCTGTCCTACTTTCTGCTTAGCCCTCCAAAATTCTGTGCTTGAAACTGCCTGTTAGTTCTTGTCTTTCTCATGTCAACTGTGAGAGTCTTTTCCCAATTATCCTGTCAAAAGTAGAGGAGAAAGATCTGAAGAAGTTAAAGACGTAAGGCACTCACAATATAATCGAAGGACTATTATGCTGATATTTTCTCATTATATGTTTTACACATGGTACTGATATGGTGTCTATCAATGCTAGTGGAATGGTGGAAAGTGTGATGGAAGTGTAGAATGGAGATTATGAGCTATAGAGAGATCAGGGAAGGCTTCTTGGAGAAGAAGTGATGGGAAGGGTGGAGGATTTAGACAGGTCCTTCCTGGTGAGGGAAGGACAGGGCAAATGACCTGTTGTGGCATTTATGAAATATATGACAAATATAGTGAACAAGTTGAAATAAGATAAGTGAATAAGTAAAATGTGTCTGGAGGACCAGTTAGGAGCCCATAATAAAATGGTATGGTTTTTAAGTGATAAGACAGCAGACTTTGAGAGGGAGGGGAGTGGGTTTAAGGGACATCATTTGAGTTCATCGAAGAGCATGTAGAGAGGTCCTGCTCTGGGTTTGTTATCTGAGGCTCCAGAATTGGATATTTATAGCACGATGCAAATCCACTAAGACAGAGTCACAGATATGGGTCTCTAACTGTGCATATTTATGTCTAAATATTTATACATCCATACATATAAGTCTGAATAATTCAGAAAAAAGCAGGGAAATGTGAAGGTTGTCTTGCTAGACAATCTCACTAGAAATACTAGAAGTCTCGCTAGAAGTACATCTCATAAGTAAGAAGCTTATTTCCTATAATGTCCTGGGAGCTAGGATCTATTGAAAGGAGAAACTAGCTGAGATAATCCTGAAGGCACAGATAGGAGTGGTTTGTTTGGATTTTAAGCAATGATTGGTTCACTGAGCTCTGTCCTTGTTTGACTACATAGAGTGTAACATTTATTTCTGACCAGTGCATTTTTTTTTAAAGGAAGATCAAGAAACCAGTGGACAGCCAGGCATTTGCAAGCCATGTTGCATGAGGAGCAGTAGAAGAAATGGAGAAATAGATAGAAGTTAGTGTTATTTTTAAAGTATGTGAAAAGCTTACAGCACATAATCCATGATGCTCTGGAAAACAAAACTAGAATATGTAAATTTCAGCTCCTGATGCTAGAGAATGTTCAACCACTCACACAGTTTATTTTTTTAAGTTATTTTTAGAGAGAGAGTGCATGTGCAGGCATGGGGGAGCAGAGGAGAGGGAGGGAGAGAATCTTAAGCAGGCTTCATGATCAGCACAGAG
The DNA here is from genome assembly GCA_028534135.1 of Potos flavus. Lineage (NCBI taxonomy): Eukaryota > Metazoa > Chordata > Mammalia > Carnivora > Procyonidae > Potos > Potos flavus. The sequence goes on along the minus strand of CM052900.1, from coordinate 108,073,500 downwards.
CCTGACTCGGGGCTTGATCTCATGACCTTGAGATCATGACAGGACCTGATATCAAGAGTTGGATGCTTAAGTGATGGTGCCATCCAGGCACCCCAATAACTCACACAGTTTAAATGGAAGAGATTCTCCCATGAGTTGTGCTGAATCTTTTCCACCAGATACACAAAGACACCTGTAAGGAATTTCTGCTTTATAAAGAGGACTGGACTGAATGAAGGAAACTTCTCTGCTTTCTCTGATTTTGTGATTCTGTCTTATCACGTGAGGCGATGTAGAGTTCTGTGTGTTTATAATAAGTGAAGCATATTTTGTCACCCTTTGCTCTTAGAATCTGTTTAGTTACATTCCTGCTTTACTTACTGAAGTATGAACTTGTATCTTGGTGGTATTGATCACATGAACGCATAATTGTTTACTCGATACCATCTCTAGCTCTGGGCTAAGAAACTTGAACAGAATTCCCTGGATCCCTCTGACTAGGAGACATCAATCCTAAATCTTGGTTAGTTGCCCCTGTCTTGTCATCCTTGGCCTATCTTAGGGGCAAGGTGTGTGTATCTGTGTTAATCTGAAGGAAGAAAGAAAGGCTACTTCAGCCATTTTTACAATGGGAACAGGGCCTCAATTCTGCACTGTTTAATTCTTCCATCCCCGCACTGCCTCAGGGTGGGTGGAGATGTTGGCAGGAGAAGTGGCAGGAACAGGGCCGGGAAATGCCCTTTTCTTGATGCTGAAACAGATTCTAACGATGTCCTTCCCTAGGTGTGGTTGCTGTTGAAGTCTCTGTTCCTTCAGGCAAGTGCTTCCTGTAGTGTCCCCCACTCCTCAGAAGGTTTTCTCTACTCTTCCTGGGTGACGTTTGGTAAGAAGATTGAGCAAGTACACTGCAGGGCCCGGAGGCGGTCTAATGGAGTCATTAGAAGGACGGGCCCTGCAGGCTCTGATGCTTCCCAAGGACTGGTGCCTTATCTTGCTGAACCATACCTTCCTTATCTGTAAGATGCAGATAACAATGCAAATGTCACAGGGTTGTTAGGTAGATTATTTGACCTATATATCAGAAGAGGCTTCCTAGCACAGGGAAATACTCGGCTCTATTTTCTGTTGTTAGTATTCATGGCTGTGTCTCTCACTCCTACATGGCACGTTCTGGTTTACAGGAGACTTTCTGCCTTTCCCATGATTCAGGGCCCCATAACTGCCAGAATGACCCGTTCTTCTCAACTCTTGCTGGCCTGTGTTTTCATAGTGGTTGAGTTCTAGGAGGGGTCTGCAGTTTGTCATAAGGACGTTCCCTTGACTGTGTAGTTTGTTCTCATTTAGTTAGAAATAATTTATTTTTATTGTGACTTAGTCCTTTCTCCATTTGGTCTCTAGCGTATATCTTTTGATTGTATTTATTTTACATTTTCTGTAGTTTTTCTTTTCTTTCTTTTTTTTTTTTTTTAAGATTTTATTTATTTATTTGACAGAGAGAGAGAGATCACAAGTAGGCAGAGAGGCAGGCAGAGGGAGAGGGGGAAGCAGGCTCCCTGCTGAGCAGAGAGCCCGATGCAGGGCTCGATCCCAGGACCCTGAGATCATGACCTGAGCCGAACGCAGAGGCTTTAACCCACTGAGCTACCTACATGCCCCTACTGTAGTTTTTCTTAAAGAAGTGATCACACGTAACATAACATATATACATTTTATTTATTTTACATTTTGTTATATTTGGTGTCCTGGGATAAATGACTATATTTTATTCCCTCAAAAAGTGTCAGAAAAAGAAGTTACAACATTATTTTGTAAGTACTAGTAGCTGAGGACCGTATGGACAGTTATTCCTAGGAGTTCTGGCATAAATTGTCCCACTAAAAAGACTCAAAAAACAAAACAAAACAAAAAAACCATTGCAGGTCTGGGAGAAGAGACTGGAATAGCAAATGAAAATACATCGATTCTAGAAATGAACCTTCTTGATTCTAATGAACTTTTTTATTTTTTAGGTATAATCCATTTTTTCTTCTCTATGTGCTGTTTAGTTTAAAAATTTTCCCATTGTTCGTTTTATACATCATTTCTTCAGCTGGTGTGAAGGAGCAAAGACGCCCATAAAGTATTATGGTTGGGACTGTCCCATTCCAAAGGGGACGGTATCTACGCAGCATGTCCTATTTTTTCATTTCTTTGCAACTTTGAGAGTCTTTCGACAGAGGCAGGAATGTGCTGTCAACTGGGTCATTGGTTAGCCTTCTATCAATACATCCAGTAGAAAATAAAAAGTTACTTTGTACAAATGTTTGTATTTGCAGCACTGATCTATACTTTGGGGATGAGCAACGTTTTGCAGCTTTTCTACAGCTGGGGTACAAGAAATACCATATGCTCTTGTCCTCCTCCCAGGGCAGTAGTTTTGTCTTATCTCTAAATCATCTACCATGCTCAAAATACTGTTTTAAAAATCTTGATGAGTGGTCTAGTAAGTGGAAAATGACTGAAATATTGTTACCTCTTATATTTAATGGAGTAGACATTTAAACAATGTATGGAAAAAATAGTTGTAAAGAAGTATCCTCTTAGAACCTCTATCTTTCAATTTTTTTACAGTTTTTTTAAACCTATATTTCTGGATTTGCATAAGAGTAATTTTTCCCCCCTAAAGTTTCTTGTAGTCACTATTGTAGAGATAAAATATTCTATTTCACGAATGCTACGTGGTTAAATCACCACAAATATATTTAACTCTAAAAGTCACCAATTTAGTTGAGACGGATTCATTCAGTAACTTACATAAGGTTCCTTTTGCAAAACTGCCATTGAAATTCAATTAAAATGAAATTTCTCAGGGCGTCTGGGTGGCTCAATCTGTTAAGCATCTGCCTTTGGCTCAGGTGATGATCTCAGGGGCCTGGGATCGAGCCCTGCATCGGGCTCCCTGCTCAGCAGGGAGTCTGCTTCTCCTTCTGCCTCTTCTGCCCCCCACCTCCTGCTCATGTGCTCTCTCTCTCAAAATTTTAAAATATTTTAAAAAATAAAATGAAATTTCTTATTTACAAATACTCATAGGTGCTATGGCATTTAAAAATCCATTATCTGTACCTACTTCCTTAGTCACCCATCATCCAAATAACACAGAAGTTCACCTTCTCAAACATGGAGATGGAATGGAATAGTCCTCTGGCAAAGCTTCCAGATGGGACTTTTTCACCATCCAATAAGATTGGGTTGTAACTGCATATTTACAACTAGCCCCTATGTCTGTGGTTACTTAAGTGTCAGACTCAAAGATCAGTATCTGGATGATAATATTATAAGGGACAGTAACTTGCAAATCAGTAGATTGTACTTCTGTGTACCCTATCATTCCCCAAAGTCAATGTCTCTGAGCTAGTGTTCTGTGCTGACAGAAAGGAGGGAAAGAATAGTCTGCTTCTTCGAATAAGAGAACTATGTGTGAAAACACCTGCTTCAGTGACTAGAGGAGAACCAGGTGTCATTGTCAGAGACATCGTTCATATGCAAATAGATGTTGATAAAATTCTAGAAAATGGTTTGGTGTCTAAAGAAGTTGGACATTCCACCAGAAATAGTTTTGATCATACATTCACCTAAATTTCCTTAAAAAAATAGTGCCAAGGAAAATTCAGACAAACTGCAGCAGAATCACCATAAATTCAAAATTAGCCAGGTGTGAGTAACTGGAATTTTGATATACTAGAAAACTGCAAAAAGTTCAAATTTTCAATGACTGCACCTGAGATCATGTGTCAGTAAATAGCCCAGCCTATGGCATCTTTTACATGCCTGTATTATGCTACAACATTTAACTGCCTTCTTGTTGGGCTCTCATAGGGACTTCATTCATTTAATTCACTCAACAAATATTGACTACCCTACTGTATGCCAGGTGCTGGGGATACAACAGATAAACAATCAGAGGAAAATATATGCTTTCAAGAAGATTCTATTTTAGTGTGAGAGACAGAAATAAGAACAAGCAACATATATATTAGATGGGATTTCTCTAAATATTCACCTCTGCATCACTAGTATCTAACACAATACCTGGGTATAGTAAACACACAAAAGGTACTCACTGCTAGATTGATTTATGAGATAAAATTGATGTATAACATCATCTTACTTTCAGTCACACAACATAATGATTTGATATTTGTGTATATTGCAAAATGATCACCACAAGAGGTCTAGTTAATGTCACCACAAAGTTCCCTCACCTGTGGCAAGCACCAATCTGTTCCCTATATCTGTGAGTTTAGTTTGTTGTTGTTGTTTGTTTGTTTTAGATCCCACATATGCATGAGATGTAGGTTAGTTTACTTTTATGATTACTCAGAAGAACAAAAGCATAATTTTTAAAATTATCATTGCTTTTAAATGTGAATAGCCACTAGAGTCCTGATAGTGGCCCACAGATACACATAGACTTAATGGTAGAGGAGGTATAGAATAACTTCCAGAATAAAACTGCTAACTATGAGTAAAGTAGCCTGGCAGATTTATTAATTTTAGTGGCCTTAACAATGGATATAATTGTATCAGATGGCCCAAATGAATGGATATTTTATTTCACCATCTACCTATTTTGCTTTTTGCAACCAGCAATGCACATAATCTCTTCATCCCATATACTTCTTTGACTTCATTATTTCTCTCTCATCTTAGGGCTGAGTGTTTAGAGGTATCAGGTTAATTAATTGACTTTTCCATAGAATATCCAAACGCTTGGTCCTGTCCATTTCTCAGTTAGAATTCTAATCACTAGCCAGGATGAACAAGTGTAACATGCCAAGTTCCAAAGGAAGATATTTTCAAAAAATAACACATAATATTTCTCTGGTTCCATGTGCTAGATAGCTCTTGGAAACTAGATAAAAGGCTGAGTGTCTAATGAAAATCTGTACACAACTCCTTGGAATCCAAGTTTGGGTAGGCTGACCAGAGATGAATGCTCTCAAGGCTTGTGAGGTGACTATTGACAGAGCCCAGGGAAAATGGCAGACTTCCTCATTCTCACCCCAGCCCCCACATTTCTCCTGCCAGTCTTATCAAGGGCTTAAACTGTTCAGGCAATTCTGTGGTACCTCGTTCACATACACATAGGCATGCATAAATAATCCACATTAGCTCTGATTCTTTAGTACAATAGTATATTTCAACAAACTTACTTGGAAAAATGCATAAATTACAAAAGCAAAACATGATCTATCTGAAAAAAAATCAGTAAGTTAGAGATAAACCAAAGGTGAAAATCAAAATCCTCTGTAATTCTGTCTAGAGATAACTAATTGAAATATTGATACACACCCTAGTTTTTTTCCTACACGTGCACAAAATTATGTATTTGGGTTTTTTTTTTTCAAAATTGGGATCACTCAGTTTAGTAATCACAAACATTAATGTTTATATATTTTTCCGTTACATGAAATTATCACAATTTATCTTTTGTTGGATACTTAGGTTGTCCTAAATTTTCAATAATATACCATTATCAATATTATACTAAAAAGTATACTAATACATTTCCCCTTGCAGAGGACACAATGTCTTTGCACATTTGGTGACCACGCAGCTATTTGCAGGGAGACAGAAGCATCAGAGAAGTGCACACCATGGAACTTAGGTGTTTTTAATTTGTATGCCTCTAAACCAGACCCAGCTGTTCCAGGCAATTACACGAAGCTTCTTTGTTCCCAACTACACAGCAGGTTCTCGGCTGGGCTCTCAGATTCCTAGGAACACATGTAGTCATTAATAGGAAATACATTCATGTAATAGAAGGCAAGAGAAATACTTATTTATTCATCCTTGAACCAATCACCACCCCCCCCCCCCCAGCAAATAGATTGTAAATACCTTGAGGGCAGGCACATGTCTACTTTGTTTCCCATTATATCCTCAGTGTTTAACACATTGCCTAGCACATAGCAGATAATCAATATATATTTGATGAGTAAATTTGATGAGTAAAGAAAAATATAAAATGAAATATCTCAATCCAATTGCCCATTGGGTCTTGGCTCTGCTTTCTTCTAAGAGAAACTGGGCCCTATAGGTTTATTTATTCTATCCTAATGGCTAACTTGGGGAGCAGTGACCTAGAGTCTATACCTGACCCAGGTACTATTGGGTGAGGACTGTGATTTTTTTTTCTGTGTTGAAACTTGGTTGGTTTTACTTAGCTACAGAATATTTAGACATGCAGTTTGATACATTATTTCACCAGGAAATGAACCGTGAAGCAAAGAACCATTTCCCAAGGAATTTGCATGGATTGCAAGATCCTGTTTTTTTGAGTGATAATAAGCCACTTTGGAATCCTTTACTAGTGGATGCCGTTGTATTAAAGCTTTCAGAAACATTTTAAGCCTCAAAATATTAGACGGTTATAGTGGATGATCAGATGTTTCTCTGATGACTAGTTCCTATGCTTCTAGAAATAGCCTCAATGAATAGAAAATAATACAATTTTATTCATTCCAGCACTTACTGAGTACATCCTAGGTGTCAGCTTTTGTACTGGATATTAGAAAAAAAAAAGAGATACATGTAGATATAGAGATAAATGCATAATTATCATACAGTGTGGGAAGTGATATAACTGGCTGTGGACAGGGGCCGTGGTGGCACAGAGGAGGGAGCAACTTGCTAATCTATCTTGGTAAAGTTGGGGAAAGTTTCATGGTGATGAGCCCATTTTTACATGTGGCTTGAGGGATGGATAGACATTTATCAGGGAGAGGAAGGAGGAATAGGAGTTCAAAGTAAAGCCAAAGCTGAGAAGGGCACAGTGCCTCTGGGACAGGGGAGGCCTTCAGGGCAGGTTAGAGCATAGGGTACTTGCAGGGGAGACGAGAGTGTATCAGACCTCAGATGTGTCATCAAGGAACCAGCTAAGGAGTTGGTACTTTATTGTGTAGATAATGAAGGTTTTGGTAAGGGACATTTATCCTTCAGCCATTAATATCAACAGGCCGAATTAAGACATTTCCTTCTGGTAATGGTCCATTAAGAAGACAAGAAAGACTTGATTTTCTTTTCATTTGGGTTTTAGGCTTTGTTATATCCTCTCTTAATGCTGGTGGCGTAATGGTCCAATCCTCCCTTAATTTTTCAGTTTCACCTTTTGTTCGTTTATTCTTATTTGTTTTTATATCCAAGGTGTTTTCAAAGCCTTCTTTATGTCTGTTCTGCAACTGTTTATTTGGAAGTCAAAGCTCGGCTCAGCGATTAGGCCAATTTTAAATTGTAGCTGGGACCATTTATGGAACTTATTCCACAAACTTATTCCTCTTTAACATCATGGGTGGTCAGGAAATGGATACATGGGACCAAAATATACATTGTTATTGTTAACTCAGGCGTAGGTTAGAGGGGAATCATTTCCTTAAAACCCTGAGAAAATTCCATTGAATTTTTGGAATATTCTAGCCAAGTGAAGGCGAGGGTGAGGGATGCAGAGAAGGGAACATGAAGTAAGAAGAAATTGGTATTTTAGTTACCAAGCAGAAAACTCTAAAAGTAACATTCTGGAACAATACCATTTCCATGTGCAAATTGTATCAGATGCTCTGAATTGATTCTAAAAGCCACTTATCTATAGTTTATCTGTACTTTTATTTACATAAATAAACTTTAGTTTTTTTTTTTCATGGAAACATACACATGTGTGTTGGCTTTGCACTTAACTATTCCCAAAAGTAAGAAAAAGTTAGTTACTTATATCAGTGTTTGTCCTCTCTCGGGTCGTTTTACTTGTGCACATTTGACTTGCCATATAAGTTATCATTTTTGTAGTTCTAATGTCAATTTGAACTCAAAGGATCCAGATGTTTACATCAATGTTTCCGCTACTGTTCATTTCTTTATGTCAGTGTTTTGCAAAATAACATCACTTTGTGGAAAGTGAAATGGATACCTTGTAGCCTCTAGTTAAGTTAAACAACTATAGAACTGAGAAAATATCTGTATCAATGGGTTTTGTTATTTTGCTTGTTTTGCAGGTGACAATGGCCAACATTGGAATAAATGGAGATCATTCTCGGGAGACCTGTGAAACAACACTTTTCGCTCTCCGAATGGCAACGTGGAATCAAATCTTAGATCCCTGGGTGTATATTCTGCTGCGGAGGGCGGTCCTTAAGAATCTCTACAAACTCGCCAGGCGCTGCTGTGGGGTGCATGTCATCAGCTTGCACATGTGGGAGCTTAGCTCCATTAAAAATTCCTTAAAGGTTGCTGCTATTTCTGAGTCCCCAGTTGCAGAGAAAATAAATCAGCCAGCACCTGGTTTAATAGGACAGTAAGGCAGTGTAGGTCTAGGGCAACAATCAGGAAAATTTTGTCAATATTTCAGTTAATTGGATGGAGGTAGAAAGCCTAACTGGAAAATTCAGACCTCAGCAGTTAATTTGGAGGCACTTTTGTCAGATTTGGCTGTTGAAATTTGTGAAATTCACTGTACAATTGCATCTTTTCCCTTTTTTTGGTCAACTGGAGGTAAACATGACGCGATAATGCCATGGGAGTCTAATTGAAAAAAAAATTCGGGCTTATTTGTGTTATTCATGCATTTGGAATGAGTGACTCTGTTGAAGCCTAAAGTCTTCGTTTGTCTTATTTGTCAAACAGCATCTTAAGATTTATGTGCACAGTGAAATAGCTGTTTGGGGGTCATCGCTGTTCCTGATAAACGAGGCTCAGTGAAGTGGAGCACCCTCACTGTTGGGTCTGGGTCTGGTCTGTTACACCACTCAGTGTGTCGCTTCGATCAACGTACGAATGGTCCTGTCTCATGGGGTTCACTGTGGCTTGTTACAGTGACCTCCATGACACCAGGTGTGGCCGTCAGGTTGCCTGACCTCGTGAGCCTCCTTAGAATGAGCCTATCCTTGTCATTTTGACAAATATGCCTGCTTGCATGTATTATTGTGAAGGTAAATTATTTGAAGGTTTTTTTGTGTGTCATAGATTTACCCAGTTTTCATATAATCTCCTTTTCCTCTGGAAATTCTAGTGTACGGTAAATGATTCTTAGAGAAACCAAGGCTCTATCTCAGCACATATATAGGTGATTTGCCTGATAGCAGTTCCTATGAAGTTCTGCCACGGATAATGTGAACAGACAGAGCTTAAACCCCTGTGATAGGTACAAAGCATGTTGGCAAAGGAGCTCTACTTTGAACTGCCATTTCTATATTAGAGAACAAAAGAAACACAGTCTATGTATAATATTCAAAGACTATCTGCAGCTAGTGTGTTTGTGCTTTCTACATACATGCATACACACACATAGACAAATAAGCATATCAAAAATTTCTGTTGAAAGCTAGTTCATTAAATCTGTACAATAGCATCTTCTAAAACCAATGCTACCTGTGTCAAAGGGAAAATTGGCAATTAGTCAGACACATGGCGATCATTATTATGGGTAACCAAGAGATCAGGGGACAAGGTTCTCTCCCCAAATTTCTAGTAATACTTTAGACTTCTTTGCTTCTTTGTATAATTCAATCCCCTAAATTTTCGTAATCGTTGAAAATGTCCTGGGGCCATCGGAACATAGGGTAGATAGTTCTGCTTCACAGTAAGGAAATGTATTTCTGTAAAAGAATTTTTGCCTTCATTACCTGTGGTCCATTTAAAAAAATTAAACTTCCGTGTGAGACTGATTTCACATTCTCCAGGAAATCTATGTGTTTCAGCTAGACTTAAATTATTATATTCATAAATTTTTGTTTTGACTGGTAATACACATTGGAAGTTGTTGTCTGCTTTTGGGAATTTTGGTAAATTCTTATGAACAAATTAAAAGAAATTAAGCAAATAACCTCATTGAAGATATAAAGGAAACCACTTTTTCCAGTGAATTTAAAGAGGGGAAACACACACACACACACACACACAGGGACACATAATATTCTTAATTTAAGACCAGTAAATGATGAATCACACAAAGTTAGGTTTTCTCATATATAGAACACCTAGTAGATGCTCATGAAATACCCAGTTGAGTTACAGACCAGAATTTTTTTGATGCAAAATAAGCATGGAATTGCAAAATTTTGTGCATTTTTATTTAAAATGGCAATTACATATTGGTTATTTTGATATGTATATGTGTGTATATGTATATTTAAATATCCAGTGTATATACTTAAAAAAAAAGCCATTGCAATTTCTGATTGCTGTTATATTACATGAATGTTCTCATGTGTTTCAAGAGCACTTAAAACCCAGAACATTTAGATGGCTTAGAGGAGACATTTATTTCCCACAGCTACTTAAGGGAGTGTTGGTGTCCTGGGAGCTGAGGCACAAGGAACCACAGCTTCATCCTTCTTCCTCACGCTGGGTAGGGTGTTGCAGCGAACATTTCCATGTACTGTGACCTGGGAGAGGTGTGCAGAGAAACTCTCATCCAGGGCTCCAGGCCTCTTCTCCTTAAGGCTTTTCGGTAAATGGCATCATGGTTGTTCTGTTTCCATGACGTCACCCTGGCCATGAGCATGTATATGGAGGAAATACTGTGACCTTACCATATGTGGGGATGCGGGCGGGTAAGGTGTTAGGGAATGGCAGGACAGTCACTCTCTGCATATCTTGGAGGGATTCACTTTATTATCTGAGCACAGGTGTAGGACAACTAAGTTGGTTTTATAATGAGGTTAAACCCAAGAAGTAGACACCAAAAATTGAAAAAAAAAAAAAAAAAGGTAGTAAAAGAATATGCGTTTACATTGTGTTAGACCTTTTGTCCAAGGAAAATGAAATAAAGTGAACACAATATGCATATATCTAACTTCAGAATTTTATTTCTGTTATTATATATATATATATTTCAGTATAGTTTGGCATCTTATCATATGTTGAATAATAGAGTGTAGCCTCCATCAACAACTATCATAGAAATGTTTAAAGTGAAAATACAATTGTTCCGATTACTGGAAATAAATAGTACAAATAGTGTTCACCGGGTTAACCAATTTTGAAACTTTAAGGTCTGTTTTGAAATTTATAATTAGACTATCAGAGCAACTGAATTGTCCTTCTCATTGGATAAAGTAGTATCTGAGCAACTTCACATGCTGTTTGATCATACTACTTCTGGGGAAATTGATTATTCTAGGCAAATGACTTGCAAATGCCAGATTTTTTTTCTTTCGTTAGTGAATTTAAAAACTGAGACAAAAAAAAGCCAACAGCATATGGGTTTTATGATTATGAACAAAGACAGGTAATGCTGACTCATAATCAGTTGTAGGTACATCCCAAGGTATCACACTTTTTACTGAGGATTTAACTAAGTGTCACAAATATTCTAAATTTTTTCCTAAAGGCTGAAAGTTCCTTTTAATTATTTGCATTGCTGAAGTGCAAAATACCTAAAAGTTAACTCACACACACACACACAGATATCTGTCTTATGAAATAAATGTTCTTGTTTGCTCATTTTCAGTCTTTAAAAGCAAAACCTACTTTAGTTTTGTGTCTAATCTGAATTTAGATCCAGGATAAGAGCACTTGCTAAACACATAGATGAACTTTTTGTGAAACTTGCTGCTAGATTTGCCTGTATCACCATCATTGCTCCAAATTAATAAACGAAAGTCAGAATATGAAAGATGGGATGGGAATACACATTTTCTTACTTCATCTGGATGTCAAATATTTTACCACGTGGTAAATAATGTTGGACTTCAACTTGTTACTGAGGTATTTTAACAGTAGATACAATGTGTTATGTGAATAAATATATTTTATGTTCTTCATACTTGCTGGACTGTATGAGGTTAAACGGTGATATGTATATTTTGTGGCTTGTATCAATGTGCAACTCATGGAATTTTAGTGTTCCGACTAGTTTAAAACTTCCAACAAATGATTTACAATAAACTTGGACTAGTGTTTATCAAGAGTGGCTATTTTTAGGGAGGTTGTATAAAGCTTGGAACTCTCGAACCTAAACTTCCATTTTTATCTATTCGGTGGGAAGAGTTTCGACTTGTTTTCTTTTATTACCTTTGGTATCCGTTTCCTGCCTCCTTTTTGTTGATGTTGTTGTGATTCACCCAGGCAGGTCATAAATTTTAATGGGAATCTGATAATTTCCAAAACACACTGGCCTAGATGTGTCAGGATAGCAGAGCAATGTCTGTGATAACAAATGGCTGCCCAAATCTTCATGCCATGAACCCTCAAAGGTTTACATCTCACCCATGGCTCGTGTCCACTCAGAAGGGGAGCTCTGCCTATTGTAATCACTCAGACCTTAGGTGACAGAGGCGCCACCGTCTTCTATGTTGCTCTTTGCCTTGCTACAGGGAAAAAAGCATGGTGAATCATGAGCTGGCTCTTAGAGCTTCCACCTGGAGGTAAGATGTATTCCTTTTGCTCACACATCTCTGGTCAAAGCGAGTGATGGCCCACTACCTTCAAGGAAGCAGGTTAATGCAATACTATGATATGCCTTGGAGGAGAACTGAAAGTAATTAGTGGACAGCACGAAAGATTTCCCTATCGGTCAAATATTTTCATGCTTGCCTTTCCAACATAATTCAAACTAGAACTGTTTCTGTTAAAGTTTTTATTTATTTAAGAAAATCATGGAATGAAAGCATTTAGGATTCATTATTCTAAATAGCTTATAATCTATAAAGATAAGACAGAATGAATGCCACATACGCTGTTTGCAGTTAACAGGAATTTTAGAAGATAAAAAGTCAATATAGAATAAGAAGTAAAAAAACTTGATTTCTTTTTTCTTTTTTTTTCAATTTGAGATAGAGAGAACGAGAGAGCACGTGCACACATGAGAAGGGGGAGGGGCAAAGGGAGAGAATGCCAAGCCGACTCTGCTCTTGCACCAAGCCCGACATGGGGCTGGATCTCACAACCCTGAGATCACGACCTGAGCTGAAACTAAGAGTTTGATGCTTAACAAACTATGCCATCCAGGTGCCCCGAGAATACCATTTTATATATATCCTTATTCATAGCAAAGTAGAGGCAGAATGACTGAAATCTAAAGGAACTGTGTTTTGGATTTAAAGTGTGCTTTACATTTCCACTTACACAATCATATAAACTCTTAGAGTTTTGTATTTAGTAATATTTGAGTTCTTTACATATCCGATTGGTAAAACCCCAAATCAACAAAATGCCTTCTGTTGCTGTAGTGTTAACTTTCCCATGTTAAATAAGGCAATCCTGTACTAGCGTACACCTAAATAATTTTAGTTTAAAAAAAATGAGATTCTACTAGACATACCATTGTGTTGTAAAACTTTTGTTTTTCAATAACCCATGTTGGTACATGCAGAGCATTCTTTTTAACAACTAAATACTCTTACATAAGAGAAGTGTACTATAATCTCTCTGATATGAAGAATTTGAGAGGCAGGGCAGGAGGTCGTTGGGGGTGGGAAGGAAATGAAACAAGATGGGATCAGGAAGGAGACAAACCATAAGAGACTCCTAAACTCACGAAACAAACTGAGGGTTGCTGGGGGGTAGGGGGGTAGGGATAGGGTGGCTGGGTTATGGTCATTGGGGAGGGTATGTGCTATGGTAAGTGCTGTGAAACGTGTAAGCCTGAGGATTCACAGACATGTACCCTGGGGCAAATAATACATTATATGTTAAAAAAAAAAGTGTACTATAATTTAAATAACAATTTTCCTACTGAAGCAGAGCTGTTTTGTTTTTGGTCATTTCCCTCTTTCTAATTACATTATTTCACCATGCATATCCTTATCCTTTCTTGTGTTCTGTGGGATTGTTGGGTTAAGGGCACACACATTTTCAATATCCATAGAAACTGCCTCATTTTTACGTGTGTACTCGTCTTCTCTTCTTAAGAAAAGGCCCTATTCCTGACACCACCTGGGGTTTATTTAAGCAATCTTTTTCTTGTCACCCATGTGATTGGCAAAAATAAATCATTTAATATTAGCCTTGTTATGTTACTTGTATTTCCCATTGCTAATGAGGCTGAGCATCTTTTTACACCTTTATTAGTCATTTCCACTTCCTTTGTAAATTTTCTGTTCCTGACCTTTATCTATTTTTAATATTAATTTTTTACTTACTGACTTTCAGGATGACTGTGTATATTAAGGATATTGTCTTAGTTAGCTTGGGCTGCTATCACAAAACACCATGGATTAGGTGCTTACACAGGAGAAATTGATGCCTTAAAGTTCTGGTGGTTCAGAAGTCCAAGATCAAGGTGCGAGCCAGTTAGGTACCTGGTGAGAGCTCTCTTCGTAGCCCTCTTCTTGCTGTTTCCTCACATGGTGGAGGGAGAGATGGAGGATGGGGGTGGGGGAGGGGGAGAAGATAGAAGGGAAAGAAGAGAGAATGAGAGAGAGAGAACTCTCTCTCATCCCAAAGGCACAAATCCCATCATGAAGATCCCAGCCCTCATGACCTCATCTAAACCTAGTTACTTCCCAAAGGTCCTGTCTTCAAATACCATCACACCAAGGAATAGGGCTCAAACACATGAATTTTGAAGGGGGACACAATTCAGTCCATACTAGACTTTATTTTTTATGACTGTTACAAATACTTTTCTTCCAAGGCTGCCATTTTCTTCTGTGCTGAAGGTATCTTTCACCATACTAGATGAGTTCTACTTTTTTACTTAGGCAGAACTAACTTTTCATGGGTTCTTTATTTTGTTTCTTGTTTAGAAAGAATTTCTGTCCTCAAAGATTATAAATATATACCCCTACATCATTTTCTACAGCTAGAGTTTTGTTTTTTATCTTTAAATATTGTAGCTTTCATGGAATTTATTTATTTTTTTGTGCCATGTAAGACAAGGACCTAACTTTTTTTTTTTATATCAGATGTGTAATAAATAGACCCAACATCATGACAGCAGTTTTTTTTTTATTTATTTTTATTTTTTAAATTTTTATTTATTT
>CM052900.1:108001117-108058064 GCA_028534135.1 Potos flavus | reverse complement strand
CCTCTATTACTAATTCATTTTGGAATACTAGTCTAGACTACACAATTATAAAAGTAATACTACTCTTGGGACCCACCAATGACCCTAAGACCTATCACCAGTAGGATATGGGCTTTGAATTGCTTTTTTTAGTAAAGAAATCTTATGTGTAGGCCACATAATTTTATGTAATGCTATTTCCCTTTTTGCCAGATGTCTGCTGTGACCAACAGTTTCCAGATGGTTAAGTGGGTTAATTACGAATTGTATTACTCTGCTAGGGTTGCCGTAACAAAGTACCACAGACTGGGTGCCTTAAACAACAGAGATTTATTTCCTCACAATTCTGGAGGCTGGAAGTCTGAAATCAAGATGTTGGTAAGGTTGATTCTTCTGAGGCCCGTCTCCCTGTCTTGTAGGTGGCTGTCTTCTCCCTGTGTCTTCACATGGCCTTTTATCAGTATCTAATCTCCTCTTCTTATAAGGACACCAGTCATATTGGACAAGGGCCCACACTAGTGACCTCCTTTAACCTTAATTGCCCCTCCGAAGACCCTATCTCTAAATCCAGTGGCCTTCGGTGGAACTGGGGAATTAGGACTTGAACATATTAATTTTGGAGGAACACAATTCAACCCTAACAAGAGTATAGTCTGCAATACTGAGATAAAGTTAATGTAACTGACCCACACAGGGATTGAGCTTATTATCACAGGTTTATTATCCAGTGGTTCCCAAATATTAGCATGCATCTGTTTTACATGAAAGACTTGCTAAGTGAGATTGCTGGGCCCAACCCCAGGGACTGATTCAGTCAGTCTTAAGTAGGGCCAGAAAATTTGTATTTCTAACAAGGTTCCAGGGAAGGTCCCAGGCACTGCTGATCTGAGGAACACACTTTGAGAACCACTGGCTTAATCAACTAGGCTAACCAGCCATAGATGGCATGACATGAAACATACAAAGAAAAGTGAAACTTTTAGACAATGCAATATTGTACCACTATTTTGGTATTGGCAATTTAATTCCTTTCCTAAGGACTGTTTTTGCTCCAACCTGAAACAAATTGGACCTGAAAAATGTCAGAGCTATGCAAGAAGGCCCAAGAAGAATGCAGGATATTATAGATTGACAGTAAGAGTCACATACAAAAAGACAAAGCGGTTGTAAGTGAGACTACAGTTTAGCTGGTCACATACCTGTTATTGGTGACTAAAAGACTTTTGTTGTCATATAGACAGACAAAATTCCCATAGTAGTCTGGAAATATTGCTTATGTTTTATCACTAACCAAAACCTCTTTTTTTTTTAAGAAAAAGAACAAAGCTATTTGGATTAACTTTATATTTTCCTCCCTTACGCTTCCGATGTTTGTAATCTTCTTTGATCCTTATGTTTTCCATTCTTATTTGAGCCTAATTGGTCTTAAAATAATTTCCTACTTCAGTAAAATAAATCTTGAGTCAGTGTTGGCTTCCAAGGGGAGGAAGGAGTAGTGCAACTTTTTCAGTTTCCAAATAAAATGTAATACTAATACTTTTGGTAAAAGTAAATTATTATAGTGGATTTTATTCAAAACAATTAGAATGACAGTAGAGAATAAAAGGACCCAAACTAAGTAAAAATACTTAAACTCAAAATCTCATTCCTAAAGACATTAAAAATACAGCATCTTTTGTATAAATCCAAGTAAGTGGCATTTCTAAGTTCAGGGGGAAAAAATACATTACAGAAGAAAAAGCCCAGGCTGAGGTTTTTCAAGACACGGTTCCGCTCAGGAAAATTCTTTTCCCTCTTAAGAAGAGTGTGTTGTTGGTCTCTGGGAAACTTACAAAGAATATCAAACATAAACACAGATAAAAATGCTTTAGTTGATCATTTATTTTTTTAAAGATTTTATTTATTTATTTGAGAGAGAGTGAGTGAAAGAGAGCACAAGAGGGGGTTGAGTGAGGGGGAGAAGCAGACTCCCCACTGAGCAGGGATTCCAATGCAGGGCTCCATCTTGGGAGTCTGGGATCTTGACCTGAGCTGAAGGCAGGTGCTTAACTGACTGAGCCACCCAGCCACCCAAGTAGTCAATTATTAAAATATATCATTCTGAAATCTCAGAGTAAAGTATAGCAATTTGTAAAATTTTGACTATTAGAAGAGTTGAAAACAGGAACAGGATATAGTTTCCTGATGATTGTCACATTTGTCATCACTTACGATTATGGTTTTATAAGATTAGTGATTTCCTCAGAGCAATACTCAAAAGAAAATGCAAAACAGAGAGCTCAAAAATGTTCTCAGAATTAAAGAAGCTAAAATTAGAAGTACTACATAGCTATTTGCTTTCTAAATTGTGGTTAGGCTGATATTAAAATTGTCCTGTAATGATGCTTCTAGTGATGCCTTAGAAAATAATGGCATTTCCCATGAGGTACAATTCTCCAGAAGATCTAGCTATAGCCCTTTGGATTTTAACCTTTTCCTAATTTGTGGTACACACCTCCTAAGCCCTTATTAATTACACTAATCAGCAACTTGTAATCACTGGGAAGAATTTTCTAAGAAGAACCCCATGTGCCAAGGTTTTGAGGTGAAAAGGAGCTTGAATTTGTGTGGTAGCTGTGGTTTTGTGCTATAATAAACAGGTATCAGCTGATTTCTGTCTCCTACATTCCTTCAACACATTAGCCCATCCTTCAGGCCTGTGAAGATAGGTTGTTGGTCCCCTATAAGCCCATTAGGGCTTATGTCCAACAAAAATATAAATGTATTTTGGACCAGCTTGCCTTTACATGTGAAGAGAGCCCATTGTGGATAGTGATTCAATCCAGAATGGAGGCAGCAGTTCATTTTGACCTAATGAAGCATTATCAAGACTAGCCTACAGGCTGGCATTTCTATCATTCACTTGTACATGTGTTTAGGAACTTTCCACATTCCTGATTTGTGAGGAGTAATCATGGAGTGGGATTAAGAGGGAATGATTTTTAGTATCTCTACTCTGGCCTCAGAAGAAAGATCTCTGCGGATTTCAAGGATGGAAGATGACCTACCATCACATTACAACATTGCTCTTGGAAATACTTCAACTCTCATAAGCATTACCAGTAATTCCTTACAAGATTATAACCACCCTCTGAAATTTCACATTTCATTTGGAAATCTGAGTAAGTTTTGCAAGTAGGTAAGAGTGTCATTATTAAATCTGTAAATCCTACTACCATCTGAGCAAAAGCTTGTGGTTTAAACTTCACTTGCTTAATGATACATTTTTTTTTTTTTTTTTATGGAATAGAACTCATTCTTTGCTCTGATGATTAAGAGATGGTACATGGCTCTTGAGTCCCAGTGTGTAAGCTTCTTGATTTTGCTCTTCTTTGCAATTGCCAATGAAGCATCATCAGGTTTCCCTGATGTGTAGATGCCTAGCTGTTTTCTTTTTCACCACTTTGTTTCCCAAAGAGTCACTTTTGCCTCTTCATATTGAATTTGTAATTTTCTTTCTAAAAAATAATTATGACTATTTTATGTACCTGCCTTCAAATTATTCCTTTCCTTATTGCCTTCAAAATCAGTACTATGTTGAACAATAATGGCAGGAGTGGTCATCATTGTCGTGTTCCTGATCTTAAGGAAAAGGCTCTCAGCTTTTCCACATTGAGAATGATATTTACTGTGGGTTTTTCATAGATGGATTTTTTAAAATTGAGGAATGTTCCCTCTATCCCTTTACTCTGAAGAGTTTTAATCAGGAAAGGATGCTGTATTTTGTCAAATGCTTTTTTGGCATCAATTGAGAGGACTAGGTTCTTGTTTCTTCTCTTATTTATGTGTTCTATCACGTTGATTGATTCATGAATGTTGAACCACCCTTGCATCCCAGGGATAATCCCACCTGCTCGTGGTGGATAATCCTTTTAATTTACTGTTGGATCCTATTAGCCAAGATCTTGTTGAGAATTTTGGCATCCGTATTCGTCAGGGATATTGGTGTGAAATTCTCCCTTTTGATGGGGTCTTTGCCTGTTTTTGGGATCAAGGTAATGCTGGCCTCATAGAAAGAGTCTGGAAGTTTCCCTTCTGTTTCTATTTTTTGAAACAGTTTCAGGAGAACAGGTATTATTTCTTCTTTGAATGTTAAGTAGAATTCCCCAGGGAATCCGTCAGGTCCTTGACTCTTGTTTTTTGGGAGGTTTTTGATCACTGCTTCAATCTCATTACTGGTTATTGGTCTATTCAGGTTGTCAATTTCTTCCTATTTGAGTTTTGGTAGTTTATAGGTTTCCAAGAATGCATCCGTTCCAGGTTGCTTAATTTATTGTTATACAGCTGTTGATAATAACAAATGAAAAAATGTTCATCATCATTAGCCATCAGGGAAATTCAAATCAAAACCACATTGAGATATCACCTTACACCAGTTAGAATGGCAAAAATCAACAAGGCAAGAAACAGCAAGTGTTGGAGAGGTTGTGGAGAAAGGGAAACACTCTTACACTGTTGGTGGGAATGTAAGTTGGTGCAGCCACTTTGGAAAACAGTGTGGAAATTCCTCAAAAAATTAAAAATAGAGTTACCCTATGACCCAGCAATTGCAGTACTGGGTGTTTACCTCAAAGGTACAGATGTAGTGAAAAGAAGGGCCATATGTACCCCAATGTTCATAGCAGCAATGTCTACAATAGCCAAACTATGGAAAGAGCTGAGATGCCCTTCAACACAGACAAAAAGATAAAGAAGATGTGGTCCATATACACAATTGAATATTACTCAGCCTTCAGAAAGGATGAATATCCAACTTTTGCATCAACATAGATGGGACTGGAGGAGATTAGGCTAAGTGAAATAAGTCAAGCAGAGAAAGTCAATTATCATATGGTTTCACTTATTTGTGGAACATAAGGAATAGCATGGAGGACATTAGGAGAAGGAAGGGAAAAATGAAGGGGGGTGGAAATCGGAGGGGGAGATGAACCATGAGAGACTGTGGACTCAGGGAAACAAACTGAGGGTTTTAGAGGGTGGAGGAATGGGTGAGCCCAGTGATGGGTATTAAGGAGGGCACAGATTGCATGGAGCACTAGGTGTTACATGCAAACAATGAATCATGGAACACTACATCAAAAACTAATGACGTACTGTATGGTGACTAACATAACATTAAAAAAAACTTCAAAAAACAAAAAACAAAAAAACCCCAAATCAAGTCCAAACTATTTAGCATGAGAAACAGTTCTCCATTGTCTTGTCTGTAGTGGATCTCTTCTCCAGAGTCTGAGCAGCCTTCTATCCTCCCTTCTCGGAGATTTCTAAATCTCCTTCTATCATTATCAAGCGTACTTATTTACCAATAACTATGCTTGTACCTTAAGACTAACTGAATTTCACTGTGAGTAGTTCTCTTTATCAAGTTGTGAAAGTCAGATTATCTTGAGTGGAATTTTTAAAGGAGCTTATTAATTATCTAATTTGATCCTTACTGTATTATTATTATTCTATTCTATTATTATATTATTTTAAATAGACACAATCTATAGTTTGAAGAAGCTATTTGCTTAAAAGCCCATAGAGAGGGACGCTTGGGTGGCTCAGTTGGTTAAGCGTCTGCTCTCGGCTCAGGTCATGATCCCAAGGTCCTGGGATTGAGTCCTGCATCAGGCTCCTTGTTTGGCAGGGAGCCTGCTTCTCCCTCTGCCTGCCTCTGTCTCTCTCTCTCTCTCTGACAAATAAATAAATAAAATCTTAAAAGAATAAAAGCACACAGAGAGGATTAAAACATCAGTCTCATAATCGAGATTACATTGCTGCCATGAGAAAAATTTTAAATGTAGTTATATAATTAAAATTCCACATGGATTACCTAATTTGTGAGACAGGACATCAGAATCATTAGCAAGAATGCCATTTGTCTAATGTTATTTAACAGTGATTAAAGGAACATGAACAGACATTTCTCCAAAGAAGACATCCAGATGGCCAGCAGACACATGAAAAGATGTTCAACATCTCTCATCATCAGGGAAATGCAAATCAAACCACAATGAGATATCACTTCACCCCTGTTAGAATGGTTTAAATAAAAAACGCAAGAAACAACAAGTATTGGTGAGGATGTGGAGAAAAAGGAACCCTCTTATGTTGTTGGTGGGTATACAAACTGGCGTAGCCACTGAGGAACTAGTATGGGGTTCCTCAAAAAGTTAAAAATAGATCTACTCTATGATCCGGCAATAGCACTACTGGGTATTTACCCAAAGAATACAAAATCACTAATTCTAAGAGATATGTGCACCCTTATGTTTATAGCAGCATTATTTACAGTAACCAAGATATGGAGGCAGCCCAAGTATTCACTGATTGATGAATGGATAAAGAAGATGTGTGTATATATATACACAATGGGATATTACTCAGCCATAGAAAGAATGAAATCTTGCCATTTGAAATGACATGGATGGAGCTAGAGAGTATAATGCTAAGTGAAATAAGTCAGTCAGAGAAAGACAAATACCACATGATTTCATGCATATGTGGAATTTAAGAAACAAAACAAACGAGCAAAGGGGAAAAAAGTCAGACAGAGAAAAATCAAGAAATAGACTTAATTATGGAGAACAAACTGATGGTTTTGAGAGGGGAGTGGGGTGGGGGGATGTATAAAATAGGTGATGGGGATTAAGAAGTGCACTTGTGATGAGCACCGGATGTTGTATGGGAGGGTTGAATCACCATATCGTACACCTGAAACTAGTATAACACTGTATGTGAACTAACTGGAATTAAAATAAAAACTTAAAACAACAAAATTTAAAAAATAGTAAAAAAAAAAATTCTATGTTTAGTCTATCTACCCCAAATACTACTCATCAAATTTTTTGTTTTGGGGTACCTGGAAGGCTCAGTTGGTTGAGTGTCTGGACTCTTGCTTTTGGCTCAGGTCATGATCTGAGGGTCGTGAGATCAAGCCCTGTGTTGGGCTCCGCACTCAGAGGAAAGTCTTGAGGATTCTCTCTCTCCCTCTCCCTCTGCCCCTTCCCCTGCTCACGCATGCATACATGGGCTCTCTCTCCCTCTATAAAATAAATAAATAAATCTTTAAAAAAATATTTTTTTTGTTTTTCCAGAACTATGCCTAATTTTTTTATCTTGATTATAAGCATATTTAATAAACGAATACTAAGAATGAAGGTAAATTTTTAAAAGAAATATTTATTTCCAATTGATAATTGGCTTTAAAAAATTGGGGTGCAATACAGTCACTTGACATTTCTGATGTTCGTGTATTTCTACACCAGTTGCAAAAGGCCAGCTGGGAAAGGAGGAATATATGTGTGAATAGGGCAGAAAAGGGGAAATACATTTTTCGAGTGTACTCTACCCTAGTCATTGTACTTGAAACACATTTCTGAATCTTCAAGAAACTCCATGAGGTGTGTGATGTTATTATTTTACAATGAAACTGAAGTAAAGAAAAGCACTTTGTAGATTTCTAAAAGGCTTTGTGTATTTATCATATCACAACCATACTATTAAATATTAAATGTTGTAGAAGATTATGTTAGAAAAAAAAACACACCAAAATCTAAAAAAACCTGTTAGGACAATTGCACTGATAGGATGTTGGTTGGCAGGACAAGAGAAAATCAAAGACAGTCCATCTCTCCAGTGAGATCTAACTTTCATTTTTGTCATGGAAATGTGAAATGACTTTACTCTGAGAATTGCCAAACTGTGGCAGGCAAATGTGATCCTAGAAGTTGGTAAATCCTCAGTTTTACTAGTTATCTGTATCACTTTCTTTCTCTGATGTAGATAAAGAAGGTTGTCTAAGGAAAAATCATGAAGAATGGATTAGTTCCGCACCGGGGCAGGGAGCATAAGATACAGCTGCAGGAAGTCACTCCATGTTAAACATTTGGGAGGTTTTTAGTATGCTAGAAAGGGCTGTGGTGCAATGGCTATGTTTTCTCTTTGACTTTGGTATTTTGTACCTTCAGGATTTCCGTATTCCTGTACTAGCTTCTTTCAAAACTATAATGCATAAACAGATCAACTGTTAATTGATGTTGCTTAAACAAAGTTTTCCTTGGTTGAATGCATTTGAGAAACATATTCTAAATCTTTTCCAAGGCATGCCAAAATCTACAAGAAGATTAAAAACCTATTTAATTTGTTTAATGGTTTTAAAAATGTATTCGCTAGGACAAAAGCTGCATGGAATCTTACTGGAATCCCTTAAAATCATTTTGGAAAGCACAGTTCTTTTTTTTTTTTGGAAGATTTTATTTATTTATATGACAGACAGAGAAAGATCACAAGTAGGCAGAGAGGCAGGCAGAGAGAGAGAGAGAGAGAGGGAAGCAGGCTCCCTGCTGATCAGAGATTGCAAGTAAGCAGAGAGGCAGGCAGAGGGGGTGGGGGTAGGGGGGAAACGGGCTCCCTGCCAAGCAGAGAGCCCAATGCAGGGCTCGATCCCAGGACCCTGAGACCATGACCTGAGCCGAAGGCAGAGGCTTAACCCACTGAGCCACCCAGGCACCCCACTATCTTGTGTTTTAGCAAAGACAAGCTGCCCCTGCAATTTCTCCCTTGCAAATTCCCGTGACTGATACAATGCAAAATTACTGCTATAGTCACCCTGCACCCTACTAACCAGACATGAATCTAGTTGAAATCTTTGTTTGAAATACGGGTTAAGTTGTGTTTTAAAACGTTCTGTCATGAGTCAATAAAGTCACTATCCCTTCAAAATTCCTCTGTGACTCTTGTATTGAGCAACAGCAGTGTGAGGTACCATGGAATTATTTGTAGACCATCACATCTGCGAAGACAAACGCCATTGTCTTTCAGTCACAAAGAAACCCACTCTGATAGCTGGCTGAGATTTCCCACTGGGTAGGGAAAATTTTTCCTCATTTTCAGTAGTCATTGGACAAGTGACCCACTTCTGAAACTCTCAGTCCCATGGGTTTACCCATCAATGTGATGACGACACTGTATTCATTCCCACTTTCTCTTTCTGCTTCAGCCTCATGGAGAAGAGTCAATGATTAAGTCAGAAACAACAATAACCATTTCTAGGAAACAGTGCAGAACTTCCTTCAAAAACCTCAAGTGATATAATAGGCTCAAATCTGCCATTCTACTGCTCCAAGTAACTGACAGTAGCAACATGGCAAATTACAATCAAGATGGAGATTTTATTTTATCTGCTCTAGATTGTCGCACATTTCCAACGTCCTGTAAAATTTAATCTGCAATATCTCCAGGGGTTCACATCCTAAAAGAAATCAAATAGGCATATAAGAGAAACCAACAAGTTAGCCTGAAACATATTATACCCAAAATACTGTTCCCTTTTCCTTTGTTCTACTTGCTATTTTATTGGTTAAAGACACATCGAATACACTGAAACTTTCTGCTGGGCCATCCTTGGTTATGACTAATCTTAGAAACCTGATTTCACGGACTGATTCTACATTTATCACTATTAACTAATGCTTGCATTTACTTTGCTGTAGGAAGAACACTGGAAGAAATAGGGATGGCTAAGTGTGGACCATGGATTGTACAAATTTGATACTGGATAAAAGTGTTCTGCAGGCCAGAAGAAATTTCTTAAATCCGTGTCAAACTTTTCCTTCTCAGCTAGCTTCCATTTAACATCTTCTCACTTAGTTAATAACTGTCTCAGACATTAAAGGATGAAACCACTTCAAGTATCGCTTTGGAATGTGAGAGCAGAAATATCCCTATCTTGGAACGAGCAAGTAAACACTGGAAAATAAAGCAACAGTGCAAGCATTACTTCAACTAGTCCCCAAGTGACTATATTTGATCCTTTCTAGTTATCCTCCTTTACAGTAAATATGAATGTTCAGGAGTCAATAAGCCATCTGATTTATTATCTCAAAGATCAAGAATACATAGTAGGGGGGCGCCTGAGTGGCACAGTCAATTAAGCATCCAACTCTTGATTTTGACTCAGGTCATGATCTCTGGATTGTGAGATTGAGCCCTGAGTTGGGATCTGTGTTCTCTGCTTGGGAATCTTCCTCTCTTTCTCTCTCTCTCTCTCTGCCCCTCCCCCTGCTCGCACACTCATGTTCTCTCTAAAAATAAATAAATAAATCTTAAAAAAAAGAATACATAGCAGTATTGATGATTCTTGGAATTTTTATTATTGTATGGCTTCCTGCTCTAGAATTTTCCTTATGTAATTAATATCTAAGATCATAGTACTCAGAGGGAGATCACAAAGTATAGCTAAGAATAGCAAGAAACTGTGTGCTTATCAAGAACTGTGCTTTCCAGGGGCGCCTGGGTGGCTCAGTGGGTTAAGCCTCTGCCTTCGGCTCAGGTCATGGTCTCAGAGTCCTGGGATCGAGCCCTGCATTGGGCTCTCTGCTCGGCAGGGAGCCCGTTTCCCCCCACCCCCTCTGCCTGCCTCTCTGCCTACTTGTGATCTTTGTCAAATAAATAAATAAAATATTTTAAAAAAATAAAAAAATAAAACACAAGATAGTCCCTCGTGGAATGAAAGATTCTGAGTTAAGTTTTCAGAATTGTCCTGGAAATGCAATTAGATATCATGCTGTTCCCATGCCTCCCGTGAAGTATAAAACAAAGCATCTGTATGGATATCAAAGCACCAGGTGTCTGGGCAGAGATATTTACCAGAAGATTAAATAATATCTATAAACTAGTAATTTTTTCTTTTTCTAGAAAGAATATGGACAAACACATTTACTGAAAAATAAATTCACAGAAATCAAATATACCATTCAAAAGATATTCATAGTTTTAGGAAAAAAACCTGGTATTGTCAAAGATACTGGAAAAACCAGTGAAGTAAGAGATTTGATGGAACATCAAGTGAAGTAAAAACAAAGGATGAGAAAAATTTCAGGTTTGCAGATTCCAGGATTGACGCTGGGCTGTAGCGAGAATGTTGCTTTTGGCCTGACCTATTTGACCTGCATGGTGAGGGGCCCTGTCCCGATGACCTTGGTTTGCCCATTACCTATTTCCAGCCTTCCAGCTTTTCTGCTTTCTTTACTCCCTCCTACTTTAGAAGAAAAACAAAAGTGCCTCCTTAAACTTTTTGTATCTTTCTCTTTTATGCCCTCCCTCTTCCATTTTCCTTAAAATGCCTTTTTTGATCTCGGTTGAATTCTCAGATAATGTATGTTGCTAGAAGAAAGAAAAAACTGAATTGTGTGATTAAACATATTATTTCTTCAACTCTTACAGCTTATTTATCCTGCAAGTAATATTTGAAGAAAATCTGCTTTAGTGTTACAGTTTTTATCATGAGCTTGTAAAGCAATTGACTTTGAAATGTTTTTGGCAAACAAAAGATTTTTTTTTAACCCTTGCATCCTGGAATTGGCTAAATAAAACCCGTTATGGAAGATCTTTTGTTAAAGATTTTTAATCATTGGCCACTCATCTGTTAATGAGTTAAATGTCTCAGTAACATATTCTTGGAATCACGGTTGTTGATATTTTTGAGATATTGACTATGGTTGTGATGTTTTGAAGAAGTTTTAAAAATACCAGGGTCCCAGCAGGCCCACACTTTACAGAATAACCGAGTACATTAATCAGTAATAAAATGAACCCAATCTTCTTGGTGTGTACCTCTTCAATATCAATTAATCATCACAGTGCATTACAGAACTCACTAGGTGGAAAATATTATACTGAGAACTTTAGAAATCAATGTGGAAAATCTTAAAAGTGGGATTAAAGGCAGCAAATTTATTTGAAATGTGCTTTTTATTTATAAACCGGCAGTCTTGTAAATAAAAAAATAAAAAATATAATAAATATATATATATAAATATAATAAATATATATAAAAATAAAATAAATAAAAACTAAAGAATAATAATTATTTAACAGATTAGGCCAGGGATGCTGTTGTAGTTGGGAGAAACTCAAGCTGCTTGGATAAACATAAATGTTTATTAAATCTTAAATTATGGTTTAGAATCCTGTGTCTGTAAAGCTAGAACTGGAACTATCTCTGAAATTAACACAGAAATTTATCAAATTCAAGTATGTGGAAGATTCCATAAATCCGACAGATTAAAGAATTCAAACTATCTGCTCTCTGGGAGGACATTCTGGGCCCCGGCACGAGTGATGAGGACACTCCCCTTGGCACGAATTAACGAAGGTGAGAGGAATAGGACTTGAAGTAGGAGAGTGCCTTACCTTAACCAATGTTGGGAATTATGTTAATCCAGGGCTTTCACCAAATTTGATGATGTTTAAGACTCCAGTGAAAGGCAGAAGTGAGCAAAAATGTAGCCAAGTCCAGGATTATTCCTTATTTCTTGAAGTGTTTATTCTCAAATGGAGAGAAAGCTCAGAGACTTGGCAAACAATGGCACAGAATCTGATATCATGATGGTAATAACATGAAGTGGGGGCTTGTGAAGGGCTGGTTAGTTTCTGAAGTCAGCTCATGTGGCAATGAGGGAGAATAATTCTTGACAAAGTGGTGTATCATCTATGAAACACAGTATTTGAGGTTTCGTGTATACAACAATATGGTGTAATATGTATACATAATGAATATAGAACTACAGAATAAAGAATATTAATAGGAAGAACAATCCTCATCACTATTTATATACTTTTTCTTGCTTTTTCCTTTTTTCCTTTTTTTTCTTACCAAGCAGGCAGTTCAATCTCAGGTTAATTGTGCTAATGATGTGACTCCAATGAAATTATTTAATTAATTAATTTATTTATGGAGGTGGGAGCAGAGGGACAGAGGGAGAGGGAGAGAGAGAGAGAACCTTAAGCAGGCTTCCTGCCCAGTGTGGAGCCTGACACCGGGTGTGATCTCACGACCCTGAGATCATGACCTGAACTGAAATCAAGAGTCAGAAGCTTCACCAACTGAGCCACCTAGGTGCTCCCATTGAAATAATATTAATAATTATTTTAGTGTAGGTTCCATTTAATGAGTGGCTTCATCTTCACCAGAACTTTGCTAGATATTTTATTTAATACTTACAGCAACACCCTGAGATGGGGATTGTTGAGTAGTTTACAGATGATGAACCTGACACCGAGAAAAGTTAATAATGAGGTAGCCAGGATTTGAGCCCAGGTCAGCCTCAAACTGAACCCAACACACTGTCCATACAACATGGATGCACATACACACTGTGTATATATGTATAGGCACACACACGCGTCCATAACACACACAGAGAGAGTACCGTGCCCCTGCATTTTTCTCTCAATTGCCTGACTTCAGAGCAATTGATAAAATACTTCGATTAGATTCAAACTGTTCTAGTTCTTACTTTCTGAACTGCTGACTGAGACTCTGTTGGAGAGAAGAATCAATATCCCGTGGAACTCAAAGAAGAGTAATGAGGAATGCTGATAGCTTTTATAACCCGCACTTTACAGAACCTATTGGCTAGAGATAGATACTAAAAATTTAAGTACCTAATGTTTAATGGGGTTTAATTATGAATCATGCACTTTATATACATTGCTGTGAGTTGAATTTTATCTCCTCAAAAGCTGTATGTTGAAGTTCTAAACCCCAATACCCCAAAACATGACCTTACTTAGAGATAGGGTCATTGCAGATGTAATTAATTAAGATGAGGTCATACAGGATGGTTCCCTAACCCAATAGGACTAGGGTCCTTCTTAAAAGAATGCCACATGGACAGGAAGAGACATCTGTAGAAAGGGGATGATGTGAAGACACAGGGAGAAGAAAGCCGTCTGTAAAGCCACAGAGAGGGACCTGGAACAGATCCTTCCCTCACAGCCTTCAGAAGGAACCAACCTGATTCTGGACTTGTAGGCCCCAGAACTGTGAGAAAATAAATTTCTGTTGTTTAACCACCTCTCCCACCCCCCAGTTTGTGGTTCTTTGTTTTCTCACTGCTAGCAAATTTTTACATCTATTATCTCATTAAATCTTCACAGAAAACCTATAAGGTCAGTGTCCTTATTGTCTTCAGTCCAGCAATGAGGAGAAGTTAAGTGAGCAAGGGGCCCTCTGCGCTGTGACGCCAGGTCCCACTTCTCTCACCGATATGCTATCTTGCCTCCGCCCAGAAGAAGAGAGAGCTGTTTTCCTCAATATTAAAGAGATTGCAAAACACCTGGAAAATTCACTGGTGTGAATTAAAGAGATAGACGATAGTTTGCCATCTAAGGTCTTCAAAGAGTTAATCATGTGCTTTCCCGGGGTAGTGAGTAGAGAGTGAACCAGCTTCTCAGGCCCCTGTTGGGGGTAGCATTCCTGCCGGTCCCAATCATGAACATGGGAACGCACATGCGCACTCCTGATGTGGTGTTGATAGTATGGAGGGGAAGCGTATCTGGGAAACTTCTTTCCCACTATTCCTCTAAGAGCCCTACACTCACTGGGCTTCTTGGCACAGGCGCTGGGTGAGTGATTACTGGAACTCCAGGAGGGTGGAATCAGTACCCGGGCCAGAAATTAGGCCTCTTCTCAAGATGTGGTACCGTGTATTCGCATTTCATCCGAATCCACCAGTCCTTTCATGAGTAACAACTGAAGGATGGATGGCTAATGCCGCCAGGAAAACGGGCCATGAGTTCCTCAGATCGTTGTGAGCACTTCGTGATGATTTATCTTTCCCTTTTATCGTTTTGTTTGTACCTTCGGTTTTAGAGAACTGATTTAACCCAGAGTGTTCCTTTTTCATGTTCTAAAATAGCATGAGCTTCGTTCTAAAGTAACCTCATAAAGAACGCTTCGTTTTTTTTGTGGTAAATGAGCTTTCAACTTTAAAAGTGAAAAAAAAATCACATACATTGCCTCCTCTCTCCTACTTTGTGTATGTTCATGTTTAGAGGCAGTTAGGAGGAAAGCATGCTTTTGTAAATAAAGCAAGAGGTTTGGAATCAAAATGAGTTTGAATCCTGTTTCACGATTTTGTGTTGTCATATTTTTATCTAACAATTTGAGTCTCTGTTTCTTCACCTAAAAGATAGAGGTAACAATCAGTAACTGTTTTTATGGATTTTAGATTGTAAGTGAGTGATGGATAAGACAAGTTCGTTGTGGAGTGCTTGGCACATGGTAGGCACCATTATTTCCTGTTTCTGCAGCTTGAGAATTGGCGATTTTAAAAGACTATTAAGATGCATTTGTATATCCCCAGCAAGAGATGGTGAGCTAGAATTTTATACCTACTAAAACAACAAAAATTAAAAGTTAATAATACTGAGTAGAGGCAACAATATGGGGGAAATGAGAACTCTAAACTGCTAGTGCGTAAGCAAAATTTTTTAAAAATCTGGGGACAGTGAGAAAGTGTTTAACAAAACTAACCAGGTTCATATACTAAAGACCCAGAAATTCTGTTACTGGGCACATTGCCAGAGAAATTCTTTCACATATGCCTAAAGAGGCATGCATAAGAATGTTCACTGTGGCATTTTTTTGAAATAACAAAGCCTTAGAAGCAACTATTCTAATGAATAGAATAGGGAATGGATGTGAGATACCATGCAATGTCAAAGGGATGAATTAGATCTAAATACATCAAAACTGATAGATATCAACATTTCAAAAGCACAGTTTTTGAGGGAAAGAGTAAATGCACTACACTGGATAGGTGTGAGAGGTGGTGGAGAGGAAGACAAGGGAAGTTAGGGGGATAAAGGAGAGCAAAGATGAGGGACCGGCTCTGGATCAATTGAGAAATGTCTTGTGAACTGAGGACAGGTTACATCAATCTAATTTTGCTGACCTAAGATTCATACAATAACAATGACACAGAAAAAGAAGACAAGTTACATACTTTTATTCCTCAAAATATCTGCATTGAGAGCTGATGGAAATAATTTGGGGCCATTAAAAAACAAAATTTAAGCAAGACTTCTTTTTTTCTGCAGATTTTCCCCTTCCAATTCTAAATGTGGTTTCACATGGGCTCACTCGCACAGGGCCTCCATCTGGTCCCCATGAACACTTATGCAACCTTTGTCCCTGCCCCCTCCCAGCCATTGCCAATGACCCACTTTTCCTTTGCATTTTCTACCAGGTTTTAGTCAGCTTGCCTTTTGTCTTAAAATTTTGAGACATCGGCATCACTCTTTTATACCTCCCAATTGCCAGAGAAACAAATTAAGTTCCCAGAGGAGACTCTGAAAACTGTCATAACTTGAGCTACAGTAACAAAATACCAAGTGGACTAACCAACAGACATTCATTTCTTGCAGTCCTGGAGGCTGGGAAGTTCAAGATCAAGGTGCCTGCAAATTCAGTTCTTGGTGAGGGCCCTCTTCCTGGCTTGTAGAGGTCCCCCCTTCTCAATGTATCCTCACATGATGGGAGAAAGGGGAGAAAGGAGAGAAGGGGGAGAAGAGAAGGAGGGAGGGGGGGAAGGGAGAGAAAGGGAAAGGAAGAAAGGGAATCTGGTGTCTTCTCCTCTTCTTTTAAAGGCTCTAATCCCATCATGGGGGCTCCACCATGCTGGTTCATCTAAACCCAATTACCTCCCAAAGGTCCCACCTTCTACTACTGTGTAACAACGCCTAATATATAATATCACGTTGGGGGTTAGGGCTTCAACATATGAATTTTATAGGGATACACACTTTCAGACCATAACAAAAACCATGTCACTAGGCTTGAAGTAAAAAGAAAGTACTGCCTTTTGGAGAGATGGGACACAGAGTAGAGCTCTATCCAATGAAATCTCTTCATAACCTCCCTTTCTATAATTTTCACTGACCCTATAATTTTATACTCTTAAGGTGGGAAGGGTTTAAGAGTTAGGATTTTTCCCCATCTGTGTGACACCTTCTTTGTCATCTGTACTCTATCCTAAGGTCCTATTACATTTACTCTCTGCTCTTAGAGGCCAAAAACACTTTTTTTTTTTTTTTCATTTTAAAGTCTTCAGGCTTACACGCACACTGTCTATCATATAGTAGGTACTTAATAGTTGCTTTTAAACTCACCTGGAGGGGCACCTGCGTGGCTCAGTCAGTTAAGCATCCAGCTCTTGGTTTTGGCTCAGGTCATGATCTCAGGGGCTCCTCGCTTAGTGGGGAGTCTGCATGATAGGTTCTCTCCCTCTGCCTCTCCCCTGGCTCACTCTTTCAAAATAAATAAATAAATCTTAAAAAAAAAATGAACTCACCTAGAATAGTACAATAGTACAATAACTGCCCCTCTGCTTCCACTGTCATCATTCCTACTATCATTTATTTTCCCATATAGCTAGCAAAATGTCACTCATTGGCTCTAAAAACTTCAGTGAGCACCTACTTAGTGAATAAACC
This sequence comes from Potos flavus, assembly GCA_028534135.1. Taxonomy (NCBI): domain Eukaryota; kingdom Metazoa; phylum Chordata; class Mammalia; order Carnivora; family Procyonidae; genus Potos; species Potos flavus. The sequence continues at coordinate 108,040,781 of CM052900.1, read as the reverse complement.
CAGTCTTTTCCGTGGTCTACAAGGCTCTGCCTGACATGGGCCCCGGCTATTTCTTCCCCCTCATCTGTGCTTCCCCCACTCCTTATGTGATACAGTCTTCTTTGCTGTTCAGTCACTGTCTATAGAAGATGCTGCCCCAGGACTTTTGCACTTCATGTTTCTTCTGGTTCATGGATTCTTCCCTTAGGTATTTTCACAGCCTGCTTTCCCATCTCTGTTCAAATGTCACCTCATCTAAGATACCTTCCAGAACCACTTAACCCAAAATAGCATTTCACCTCAACACTTCCAGCTACTTACATGGCTTTAGTTTTCTTCATTGCACTACCTGGCATTGTATACTTGTCACTTTTCTCTTCCCGTTCGAATGGGAGCTCCATGAGGACAAAGATTTTGGTGGTTTTGTTCACTACTGTATCCCCAGTACCCAGAACAGTCTTTGGCATATAGTAGGTCCCTCCTGACTGAAAGGGGATTAACTGCTTCTCCCGTTCTAAGAGGCTGGTTGATTGAGCCCTTCTGGCAGAAATTCCTCAGTATGCCACTCAAGGTTGTACAGGATTGGCCCCAACTTCCCTTCCTTTCTTTTTTGCTTTAATATCTCCTCAATCGCCCTTTCTTTCATTCATTCATTCATTTTTTTTTTTAAAGATTTTATTTATTTATTTGAGAGGGAGAGAGAGAGAGGGAGAGAAACACACAGCCCGCTGAGCAGGGAGCCTGTCTCGGGCTCCATCCCAGGACGCTGAGATCACCATCCGAAGGCAGACACATAACTCACTGAGCCACCCAGGCACCCCTGCTGTTGCTTTCTAATTCAGAATATTCTGTGAAGTAGATTCAGGTTGTGGGTGGTTGAGTCAGCTCATGCTGTACTTCTTTTTTCTTTTTAGAATTAAATTTATGAGCCTTTACATGGCATATGGGCTCTCTCGTTCACCTGGGTCCTGGCAAATCTGTGTAATGTGGTTTCCAGCCATTTGAGGGTGTTTACATTACTCACCGGATTCCCTTACACATCTGAGTAAATGCGTTTAGTCACTATTTCTTAAACTTGCCAACAACAACAAAAAATTTATTATCACTGTGATTTTGCCCAAGCACTTCCTTTTACCCAAAACTCCCTCTTCACTTTTCCATCTATTAAAATCCTATGCATTCTCAGCATGGCAAAACCATTGCCTTGAAGTCTCTTATGATGTCCACTTACGGGTGCAATTTCTCCATCCTTCGAATGCCTATGGTACTTGACGTTATCATTTCATTGCTTATTGATTATATTTTTATGCTGGTTATTTATATACATTTTAGAATCTTTCCTCCTGGAGGTAAGCGTCTTGCTTTATTTGTCTTTGCGTTCTCCATAGCACTGACCCCTTAGAGCCAAGTATGTGTTTACTGAATGAAAGGTGACTGAAGATGAAAACAGAAGCAATAGTCACAATAAGCCTGAACTAAGTAGGGCAAAGACTGTTCACTACCGTTACTGAGTGGGGACCCAGACAAGTTCAATGGTTGTCCACGGTTCCTAGTCTGTCATTACAGCTGGTGATTAAGAGAGGCTGGGTTTACTGATTCCTTGCCAGTATGCTGTCTCCACTCACTCACTTCCATGAGTCACATCACTTCCAGTCATCAAATATGCAAATGTTAGATTGCTTTCTACTCCGATATGGTTAGTAATATTGCAGAAGGCGGCCCTTATTTTTTTTAACTTCACTTACATTTCTCCCCAAATAGCAGTTTTATATTTTTACTTTTCAATAACTTTCTTACTGAGATGAAAACACAAAAGTCAATTTCAGCATTTCAGATTTATCAAAATGGATGAATGGTTCAGGTAATAAACTTTTTTTCCTTTTAATTTTAAATGTGCATATCCGTTTTTGTTGTGTGAAGAACTTAATTGTGACTTTTACTTGAAGACTTCAGATTAATTTATTCTGATATAGTATATCATCATAATAGCAATGTGTACTTTCAAAATATTTATTGATAAAATTATTCAACTCTGTTATTATCTTGGGATGATCTCATTTCACTTTAGAGAGAAGTCACTCACCCAGAGGATGGCGGAAAAAGCATAGAACAAGTATGGAGTGATTGTCTTATAGTTTGTGCCATGGGAGCTGCTTTCTGATTCCTGGGAAGGCTGTGCAGAGGTGTGAAGAAACCAATATTCATACAATGCATCCATACTCTATCTGTCAGCTGCATACATAATATACCCTCTCTATATAAAAATTTTCCCCAATTTTAGACATATGGCTAATAAGATAATTCATGTTAAATTATTATTTCTTATTATTAACTTTTTGCTATTTATTTTCCAGGTCATTGAATATATAAAAGTACTGCTATATCATGTGGATCCAAGAGAAATGTTTTCAGCTTAAAAGAAAGACTTATGCTCCTTAAATATGATGAAATACTAATAATTGATGCCCTCATTTTATAGGTAAGACAATGGAGCTGTGGAGAGTGAAGCGAAGCACCTGAGGGCACACAGGTGGTGCGGGGCGGCGCCCGCCTCAGGTGTCTCTGCCCTTAGGGTGTCGCTCTTGCCCTCTGGCCATTTGGTCTCTCAGGCAAGTGAGCCTTGTCCTTAGGGTCTACCTTTTCAGGGCCCTCACCTTTTCACTAGAATTTTCCTGACACTCGGGGGTGAGTCCTTTAAGCTTCCTCTTTTGTCCCTCTCTTCACTTTTCTCTCTTCCTTCTCCTTTGTTTTGTGTTTCATTTGTTCTACTAGATCTGGGAAATTATTGGCTTTCTAATACATAACTGAACCATTAGCACTGTATTCTGGATACGTGTGATTATGTCCCTTTTGGCCCAGGGAAATTTGCTTCATAGCAGGGATCATAGTGGTGCTGTATCCCAAAGATGAACTCAATCTTGACCCAACTTGGCCAATGATCTACACCGCCTTTGAATAAAACTGAGAATAAAGCTCATAAAATATGTCAAGCACTTAATGTTGATCTAGGTTCTAAGACTCACCAGTAAGAAAACAGCTCAGTTAGACCTACAGGACACTAAATAATCAGAGGCATAGCTGTGCATCATGAACGATAATGGATATGTCAGAATACTTTAGTGACTACAGAATAAGTGTCCAGAATAGAAATATAAGGCATTGAAACAGAAATAGAGAGAATAGAAATAGATAGAATAGAAAGAATAGAAATAGAAAGTGTGAACATACATTTAAGTTCACATGAGTAAAATAAGATTAAAAGGAATTTTCAAAAAATGCATTTTTTTCTTTTACCTTTTTATTTTGACATAATTTCATAGAGGAAAGTTGCAAAAAATAGTGTTAGCTGGCACTAAAGGCTGTGACGTGATGTGAAGGGTATGCCGTCTTCCCCTCTGTGCCATCTACCCTGATGTCCCATAACCCCAGTCTAATCACGAGCAAAACAACAGACAAACTCAAGTTGGGGAACCTTCTAAAAAATACCTGACCGGTGCTCCTCAAAACTATGAAGGTTGTGAAAAACAAGGGAAGACTAAGAAATTGTCACAGGTCAGAAAAGATTAAATGCAATGTGGTGTCCTGGATTGGATGCTGGCACAGAAAAAAGTGGAAAAACTAGTAAAATCCAAATAAAGCCTGAAGTTTGCTCATAATGTACCAATATTGTTTTCATAGTTTTGACAAATGTACCAAAGTCATATAAGATGTTAGTATTAGGAAAACTAGGTAAGAATGTGAGGATTTTCTGTACTATTTTGAAAAAAATTTTAATCTATAATTATTTTGAAAGGAAATGCTTATTAAAAACATATTAACTCATATTTTGACCATTTCTCACCAAGCCTACCTACCAACATAGTCTAACTCATTGTATTACCATCAACCTTTCCTGGATTATTATACTAGACACCCAAATGTTCTCCATGTCTCCACCTTTATCCCCTTCCGATCTATTCTCCATATAGTAGGTGGAACTTCTCTTCTTCTCAAGATCTTACAATGGCTTCTCATCATTCCCCTGAGTAAAAGTCCTGATCATGGACCATGAGGGTCTGCAAGGGCTGAAATTATCTCTTTACTCGCATTTCACTATATCCATGTCGGCCTCCTTGTTCCCTGAACACACTAAACTCTTCTACACTTGCTGTTCCCGGAATAGTCTACAGATGGCTTTTATTTTTCCCATCTGGAGCTACAGGGGAGCCATACATGTTTTCTTGTTGACTTCTTTTGCCACGTGCATTTTTTTCACCTCACACAGATTTTCCTCTCTTCCAAAGGTCTAAGCTTTATGCAGGGGCTCAAGTTCATTTCCTACAAAGCTGACTTATTTGTTATCCAATTTTTTGGGAGGAGAGACAAACTGATTTCTAATACTTTCTTGGAAGTTAAACTTTTTTTTAAAGATAGATTTCAAAAAAAAATAAAGACAGATTTCACTCATTCAATAAATATTTATTGAACACAGTAAAGAAAGAGAAATGCATAAAGTTGCCTCCCCATCTCGATCCTTCTTTTATTCTGGATAATTTTAATCAGCAGCCAAATATGTGGTGACAAATCTTATCTTACAAATGATGACAACAAGATTTTCACTTTTTTTTATTAAAGATTTTTTATTTTATTTTATTTGACAGAGAGAGAGAGATCACAAGTAGGCAGAGAGGCAGGCAGAGAGAGAGGGGGAAGCAGGTTCCCCGCTGAGCAGAGAGCCCGATGCAGGGGTCGATCCCAGGACCCTGAGATCATGACGTGAGCTGAAGGCAGAAGCTTTAACCCACTGAGTCACCCAGGCGCCCCAACATTTTCACTTTTATTAATATTGTACAAAAGATATGTAGATTATCTGACTCGAGAATGTTGGAGCAGAAGATGATAAGGCTAGAAATAGAGATTTCTGAAAGATGGACATCATGAACAAGACTTGAATTTGGATAGAAAAAAATAGTGACTGTTACCTTTAAGAGAGATTTGTTTTTCCTAAATGAGAGGTAAGGATTAACATTAAATTGCAGATGAGAGAAGAGGTGATCAGAGGGAGTGACCATATCTTAATGAAAAATTGCAAGATGTTTTTCTAAATATTAAGAAGCAGTCTCATAATTAGTTGCTAGGTTAAAAAAGCATTCAATTTGATTACTCTTTCTCAAGGAGCATATCACATTTTGGCTTGTTCGTGTCCCTTTATTACAGTCTTTGTTCATATTTTTGGCACCAAAAGAACAGCAACATCAATTCAGAGCATCTCTTGCAAATGATGTAAGCTATTGGACAAAACATTAGCCTCAGATACCGTTTGAAATGGCTCGACCAGAAACTGCTGAGGAACTAATAACTGAGCCAGGAAATTGATTAGAAGATAAATAAGACTTAAACTCATCCTCTCAACTCCTCATTGGCTGACAGTGGGCATGAAGGATTTTCCAGTGCATTTATGATCTCTAGTATATTTATAATTTTATGACAACCAGAAGAGTGAGTTCTTTACACTGTAAAGCCTCCTTCATATATTGATGCACTAGCATGCACTCAATAGTGTTTAACATTTTGATTTTACATTAGTTTACTCAGCTAGGGAATTGACTCACTTACCTTTTTTTACTTGACAACAATCTACAAACCTGAGATTTTAGCAGACATTGATCCCCCAAACGATTCTACATTCTTCCCATCTAACTGAAACCATTTATTTCAAGAGAAGCTGTGAGCAAACAAGCCAACCAATCAATTTGGATTTTCAATATCATCATATACCATTGGTGGTAGTCATGATAATAAAAAATTAATACAAGATCTAGGAGGCTAAATGAAATATGGATGATTTTCTGAGGAAGCAAATGAAATGGAGAACTGAGACAGTTTCTCTTGATCATTAGGCCGACATAACCACTTCTATTTCAATTATATGAATAGTTCAACTGAAAGAGACTTGCAGAGGAGGAAGGGAACCCATACAGGTAGTTCCCTCTCAAGTTCTCTATAATTTATTCCTATAGCATAATCTAAGTAATATGCTTTTATTCTTAGATAAGTTCAGGGAGGCCAGGTCTGGGAAGAATTGCTAACCAACTACCTGGTGAATTGGTCATCAGGCCAACCTGAAAGAAATCGATCACTTCTCTTATTATTTATCCATTAAAATGATAACTCACCTGGAGATACGGGTGACTGGGTTTATGTAAACTTGTATTAACAACAACAAAAAAAGAGGTGGAAAAATCCCAGACCATTCAGTTAGAAGATACAACTAGGGCTTCCTATAGCAAATTATGGCTGGTTATTAGGAAGCTATCTGGTTTCTTCAAACAAAATAAAATTTATATAGACAATTTAAATGTCTAATTGGAAGCTAACCTTATGATTTAAAAAAATTAATTAAATAAAAATTTAGATATGAAGAAAGACATTAAAATTTACTGACTAATGTATAAATACAAACAAAATAAACAAGACTAGTGCTATATTAAAATAGAGCTAAGACCTGAATTGTAAAGATGCAGATATCTGTTTAAGTTTAATCTGCTTTAATATCATCACTAACTTCCTGAAGAAGAGCATAATCATATGGGTTAAAGTTCTGAATGACAGTATATTGGCGCCCCCCCTCCAATTTGCTCTATCGATTCAATGTAATACTAATCAAAATCCCAGCCAGCCATTTTATAGAAATTAACAAATGGATTTTAAAATTACATGGAAAAGTGAAGGAATTAGAATGGCCAAACAGTTCTGAAGAACAAGATCAAAGTTGAAACAAGATCAACAAAGTTTGAACAAGATCAAAGTTCACATGATGTGAATTTAAGACTTGTTGATGTAATTACTGTAAAGCGACAGTAAAGAAGTCTGTGTGGTGCGGTATGGGTGAGAAAATAGTCATGTATACAGGGCTGGCTTTATGGGTGTTCGACAGTTCTCTGCCCTCAGAAGCATCCGTGCTTGGCTTATGCTCTGCTGTCACAGTTTTGAAATTCTTAATAATTTTGAACATAGGGGCTTACTGGACAAAAAATATAAAATCTAATTAAAATCACTTAGCTTCTTGGGCGCCTGGGTGGCTCAGTGGGTTAAAGCCTCTGCCTTCGGCTCAGGTCGTGATCTCAGGGTCCTGGGATCGAGCCCCGCATCGGGCTCTCTGCTCAGCGGGGAGCCTGCTTCCCCCTCTCTCTCTGCCTGCCTCTCCGCCTATTTGTGGTCTCTCTCTCTCTGTCAAATAAATAAATAAAATCTTAAAAAAAAATCACTTAGCTTCTTTTCATTGATACTCCAGAAAAAAAAAAAACCCATGAAATTAAAAATTCTATTTTTAGTGCTTTTCTATGTATTGAGGATAAAACAGAGAAGAAACAAAGGAACCGAGGGCGGTATACGCATGTAGGAATCATTTTAATTTTTTAATATGTTGAAGATTTTATTTACTTATTTGAGGCAGAGAGAGAGAGAGCTCACACAAAGGGAGAGGGAGAGGGACAAGGAGACACCCTGCCAAGCAGAGAGCCCTCTGCGGGGCTCGTTCCGGACACCCTGAGATCATGACCTGACCCGAAGGCAGACACTTAACTGACTGAGCCACCCTGGTGCCCCAGGTTCATTTTTATTTTCATGTGAAGGTCTCAAGTATTTTTCATGTTGAAAGAAACTTACTAGCCAAAAATGCGGTACCGGCTCATAGATTGTACTACTTTTAGTAGTTTGTAAACTTTAGTTTTCACTTGGAAGATTTTTGCTGTATCTGTTTTCCACCTCGACTATTTTACTTACCATATTTTAAACACTATTTATTCTCTCTATTGACAGAGTACATTGAGCTTTTTACATTTTGAGACGCTACTGAGAAAGTGATGGTAGCAACTGCCCCCCGGCCAGATTTCTTCACAATCAGATCAAGATATAGATCATAACATTGTGTCAAGATAGTAGAGGCCCTGACAAGACACTATGGTAATAACAATGCTACCTGCTGGTTACATTTATTTCATTTCATCCTGGCCATTAGGGGAAGACTAGATTTTTCAACCACGTGCAGTTAGGAGTGGAAACTACATTCTGGCCAATGAAATAAATGAAATGTAGCCAGTTGGAAGCTGCATATACTCATCCAGGGCTGGCTCCTAAAACCTCTGGCATAATCCTGTATGTCTTTCTTCCTCAAGTGCTGGGAGTGCCTGTTACCAAGGGCAACCTTAGGAGCCATGTGTCGAAGATGGCGGAGGCTTTGTCAGCTTGGGTGCCTGCATGACTGCTTAGTAGAGGGACACTCTCCCTCCGGCCCCCCGCTACTATGTATTGGACCATTACATGAGCCAAGAATAAACTTTTCTTGGTTAAACAACTGAGATTCAGGGGGATGCTTTTGTAGTAGTCATTTACCAGAATTAATATTCAGATTAACTGAAGCTTTTTATGAACAAATTGCCAACAAATGAAGGAGTTTCAGTTCATTAGCAAAGAAGATATTATTTCAAGTATATAAAACATTAGGATGACTTTACGAATGGTTTTAATCCAAAATTTAAAAACAGAAAGTTTTCTGTACATTGGGTCCTGATAAAAGAAAATGACCTTTCAGTGCAGACTCCCAGTAGGTAAGAGCAATGTGTACTATTATTTACATTTTTAGAGATCAATAAACCAAGGCATGGAGAATTTCAGACAAGTTTCTACGGTTGGTAAGGAGGTAGTGTGGCTGCAGAAGTCATGCCTGTCACCCCCGCGTCGTATCGGTTCTTATTGCTAGAAGGCAGTGTTCAGCAGTTGGGGAGATCGTAGAGTTGTTTGACAAATCAACAACTGTATTCTTGTGGCTGTTAAAACATTGATGCATCCTTTGAAAGAAGAGCAAATGATAATAACTTGAGTTTCATGATAAATCATTTTGTGCAAACCATTCCAGCTTCAAATTGCTTTTCAATGATTCATTATGCATTAAGAACTCTGGTATAAAGTTTGAGTTTCAACACTTAGAGAAACTTTCCTCTGGATTCATCCGGAGAAACTGAGTTTTCTTTTCCTGCAAATTGCTTTAGTGCTGCTAGCTCAGCATGGGTCTCTATTCTTAGTGCACATTCAAAACAAATAGGCATTTTGGAATTGTCATACAAGACTGATTAGCAAAACTTAGCAATTCAAATGCAGTGCAAAGATCCAGAGATATGTTACTCATAAACATTTTTTTCAGTTCATGTTAAAATCTTGAATGGGAATTTCTCTCTAATTTGTATACAAATAACTAATCTAATCTGAATATAAATAACCCCCTGTAGCAAAGTACCCTGTCAACTTTCATTCATTCATCAAATATTTATTATGCACCCATTCTGTAGTAAGGCACTGTTTTAGTACTGGGGGTTTATTGCTCAAACAAAACAAAACAAATCAAAACAAAAAAACCCCCACAAAGATTCTAGCCTTCATAGAGCAAATTGTGAATGCTTTCCTCAGGGAACAATCCATTATAACGCCACTGGAAGAAGTTGGAGCACACTGGCTTCTCATTTTTTTCTGTGAGAATGCCAAGCACATGGTATTTGCATGTAATGGGATGTTTTAGGGAACCTTACACTAGTGTGCTCCATTTTGGGTCCAACCAGTGACACTCCTGGTAACCCTCTTGTTGACTTTGGAGTATAAATCACTTCCGGGTCACAAAAGAAATTTTCCCCTGAGGAGGAGACGTGTCAAAGGATCGTGTCTTCCTTGGAGGTAATCAAGATCTACTCTTCAGAAAGTTGAAACAATGGAGAGCATGGATGAAGCAACCTTTTATGTGTGGGTAAAAATGAGATCTCACCAGGAGGTTGTTCTCTCACGAAGAAAAGTATAAATAGATCGTGTATATCACAATGAATAACATACCACAGGTATGGGCGCCTGGGTGGCTCAGTCAGTTAAGCATCTGCCTTTGGCTCAGGTCATGATCCCAGGGCCCTGGGATCAAGCCCCATGTCAGGCTCCCTGCTCAGCCTGCTTCTTCCTCTCCCTCTCTGTCTGCCTGCCACCGCCCACCACCTGTGCTCTCTCTCTCTCTCCCTGTCAAATAAATAAATAAAAAACAAACAAAAAAACCATTCCCTAAATAACTAGATCAGTAATTTCCTATTGCTTGATAGTTAGACTTCCCATATTCCAAACCTTCCAGAACACTGCCACAAATCCAAATATATGTAAAAATATTCTTTTTAAAAGGATAATTACAGTCCTAACAAGGCCCCCCTGATGTATCCTCTGACCTCAGCTCACCATATTGAGCGGCACTTGCCTTCTTTCTGTCCCTTAAACAAGCCAGACTTGTTAGCTCCAGTGGCTTGGCTCTCTCCTGGAAGGACCGTTTCCCAGATCTGTAAGTGATGTAAGTTCAGTTTTCTTAATCAGATCTCTGATTAAATGCCCCGTTCTCAGACAGGCCTTCCTTGATCAGTCTGACTGAAATACCGTTGTCCACCCACTCTCGTGCCTCCATGTGGTTAGACATCTTGTTTAGTATTGCCATGGAACGTATTCCTCTGCCATCTTGTTTATTAGTTCGTTTGCTTTTTCCACATCAGTTCACCACTCTAAAAGTTAGGTCCCATTAGAACAGGAACTTTGTTCTGTTGTATCCCTGGCAGCCAGAAGCACAGCTGGCCCTTAGAAGAAGTTCAGGAATATTTGCTGAATGAATGGAAATAAGTTACGTTTCATAAAAACAGGCCTGACAGCCAACAAAAAAATGTCTTTTGCTTGAGTTCAAAGTTATTTTGTTTATAAACTTGTTATTTAAACAGAAAATCATGTCCGACGACCATCATCCAATTGATATTGCTGGAAGTGTTTCAATATTTTGGCCAGAATTTAACCTAAAACTTAATTTATTCTTGCCTAAGTATATGTGAGTACACTACTATATCTAGTTAGAGGAATACAAACACACAGCGAATTCAGCTGGAAAGACTCAGCAATAGAGGCAGACTGTAGTTAATAAGACATGACCTTGAACCAATTCCGTCGAGAAGTGGTTATTGGACAAAAGGTAACACTTTTGTAGAGAGATAGCAGTAGGAGGAGAATTTAGACTTGATCACATGGCCTCAATTCTAGGCAAGTACAGTTTTATCACAACTGTTCTGTAAACTTCTGAACATCTGGACATAGAGCTCAATTCATTCGTGATGCAGAAGTCAAACATTAATGGGCAGCAGACATTTACGCCATTGACTTCTGTGAGCTAATCTCTTTATCTGTGAGGTAGAGAGACTAATTCTTGCCACTTTGGATTTTTGTGAAACTAAAACAAAGCTACATGTGTGGCATTGAATGTGCCCAAAACACAGTAGGTACTTGGTAAATATTTGCATATTCATTGGTTCGTTCCAAAAGATTGTGCTTGATATAGTCACAAAGTTAATACAAATGGGTTAAAAAAAATATCTCGTGACAGTCAACAGTCTTTTTTTTTTAAGATTTTATTTGTTTTTAGAGAGAGAGAGTGCAAATAGGGCGAGGGGCAGAAGGAGAGAAATCTCAAGCAGACTCCCTGCCGAGCACAGAACTGACGTGGGCTTGATCCCAAGACCCTGAGATCATGACCTGAGCTGAAACAACCAAGAGTCAGACATTTAACCGACTGAGCCACCCAGGTGTCCCGGCACCCAATAGCCTTACGGATTCTTACTATCCAGGTATTCTGTGTTGGGTAGCCTCTTCTAAATAGTCACTGTGTATGTTTGCACACATGCTCATGCACACACATGTGCTGGGGGTGAGTGAGGAGCATGGTAAGCTGTAGAGTGAGAGAGAGAAGTAAAATGGGATATGGTAAGTTAGAACGCATGGGAAGTGATTTTCTGTTTTGTACATTAGAAGTACTGGATGGTTATGTGGGATTACTATTAACCAGAGGTCATGCAGCAGCTTGTTCAACTACCTGGCATTCTTAAGACTTGTAAATCTGTGTAATTTAGGGCACTCAATCACTGGAAACCACAGTAAATATTTGGAGGATGTGTTTATTTAACTTTTGCTTGCTTCACAACCAATATTCTAATAAACGCCATTCAAATTTTTATATTCCAGTAGAATAAAAGACATCTAACTTTTATTCTTATCCTAAAAGCTTTTGTAAATAATATTTATCTCAGTGCTAAAGTGATGTGTATATATAGTCCCATTAAACTGGCCTAGATGTCATTTTAAAAGTGTGTATTAAAAACTGCTAACTACCATGAAATATTAGGGCTGCATCTAAGTACTTCTGATATAGCAAGTGTATTTCAAATCTGCAGGAAGAGAGTGAGTTTCAAAACCTACTTCTGGATAAATATTTGGCTCTACTGAAAACTTTGGAAAGGTGATATAATAGCTTTCCATGATAATGGCTGTTATTAATAGCTACATGTTATATGCTTTCATTATACTTAATCCTCCTGTATCAGTGAGAGTTTTGATGGAAAATAGAATTCCGCCTAGATAATTCTACGGAAAAGACTTTAACAAGGATAGGGACCCGGTAAGGGAACCAATGAATGATGCTGAGGGGGCTTGCAGCCCAGCAACAGTGGTAAACGGTTATGAGTTGAGGAGGCTAGAAGGGAAAAGGGAGTGTCCCCAGAGTCCAAGGAGAGCCAGAGCAATAAAAGAAGGTGCAACTGGCAGAAATTGAAGTCATGAGAGATTTAGCCACTGCCTGAACTTCGTAATACAAATGGAGGAGGGATAGGGAAGAAATACCCCAGCTTCTCTCTTTTCCTGTCCTCTGATCTTCTATTGTTAGGTTACACTACCCGGAGAGTCTATGGATGCAGACCATCGATGTCAGCCTACTGGGGCATAGATTAGGGCAGAGAAAGATGGAAAAGGATTAATCACCTCCAGGGGTAAAAGCTACGCTATAAACATGAAGATACTGAACCTGACAAACTACGCAAATTATAAATGGTAAGGCCAGGACCTGAGCTCCTACGCTTTCCGTGATAGCATTAAGGTTAATTGACTCAGGATGAAAAAGAATGGGTCTAGACTAGCATGCAATCAAGAGAGATTAGATAGAGCGACAAAAAGAAGGGAAAGAGGGTTAAGGGTGAATTCCAGAAAAGAGATGAGGTATATAAAAGGTAGTCTCTGAGACAAAATCAGAGTCATTACATCAGATCAAAATAATCCCACCATGTTTGAAAGAATGGTAAACAGAATTTGTAGGCAATTGGGGTGATGTAATAAATCAAAGGTTAAGTGTATGGTATGTTTGATAAATACTTATAGAATGAATGAAGACAAATATATTAGTTAAGGTCATGAAGTCTGGAGAAAAAATGACTAGATGGGACCCAGGCTCTACAATTTAGATAATCAGGAACAAAAGCCTCACTTTCCTTGTCTGAAAAATTGAGTAATAATGGTAACTACCCTACAGGGTTGTACATTGAATAAATATAAATTGAATAGATATAAATATCTGTATACACACATATGCACACATGAATTGCTCGGCAAAATCCCTAGGACATAGTGGTGTATAATTGTTCTCTATTTTACATTCTAACTAGCTCAGTGTTAACCTCAACCATTGTAGGAACATCATTTGTAATCATTTGTACTACTTTTGAGCAAACTATATTGAGATGTTCAGAATTTTCTCAGAACAAAAATAAATCTATAAAAGTACTTTGTATATTTTAGTTGTCTTGAGCAGTATGCCCTAAATGCCTTTAGTCATATCAAAATACACACTGACACCACAAATAGCTATGGGTCACCATGTGCTCTGATTTATAACTGAACACTCATTAACCTCATTAGAAGACATAAATGATTTACTATTTTTTAATGTGAACTGAAAGGTGTTTTGTGATTTATCCTCCTCGCCTTCCATAATCTGAACACCAGTGTTTCCAAGAGGACTAACTTGATGAATGCTTGTCTTCATTCGGGGCACCCAATTTCTGCTGTGCTTCCTGGCACTTTTTCAAACAAATTTACTGTCCGTAAAAAGATTCTGATGCTGCGACAACGTTTCATTTAATTCATCACTCTATTTTATAGCAATATTATATATTTTATTTGCATTTAAAAAACAGTGGAAATTTCAGTCTTTTTCCTGGTACATTAACTTTTATAACTTGAATATTTTTGTACCACAATTGTGGCTGTCATTATGGTTTATTTCATAATGGAGTCTTAAGTTGTATCTTTTTTGACACAGAGATGCTTTATTCAAATACGCATTCCATTTGGTTTTTATCTTTATTTTCCCACTTTTGACAAAGAAACGCTTTGGGAGATGCCCTTGGTGTCCCCAGCCACTTCCTCTCTGCCCACCTTTGATTTTGGCTGTGATCTGGCGGATACTCCCTTGCTTCCCACTGAAAACACCGTCTGTATCCCTTAGCTTTTCTACCTCAAGGCTTTACCCAAAGCTCTGTCAGCCTGGGATTCTGCCTTAGAGTTGGGGGGTGAGGGTGGGACAGAAGTGTCCCTAGATGCAGCCCCCAACTAATGCGAATAAATACACCAGCCTTTCAATAAGAACAGTCATGGTTGTCTCTTCTTACTCAGCCTTAGTTTTTCCTTATAAAAGGAATAGTGGAGATGAAAGTAACTTGGAAAGCGTATTCTCTATGGAAAAGAGACACAGCAACGTAACTGCAGGCAATTGGTAACTAGTGGGAACAGGCCAGATCTCTTAGTTTTTCAGAAGAAGTTAGAAACCTTGCTAATTAGCGTTTCTGAAATGAAAAAAAAAATCAAAATAAAATATCTTGCTTTTAGTCTGGATTCAGCCTTTGGATTACCAGTTACCAAATAAAATTACAATGCCAATGGTGGCTTTCCTGTATGATAGCCAAACCGGTTAGTATCAAGTATCTAGGAAAAAATCTAACGAAAATGGGTGAGATCCAAATAAAAAACACAGGCACTTATTAAGAGATATGAAAGAATATTTGAAAATTATAAAGATGCAAATTGTCCCTAAATTAACTGCTAAAATTAGCACAATACTAATGAAAATTGCCTTTTTTTTAAGACCCTGAAAGAATTATTATAAAGTCTATTTGGAAAAATAATTAAGCAAAAATAGTTTCCAAAGCAAAACTGGAAGAGATACTTGCCAAAGCAGGTATTAAATGTATTACAAAATTACAGTAATTGAAACCCTGTCGAACCACAATGAGATATCATTCACACCCACTAAGGTGGCAATAATAATAATAATAATAATAATAAAACAGGAAATAACAAATATTGGTGAGGATGTGAAGAAATTGGAGGCCTTGCACATTGCTGATGGGAATGTAAAATGGTGAGGCCGCTGCGGAAAACAGTTTGGACGTTCCTCAAAAAGTTAAACATAGAATTACCATATGACTCAGCAAGTCCCTTTCTAGCAATATACGGAGAAGAATAAGGAAGAATTGAAGTAGGTATTCACACAAAAACTCACGCACCAATGTGTTAATAAAAGGTGGAAACAACCCAAGTGTCCATCAGACGTAAGTTTGGGCCAGTATATACAGAATAGTGAAGAGGAAATTTTTGATCAAAGAAAATTATATCCACTCAAATTATAGTTCGTATATGATGCAAATGAAAAGATAAATTCAGAATAGTGGAGAAAATATAACACCAAAAATATGCTTCTTGAGAAATATGTCCAGGCATGCACAAGTCAACAGGGAAATAAAGATTTATGATCCTAAAATGGGGAGTTTGTGGAATTAAAGGAATGGGAGGAGTATAGAGAACATTTCAGTACAAAATAAGTAACCAGCAATTATGTTAAATATTGCTTTAAAATATTGTGTCGAAAGTACTTCTTAAAAGAAAAAAAAATGTAATACTGAAAATAATAATTTGATGTGACTAACATATATTGAATTCCCCAGATTATACTTACAGATGTAGGATGAAGAGAAGGAAAACTAAGTAAATTCCCATTTTACATATGGTGGGGTAAGGCAAATTCACTATTGATTTTGGTAATCAGAAAATTAGAGTATTTTTATTTTTTAATCTTAATGAGACTAGCAGCATATATTAAAGTTGTGTATATCTCTGTGAAATCACTGGAGTAGATAAAAGCTAAGAATAGTTAGCCTATGCAACAAAACACAAAAAATTAACAGCGTATTTTCTTAAAAGAGGAAATATGAAATAAGAGAACAGTTATTTTAGTTATGACAATAGACACAAATAGGTTAATCTCTCCTGTTACATAGCAACATTCTCATAGTGATTTAAAAGGATATTTTAACAATAAATTGTGTGTAAAGGTTCATCTAAAGTAGTGACACAGGTGATTAAAAAATGAAGGGATTATGAAAAATTATAAGGCAAGTAGAAACAAAGAGCAAAAGAAGCAATGTTAAATTTCAAAGAAAGGATAATTCAAGGCAAATTATTTAACAGCATAATTTTATATCAATAAGTATGGTTCACAATGAAGACATAACAGTCATGAACCATTTTAGCAGACTATTTATCTTTGAAATTTTTCATGCAAAAAGGTATTAAAAGTATACAGAGAATTTGATAAAAACAATTATGGAATATTATGAAACACGCAACTAATGAAACAAATTATATCCAAAGGCTAGATATTTCAATAACAAAGTCAGTCATCTTAAAATTTGTATACATTAAAAAAATAGATTATTAAGGAAACCACCTAAATTATTACTAGATACGAAATGAAATCCAAACTCAACCTCCCGCTCTTTAGAGAAAGTAAAGTGAGAGTATTTCATATCAAAACATGAAATGTATCCAAAAAGCTACTCCACAGCAAATCCAAAACCTTAAATATTTAATAGCTCAAGCAGATGAAATTTAAAAATAGTTGAATCAAACATCTAACCAATGAAATTTGAGAATGAACAGCAAAAGAGTTATTGAAAGCATTAAGGACTGAAGGGAAAATTCTGTAGGAAAGGTAAAAGTAATCTCATTCCAAAAGTCAGAGGAAAAGCCCAATGCCAAAAATGGTACAGAGTACAGAGCAAATAAGGAACCAAGAACTTGGAAAATAGTTAAAACAAGAAAATTGATAAAATCTTAAAAAGTGTTACTTGTCTGAGAGAAACAACAACCCAAGCTTCTTGAAAAGCCTGACAAACATAACTAGGTTAAAGAAGAAACTACTAAAATCAATAGTGAGAAGCTAGATAGAATAGCACACATCTAAATTATTTTTTAAAATTAAGAAAATATTATACACAATTCCATGCTATATATGAAATGAACTGGATTAAGTCGATTATTTCTATTCATTCCAATTCTCCTACATCGACACACATTGTAGACAATGAAGAATATTTTCCAGTGCAAGAAACCCCATTGTTAACTATAGGTACTATGTTGTGGAGCAGATCTTTACTCCTTGTTCATTTTGCGTGACAGAAACTTTGCATACGTCCAAACTCATCAAGAATTTGCATACGTTAGACGTCTGTACATACACATGTATATACACACATAATAATATACAAAATACTTTTGTATATTATTTCTATCTCAATAAAGCTAAAAATGTGAACAGTATTTAACTAGTCTTTTATAACGGCACAGACCGAATTAGACTTCAGAATCTAGACCCTATTACTGTTCACTTTGGTCAAAACATTGTTTGATCTATTATTTAACTGTTTTGTCTCCAGTCACTCTCTCTAATAATAATTTTGCATACTATATCTCTATCTACCTGTATGATAATTTATTTATCATCTGTCTCTAATCTCATCTTTCATAGAGTGTTGTTCATACAAGCCATCTAATGTTCGCAAAACTCTTTTAAGTTTCCTCGAAGCAGTTTGCTAGTTCCTAAAGTGGAGATCATTTGGAATGTCTTTGTAAACACCAAAGTATATACTTGTTCTGGTAAGATACCAAAGCATGAGCATAAATTTATTTGGTCTTACAGCTTCCCCTAAATACATTATGCCTCAGTGGTCTTAGCTGGAAATTTGGGTTAAAATAAACGACCTCAGTGTGAAGTCCATGCCTCATTTGTTCTCAGCTTTCCTAAGGCCATAAATAATGAAAGACAAATTTTAACTTCTTCGTATTTCCAATGACGTCATCAGGCATAAAAGCATGGTAGTGACACAGAGCTTTAGGAAATGAGCAGGCTCTTTGTACATAAATAGAAACATCTGTTGGATCCTGATCTCTGAACCCTGTGTTCTTCAAAACAGGTGCTTAATTTTCCTGTGCTAATAAGTCTGTGTAAATTGAAACATTATATCATCTTCATGGGAAGTACTGATTCTTCCTTCTCTTGAAACAAATATTTGTTAAACTCTTTCAATATCACTTAATTTTAAAAGCCTTGTATTAGAATTACATATTAATTATTAAGCTCATGGCAACTGAGGGGCCAATATTACTTTTATAAGAATAGAAAGCACAATGAGAATTTGAAACTTATATCGGGTATTATTAACTTAATAGCACCTGGCAGTTTTAAGCACAAAAGAATTTGTACTTAGTTTCTTTTTTAAAAAAATTTTATTATTGAAGTAGAGTTGACATACAATGGTATATTAGTTTCAGGTGTACAGCTTAGTGATTCAACAGTTCTGTACATTACACAATGTTCTCCATGGTAAGTATAGTTACCATCTGTTATTACAGTATTATTGACTATATTCTCTATGCTGTACTTTTCATCTCTGTGACTTATTCATTTATTTTATAACTGGAAGTTTGTAACTCTTAAACCCCTTCACCTATTTCACCCATCTCCTGACTCTTTACCCCTCTGGCAGCCACCAGGTTGTTTTCTGTATTTATGAATCTGTATCTGTTTGATTACTTGTTTTGTATTTTTGATTCCACATGTAAGTAAAATCATATGGTATTTATCTTTCCCTGTCTGACTCATTTCACTTAGCATAATACTTTCTAGGTCCATCCATGTTGTCATGAATGGCAAGATCTCACTCTTTTTATATGGTTGAGTAATATTCCATTGGGCCTTATATACCACATCTTCTTTATCTGTTCATCTATTGATGGACACTTAGGCTACTTCCATATCTTAGCTATTGTAGATAAAGCTGCAATAAACATAGGGTGCATCTATCTTTTCAAATTGGTGTTTTCATTTTCTTCGGATAAATACTCAAGAGTGAAATTATTGGATCATTTGGCATTTCTATTTTTCATTTTTTGGGGAACCTCCATACTATTTTCCATGGTGGCTGCATTCTCGCCAACAGTGTATGAGGTTTCTTTTTTCTCTACATCCTCGCCAATATTTGTTACTTCTTGTCTTTTTCATACTAGCCATTTTGACTGGTATGAGGTGATGTATCATCATGGTTTTGATTTGCATCTCCCTGATGATGGGTGATGTTGAGCATCATTTCATGTGTCTGTTGGTCATCTGTATGTCTTCTTTAGAGACATGACTATCCATGTCCTCTACCCTAATCAGATTATTTGTGCTTTTGGTGTTGAGTTGTATAAGTTCTTTGTGTATTTTGGATATCTCTCTCTTTTTTTATTAAAGATTTTTATTTATTTGTTTGACAGAGAGAGAGAGATCACAAGTAGGCAGAGAGGCAGGCAGAGAAAGAGAGGGAAGCAGGCTCCCTGCTGAGCAGAGAGCCCGATGCGGGGCTCGATCCCAGGACCCTGAGATCATGACCTGAGCCGAAGGCAGAGGCTTTAACCCGCTGAGCCACCCAGGCACCCCTGGATATAACTCTTTATTGGATAAATCATTTGCAAATATGTTCTCCCATTCAATAGGTCACCTTTTGTTTTGTTGATGGTTTCCTTCACTGTGCAAAAGCTTAATTTTAGTTTGATGTAGTCCTAGTAGTTTATTTTTGCTTTTGTTTCCCTTGTCTAAAGAGACATATCCAGAAAAATATTACTAAGGCTGATGTCCAAGGGATTACTGCCTATGTTTTCTTTTAGGAGTTTCATGGCTTCATCTTTAATCCATTTTGGGGTTATTTTTGTGTATGGTGTAAGAGAGCGGTATAGTTTCATTCTTTTGCATGAAGCTGACAGTTTTCCCAACATCATTTATTGAAAGGACTGTCTTTTTCACATTGGATATTCTTCCTTCCTTTGTTGTAGGTTAACTGACCATATAAGCATGGGTTTATTTCTAGGCTCTCTTGTTCCACTGATCTATGTGTCTATTTTTGTTCCAGTTCTATACTGTTTTGTTTACTATACCTTTGTAGTATATCTTGACACCTGTGATTGATAGCTAGAGGTGTATTTTGGAAAAAGCCTAAAGCACTCGTGTGGACACACACATACACACGCACAATTCCTTATACATTCTTCCTAGATTCTAACGGATGATTTAAAATGACACCAAACATTTATGAAATCATGAGAGCAGTATCTCTAAATTTAGTGAATTGAATGATTCTCACCAAGCTTAGTTACCTTATATGAGGCAAAAAAAGGATAATATACATATTTTTAAAAAATGATAGTAAGAGCTGTGGAATATACAAAAGTTAAGTTCTAGATACTTTGACATTTTAAAAGAAGTCATGTCAAATATACTCAGACACGTTTAATATTATATTAGCAAAGATATTAAGAAACAGGACAGTATAACTGCCTATGAAATAGAATTATAAAGGATCTTAAGCTTTCAAAAATTTTAAGTTATCTATTAGTTGGAAAAAATAAACATAATGTTTATACAGTATTGAATATATGGCCTACATACAAAATTATATTTTCCAGAATAAATTCTGTCAGATTATACTTCATCCCATAGATATAGGATTGTATGGTGAGTCAGGAATAATCTTAGTGACTAGACTTTGAGAAACCTAAAGAGATTGAAAGCAAAAGATACTCAGATGCAATGTTCTTACTGCACATATTTTTTGTGCCAAATATTTGAGAGAACACCAGAAAACAAATTCCCAAGTTATACCCCAAAGCCACTGGCTAGTATGTGGTCTGAAGTCCCAACAATCCAATGATTAGAACAATGTGGTTCCTCATCTCTCCCTGTCCATAGGTATATGTGATCTCATCTCATTGTATCTGAGCTTATAAAATTTCCATCCAGCTGTATTCAACCCTACTCTTATGGGGTAACTTATGCAAACATTTAAAAATAATTTTGTTCAGTGATGGAAAAAGTTTGGAAATTTAAATTGTTACGACTACTCTCTGTAACTTACAGATATTTGTGTGAATACTTTTCAGGGTCTTTGTCCTGCACTACATGGAAAGCTCTGTGAGGACAAGGACTGTATTTATTCTGCATACCACTCTCTCCTTGGTACTTAGCTTAGTAACAAGGCACGTACAAGATGGTCAATAACGATTAGGTAAATTAATGATAATGGAAAATAGTTTTAAAATTTTTCTGTCCTACCCTCCAATCCTGCCATTGCTTATCAGTTGTTAATTCTTTATTTCTTGACTGTTATTGTTATAGTGTAGATAGATATACTGGAATCTAAAGCAAGATTGTAGGGACTATGAATAATACAAATGAAGAGGTGCTTTAAAATTTTACTTTCTAGAACAGCAAAAAGGAAAGCTTGATCAATATAATTCTCTCAGTATTTTATTCAATTTTCTTGGAAGATTTTCAGGAGATTTAGTAAGCCAGAATTTTGATGATTTGCTGCAGTAGATATAAAAGATAGGATTATTTGTTAATTGAACCTAAATGGAACCAAAGATTCCAATGCAGGTTCTACCAGCTGCAATGAATTATTTTTGGCATACAATGGTATTTTCCACAACACACTATCACTGAATTGAAAATCAGACTTCAAATGATAAGAGAAGCTTTTACTTATATACTTATTTTCTATTATCATTCTTTAGCTTTCAATTTTGTTTTTTTGTTTTTTGGGGACAGAACAAGCATGAGTGGGTGGACGGGGGAGTGGGGAAGGGTAGGATGTGAGGAAGGGGCAGAGGCAGAGGGAGAGAGAGAATCCCAAGCAGGCTCCACATTCAGCCAGGAGCCAGACACAGGGCTTGATCCCACGACCCCGAGATCATGACCTAAGCAGAAACCAAAAATCATACTCTTATCCGACTAAGTCACCCAGGCACCCCATCTTCCAATTTTTGAATTCTTGTAGGGAGCAATGTTTGCTGATCTGGTGGCATCTGGAATGCTTTTCTTTAATTTCAAGAACTAAATATATTTATGATCACCTTATAAAAAGAAAAGAGAGTTTTATTTATAATTCTTTTAATATTTGTTATTTTGTAGATAATTTCCATGCTAAGAAAATACATTTGTTGCCTATGGCAACAAATAACCATCGTTATTAATATATCTTTTTATTATTTTGACTAAATATTTTTTTTAAAGATTTTATTTATTTATTTGACAGAGAGAGAGAGATCACAAGTAGGCAGAGAGGCAGGAAGAGAGAGAGAGGGGGAAGCAGGCTCCCTGCTGAGCAGAGAGCCTGATGCGGGGCTCGATCACAGGACCCTGAGATCACGACCTGAGCAGAAGGCAGAGGCTTTAACCCACTGAGCCACCCAGGCGCCCCTTGACTAAATATTTTTAAAAAGATTTCATTTATTTATTTGAGAGAGAGAGAGAGAGAGAGAAAGAAGCAGATTCCCTGCTGAGGGCTCTATCCCAGGACCTGGAGATCACGGGAGATCATGACCTAAGCTGAAGGCAGATAGTTAACTGACTGGGCCACCCGGGCGCCCCAACTAACTAGTTTTTATATTTTACTGAACAAACTGTAAAACTGAAGATTTTATTTATAGTACCATGAAGATACAATCTTTAATAACCAACAGACCTAAATATTTGTGAACGAACCAATATATTTCTCTATATTCTGTTTCTTTCCTTTTCTCCCTGTCCCTCTCTGTCCATCTGTCTGTCCCTGTCACTCCCTCTCCCTCTCTCCTAGACTTCTCATTATTCTACATTCTGACTAAAATTAAAGCATGAATTTTTACAAGTAGTTTTCTTTCTTTCTTTTTTTTTTTTTTTAAAGATTTTATTTATTTATTTGACAGAGAGAGACACAGAGAGAGGGGAAACACAAGCAGGAGAGTGGAAGAGGGAAAAGCAGACTCACCGCAGAGCAGGGAGCCCAATGCAGGGCTTGATCCCGGATCATGACCTGAGCCGAAGGCAGGACGCTTAACAACTGAGCTACCCAGGCGCCCACAAGTAGTTTTCTTTATATCAGCAGGTGAAGTCATTTGGTGAGACCATTACTTAGGTGGTGTCCAATTCCACTTAGGTAAATCTCCATCTATTTTGCCAAACAGGTTTGGCTGCTAGGATTGACTTGACCTATCAGGTTACTGGAAAAAACAAACTTGAGTCAGGCAAACAACACTTGACTTGGCTTATAAAAAAAATTGTCAAAGTTCTGGTCTTTGAGCTGGCTTAAAAGTATTTTTAAAATGGTAATGTTTTGTTTACATAATCTCTGTTTAATTAATGTGTTTTATATAAATATCAGCTTTGGTTCAAGTAATACAAAAGTGGGCATAAAAAAAATCCAGTTCCTGATTCCTGACAACAAGAAATGGTTTCTGATTCCTGCAACTTTTTACTCTCTGGGGAGGGGAATAAGATAAATATGTAGTATATAATGTAGATTAAACTGTACTCTCTGTTTTATGTAATGGCTGTTTGGGGGCATGTTAGGCTGTAGGAGTTGAGGTATGAATCACTGAACATTTATCTAAATAAAACCTGGGATGTGCCTTCTACTGGAATTTCCCAAAAATCAGCTCCTAGGTGGAGAGAGAGGAGGGGAAGGCAAAGGGCTGAACAAATGATAATGTGACGAGCGCTCTTAAAGAACCCCTCAATGCTCTCATGTCTAACAGCCATGAAATACCATGTGGATGTTTTACCATCTAGTCTTGTACATCCAGAATGGAAACTTTGTATCTGGGTGCCAGAGCTGATCTTTCCTCAGTTTCCTTTTGGTTCAGAAAAATGACACCTCTAAACAGTCAATTGTTCAAGCCAAACATTTAGGAGTTGTTCTTTGTTCCTCTCCTTCGGTCAGTCCCGTATACAATCCAACAGCAAGGTCTCCTGGCTTTCCCTCCAAAGTATTTTCTATCTTTACATTTATTTTATTTTTTTTAAAGATTTTATTTATTTATTTGACAGAGAGAGAGAGATCACAAGTGGGCAGAGAGGCAGGCAGAGAGAGAGGGGGAAGCAGGCTCCCCGCTGAGCAGAGAGCCCAATGCGGGGCTCGATCCCAGGACCCTGAGATTATGACCTGAGCCGAAGGCAGAGGCTTAACCCACTGAGCCACCCAGGCGCCCCTTTACATTTATTTTTATCCTGACCATTACCACCCTATACCAAGCCACCATAACCACTTGGATAATAACCCAATTTTGCCACCTTCCCTCACAATCCATCTTCTTCCCAGCATTCATAATACTATTTTTAATTCACCAAGCAAATAATATCTTTCACTGGAAATCTTCAGTGGCTCCCTAATGCACTTGGAATTAAACATAAATTCTCCAGCATGGCTAAGTCAAGTCTCAACTCAAATGATCTTTGTCAAAGAGATCTTCCCCGACTACCCTATTGAAAGTATCTTTTCTTCCTATAACTCTCTACTGCCCCAAGTTTGCTTTTATTAGCTAATCAGAATGTATTGCAATGTGGTATTAACTTACTGATTTATTTGTTTGCTTATTTATTTTCCATTTTTATCCTACTGAAAATAAGGTTCCTTGAAGGTAGGAACTATGTCATATTCAAGGTCCGCATCCCCAGCTTCTAAAAAGTGCCTAGCACCTTGTGGGCACTCCATATATGTTTGGTGAATGAATGATTGAATGAATAAATGAACAAACTTATCAAGGAAGCACAATTATCATCAGGTACCATCATAAATTAGTCGAAACCAGGTCCTAATTCTCTTTGTGAAGTAGGTTTGCTAGATCCAAAGACTTGGGTCATGCTGCAGATGTGGGATGTATGGATTTTAGAAAAAAAAAAAAAAAAAAGGAAAAGGATAAATATTTTAAAATATATGTGGACAAGACAGAGAAATATAAATCCACTTTACAATTATTTGGATTCAAATTGCTCTGTTCTTAAGTATATTATTTCATCAAATTGATGAACGTTATTGAGTTATTACTTTATGCAGACACATTATGAGATCTGAGGCATTCAGTAGATTTGTGTCTAACATAAGATTTGTGGAATCTAGTTTGATAACTGAATCAGAATGAAAATATTGTAATAGGCTGAAATAATTGTCTAAACTTAACAAAGCAAATGAGGATTAATGTAGGAATTAGCAGAGTCCTGCAGTGTGGATTGTACAAATGGTTTAAACATGACAAGACTCAGAAAAAAAGCCATCTGTGCGTGTTACCTAGCCATCAGCTTAAGAGCAGTTAGAGACAAGATGAAGCTGATAAAAATACCTCAGTTGCCTTTGTAGAAGTTTACACTCTGTCCCAAACCAGAGAATTTTGGTTGTAAGAAACAGAGCAAGAACCGAGGCTAGAAGTGACGAGGAGTAGGTTTAAATATTAAATTCGGATGCATTTTTCTAGTGATCAGATAACAGTTTTTGGAGAAACATGTTCTAGGACTTGTTGGACGACTATTTTCAGAGTAATTGTGGAGAAACTTCATGCTTATATTGTATTCTGTACACTTACAGTTTTTCAGCAAAGTGTGTATCACGTTGAGCCCTTCAAAGATAAATAGGTAAAACGCATTAGAACACCAACAGACTCCAGAAAATAGGCACTATCATAAATAAAGGAGTGTAGCAAGAGAACCCCCTTGTGGCCGGAGAGTATTTATACCAAATGAAGACTAATTAGAGCTAATTCGATTTGTCTTACCATAGACCCAGCACAGTTAAATCGTGGGTTCATTGTACCCCATTCACTAATTTGATGTCATCATGTTTTTCTGTTTTTGTTTGCTTTTCTCTTCTCTTTTAAAAACAATTTGACGCATAACACATCCAGAAAAGCATATAAATCACCATTGTATAGCCCAATGAATTATCACAAATTGAACACATCTGTGTAACCGCACCCAGATTCAGAATAAGAATATTACCGGCACCCAGAGTACTTCCCTTGTCCTGCTTCTAACCATGACCCCTGCAAGGGCAGCCATTATTCTGATACTTAACACCACAAGTAAGTTTTGATTATGCTTGACCTTTTGTAAATCACACGGTATGTATTCTTTTTCCATCTGGCTTCTTTCACTTAACGTTATGTCTGTGGGTTTCATGTATGTATATTGTGTTGTCAATATGGTTCTTTTTTTCTTCTCGTGCTGTACAAAATTCCATTTTGTGCATATGCCCTAATCTACTTGTTCTGTTGTTAATAGGCATTTGAGTAGTTCTCAGTCTGGGAAATTATAAACAGCGCTGCTAGGAACATTCTTGTGCTTGTCCTCTGATGAATATGCTGATGAGAACTCAGAGATGCTAGAATTGCTGAGTCATAAACTATGCCTACGATCAGCTTTCACTGATACTGTGGGGTGGGGGTGGGGGCCGTTAAAGTCATCCTACCCATTTCCAGCTCCACAACCAGAATTGCCATTGTGCCACATTCTAGCTAACACGTGGTTGGTCTTTTCCGTTTTAGGTGAATAGTGGTATCTCATTGTGGTTTTACTTTTTCATTTCCTTGATGACCGATGAAATCGAGTTACCTTTGCATATGCCTACTGGCCGTTAAGGAAGTGCTTGTTTTTCTTTTCTTTCTTTTTTTTTATAAAGATTTTATTTATTTATTTGACAGAGAGAGACCACAAGTAGGCAGAGAGGCAGGCAGAGAGAGAGGGGGAAGCATGCTCCTTGCTGAGCAGAGAGCCCGATGTGGGTCTCGATCCCAGGACCCTGAGATCATGACCTGAGCCGAAGGCAGAGGTTTAACCCACTGAGCCACCCAGGTGCCCTGGAAGTGCTCATTTTTCGATAGAAAATCACTGTGTACAAGTTGTGAGTTTTTAAATATTCTGGAGATGAGTTATCTGTTGAATATGAGAATTGAAAATTTCCTCTCCAAATTTATGGGATTTTTTTTCATTCCCAGTGATGTGTCATTTGATAAATCTTTCGCTTTAATATTTTCCACTTTATCAGATTTTATGGTTAGCATTTTGTGCATCTTATTTAAGAATGTTTGTCTACTCTGAAGTCTGGAAATGTTCTCTTATAATTTTCTTCTAAAAGTATGATTGTTTTACCGTTCACATTCAGATTTGCAATCCATCTGGAAATTTTTGAGTATGGATTGAAATTAATTTCTTTTCTGTAAGGTTATCTGGTTAAGTCAGAGCCATGTATTGAATAAACCTTTTTTTTTTTTAAAGATTTTATTTATTTATTTGACAGAGAGAGACGTAGCATGAGAGGGAACACAAGCAGGAGGAGTGGGAGAGAGAGAAGCAGATTCCCCGCTGAGCAGGGAGCCCTGATGCAGGGCTCGATCCCAGGACCCTGGGATCATGACTTGAGCCTACGGCAGACGCTTAACGACTGAGCCACCCAGGGGCCCACCATTTCTTGATCTGTACCGCAATGTGTGTATGTCACTCATCAGGTGACTATGTAGGTGTGGGTCTGTCTCTGGTCTCTCTTCCGTTCAGTCGGTCAGTTTGTCTCTCTTTCATCAATAACCCACTGTCATGTTTATGATGGTTTTACAGTAGTTTTGTAATAGTGAGTCCCCAAGTTTTGCTGTTCTTCTTCTGTTCCAGTTATCAGTTTATTGCCTTTTAGTTCCAAATTTATCCTTTATTGTGGCGTCTCTGAGGTGGAAAGGGTCCCTTTGAATGTTTTTTTTTCCTTGCCTGCTGGCTCCAAGTTCAGTCTTGTCAGTAGAGGGCACTGGAGAGACGTTGCAGGAGAAGGGTTGTGCTTCCTGGCTCTGCAAGTTCTGAAATGTGGGGCTGCTTCAGGTCCAGCTCCTGCAGCGCGCACAGCCATTTCAATGCCAGGCCCCTCTGGTGCGTGGCGGCCAGCAGCACCGCCAGTGTGCCGCGTTCCCCAGTATCCCCCCTTGAGCAGTTTTGCGGCCGGGTGACTCCAGGGAGACACCTCTCTGAGCGGCTTTCCCTAGCACCCGAGAGGGAGGGTGAATTTCCAGCCATTTTCCCTTCTGCAGCAGAGGCACTTCTTTGCCATTCAGTGAGCCAAGGCCATAACCAGGTCTTGCTCCTACACCTGCTGGGACATCTTCCTGTGTGTCCTATTTCACCCTAAGGGTAAGATTATTCCTGACATCCTGACATCTGCTCTTTACTATAGTTTTTGGTTTTTTACTTCTAGCTAATCCCTCATCACTACCATATGCTGTTACCGTAAATAGTTCTTTAGATCAAACTTTCCCAGATCCTACTGTGTGGTTTCTTTCGCCTGATTGTATCCAGGCTGATACAACATTTTTATAATAATGTCTTCCAATATGTGAACATGGTATGTTTTTTCTGTTAGTTCTATTCTTATAAATCATATGATACATTTATTCCTAAATTTTTCATGTATCTTTTGTATTTTACTATTAATTTTGCTGTTGTTCTTATATAGGAATCTAATCGATTTCTGGCAATTTACCTTTTATCCACTGAGCTTGCTAAATTTACGTACGAATGCTAATCGTGTGTATAATCTTCCTTATTTTTCACATATACAGTCATACTTATGAAAATTACTGGGTTTATTTTTTCCTTTCTAATCCTTATACTTTTTTATTCCTATATCTTGACTTACTGCATGTCTAGATTTGAGACCTTCAGTACAATATTGACTAGAACTGGTAATAAAGTCTTGCTTTTGGGAAAATGATTCAATATTACACCATTAAATATGGTGCATGCTATATTTGTTTGTTTATTACCAGACACTCTATTGGATTAAGGAAAATCCATTCTATGCCAAGTTAAGGTTTTTAAAAATTAAAAAAAAAAACCTTTTTTATTTTTAGAGAGGGAGAGAGCGTGAGCTTGAAGTGGAGAAGGAGAGAGAATCTTAAGCAGTTTCTCTGCTTAAGAATCTTAAGCAGATTCTCTCTTAAGAGAGAATCTTAACACTCAGTGCAGAGCCTGATTGGGGGGTGGGGTTCGCTCAATCTCACAACTCTGAGGTCATGACCCGAGTGGAAATCAAGAGTCGAATGCTCAATCGACTGAGCCACCTGGGTGCCCCCTAAGGTTTTTTTTTTAATATAATGAGTGGGTGTCAAAGTTTAAGTTTTTAACACTTGAATCGATACTGTTGCATATTATTACGTACTATTATTATTACATACTATTACATGTACTAATACATATTATTATTTTTTTTAAGGATTTATTTATTTATTTGACAGCGAGAGAGAGATCACAAGTAGGCAGAGAGGCAGGCAGAGAGATAGGGGGAAGCAGGCTCCCTGCTGAGCAGAGAGCCTGATGCGGGGCTCGATCCCAGGACCCTGAGATCATGACCTGAGCCAAAGGCAGAGGCTTTAACTCACTGAGCCACCCAGGCGCCCCAATACATATTATTTTTATCTTTTTTGTTTATTAATATGCCAAATTACATTGCTTTGTCAATGTAAAAACACCCTGTGTTATGGCAATGAACCTGTCATTGCCGTCGGTTGTTTTTCCTGAGACTGAGTCTGAGTTTAAATCAGTTCACTTTTCATCTCTATACAGAATAATATGAAATCAATAAATGACAAAGTAAATGTTTAATCATAAGGAAAGGGAATGATTTAACCATAAAGAAAATATTCATTTTTATTATTTTTATTTTCTCAAAGAGACACTTTTCTTTAAATATGCTCTACCTCCCTTCAGAAAAGTAGATTGTGTCAAAATGGCTATTACCAGGCTCCTCTTTAATCTTCGGGGCTCCTAAATTGTCACTCATCTATTTCATTTAATTCATTTTTAATGTATATCAAGCAGCTAAGGTATGGCAAGCAGAGGTGGGGGAAACTACAGAGGAGGAAGGAGAAGGCCAAGGAAGGAAAAATGTTGAAAAGGCAGAAATAAAAAAAGAAGGAACTATGAGATGGGAAACCAAGTGGATGGAAGGAAAATGAAATCTTTGAGGCAAGACAGTACTGGGAAATAAATGACCCCAAGGAAGGGAAGGGGCTGCAGGAGGAAGAGGCTGCAGAAGAAGAACAGGGAGAGTGAAGAAGGAGAGAGAAGGTAGAGCCGCGTTTTGATGTCCCTCAGGTGAGGTAACTCTGACTCCCTGGTCCTCCTGATGGGCCACACGATATGGGTGATGCTCACTGCTTTGAGAGGTGGTTCCCTTATCCAGCTCCAGGAATATCTCAGGTGACAAAAAAAAACTTTAGCCGTTCAGTCTTCGAGGCGTGGAGTGTAGGATTTAGAGCTTTACTCCAGGGAGGCCCAGGAATGATTTCAACCACTCTTTAATCCCACCAACCTCGGACTTGAGAGATGGGAACATCCTCTCTTCATAGTTCTCCATCTTCCATTTTTTTCTCTTTAAACAGCCTCTATACACTTTTTAAGAAGATTTGTTTCCTTATAAATAAATAGCATTCTCAAAACTTTATGAAAATATCAATATACTTTTATATATGTGGTTTTTAAAAAATATATCTTTTAACTGATGAAAGATATACACAGCAGCTCTTGTAAGTACTCTAGTAGCTCAAGAACGATGGCCATGGTATCTCCTAATCTGGCAAAGATGACATTAATTCATCCTGTGGATTTTCTGTGCAGGTAGCTTTTTCATATTCTGTTGCCCATGGTCTAATAACTAAAAATTTTTAAAAAGAACCAGGAGATTATTATGTGTTTGCCTTAAATTCTTTATTGCACCTAATCTTATTCTTAGGTTCATGCAGTGCCTCACCTAATCTCGTTCTGGATTGGTGTTATGAGGATAGGATCTATATTAATATCCCCAGAGTTTAGCACAGAGTGCGGTATATTGGTGCTCAATACATTTTTCATTAAAAGATGAAAGAATGGATGGATGAATGGATGAATGAATTAATGAATAAATGCAAAAGGCTAAAAATTAATCTCTTTGATTCTAGTCTTGTCCTTTGTTATAGTCAGAAATCTATCACGGCCCCCCAGTGGCCTACCCCCTTGTACAACTCCTTCCCCTGGAGTGCAGCAGAGATCTAAAAATGATGAGGTATCACTTCCATGATTCATTTATTGTCTTTAAGAAAGAGATTATCTTCAGTGGCCTTGAAAAAATTAGGCAAGCCCTTAAAAGAAAGGGACTCTTTCTGAAGGCAGAGACTCAAGGCATGAAGGAGATTTGACACAGAGAAGATTCTGCTGCTGACCTTGGAGGATTCTGTTGCCATGTTGTATAAGATTAGTGCAAAGGCCGTTGTCAAGAAACTGGGAGGACCTCCAGGAGCTGAGAGTAGCCTCAAGTTGGCAATTAGCAAAGAAAAGGGGACCTCAGTCTTACACTTGCAAAGAATTAAATTCTGCCAACAACCCAAATGAGCTTTGCATCAGATTCTTTCCCAGAGAAAGATGGGACCACCATTGGCCAATGCCTTGAGGGAGGCATCCTGAGCAAAAAATTCTTTTGAACCATGCTGCGTTTCTTGATCTACGGAAACTATGTTGTAATAAATGTAAGTTGTTTTAAACCCTCTAGGTTCATGATATTTGTTACAAAGCAGGAAAAAACTATCTCTTCGTCCTAAGACTTTGAATTTTGATGATGCCATTCTCCTGCTTTTAGAGTCTTTATATTGTCTTCATGATAAAATCCAACTTAAATAAAGACTTTTAAAATCCTAGTCACTTCCCTAGCATCATTGCTTGCCAGTTTGATGCTGTCAATCCATTTGAGGCAGGCTAAAATGCTTGGAAGTCCCTGATGACACCGTGCTCTCTCTTGCTTCATGTCTTCCTTGTGCTTTGTAGGGGCCGAAGGTGGGCTGCCCTCAAATGTACCACAATGACATATTGATTATTTTGAATCGAGGCTACTTGGGAAACAGTCAGTGCAAGGACACTTAGACCCTTCTCTGACCCCCGGAAAGCACGATATAAATCTCTTACATGAAAAATATCCTCCCTGTACTAAAATGTAAAAAGACATCCTTATCACCAAAGAGAGGGACTTTAAAGCCAAGAAAGCAGTAGAAATAAGCCTCAGTGCGTGTGCGTGTGTGTGTGTGCACCAATCTATAGCTATCTCAGCCCAAATTCCACTTAGAATTCCTTACTAATGAAAGTTCCCACCCATCTCTTTTCTTTATCCTGCCAAGTTCTCACAAATTTATGGTCTCCTTGTCTAAAGTGTATAAAAACTGCCTGCCTTTGTCATTTCTTCGGGTCTCAATTTTATTACTGGGCCTCCATGCACATATCCTAAAACTTTGTTTTTCCCTTTTGTTAATCGATCTCATGTCAATTTAATTCCTAAACCAGCCAGAAAAACCTTGGAGGGAAGAAGGACATTTCTTCCTGTCCTACAACTCGTGTCTCAGTCTAAACTTTGATTTGCTAGCTTTTACTAGAGCCCTAAGCCTGGATGAGTCCACTGTCATCCTGGTCCCCAGGGGATCTCGTTTTTTACCTCTTTTATAGCACGTAGGGCACAGATCTAACTGCCTGTGTACCTGCCCGCCTCGTGAGCACACGGCATGCGAAGCGAGGGCGGTGTTTTCATCTTACTCAGCATTATCCTTCCCTAGTCTCGAAACCCGTGCTGAATGACTGAATGTGTGAACGGGAAACGAGGCTGTGCAGTGCCTTAGAAATGAATTCAGGAAAAGTTCAATGCTCCTCTGCTTGTTCCGGTGCAGAAAAGACTTGGTTTCAAATACCAGCCAGGGCCACTGCTCTGCTTGTGGAATTAATTTGGGCAGTCACCGCATGTCCTTAAGTTTCACTTGCATACTTTGAGAGATAAAGATACTGAGAGCGATTACGGTATGAGATTGTTTTGAGAAGAAACTAGGAAAACGGGTGCAGTGGCACAGTGCCTAGTCCACAGTTAAATGTACAGAAATGTTAGCTATTGGTTTCAGGGCAGTTCTTTATTAATTGCCAGTTCCTGCATGCCTACGTGTGGGCTACAGAGGGGACCAAAATCTTTCTCCTGAGTTTGGCAGAAATCTTTTTTTTTTTTTTTTTTCCTTTTCTTTTTCTCTGTCTCTTTGTTTCTAGCAAGGAAAAAGAAACTTGAGGACAGGCCACAAGCTGCCTGCTGATTTCTGCTTTGAGTTTCACTTTCCTTTCTCTCAAACAGGAAATCACAAGTCTCAGCAGAACCTTCGTCTCCAGACTGGGGCTGCTGTATACATGAAACGGAGCAGCTAACGCTACATGTAAGCTCCCTCCAACTCTTAAGAGACAGGTAAGTGGCTTTTTGCCATCTGATGTTTCCTAGCTGTG
Organism: Potos flavus; assembly: GCA_028534135.1. Taxonomy (NCBI): domain Eukaryota; kingdom Metazoa; phylum Chordata; class Mammalia; order Carnivora; family Procyonidae; genus Potos; species Potos flavus. Next base: position 108,007,456 of record CM052900.1, on the reverse strand, counting down.
TGTAAAGAAAATTGCCTGTTTGCCTTTTTTTTGAAAAAGAACTTCAGAGGAAAATTGCTGCTAATGATCATAATTCCCTCTCGAATTTGTTTTGTTTTTAATGAACGTTTCAGACATAGGGAACTCCAGAAAGTAAGTAGACTCCAGTGTAATCTTACACAGCTCTATCAGATTTTTAAAAATGACTTGCTTTATTGAATTAGAGTAGTTTTTTACCCCTGAAAAATAAAAGCATTACAGATAATGTTGAAGTTATCTGTGAATCTCACCTACATTCCTTTCTCTTCCCTTCCTTCCCCGAGGGAAATGTTATCGACTTAGGGATAAATTGTTTTGCTGGTTTTTGATGCCTTTGATGTATGTACTTATGTATCTAAACATGATCTCTAGTATTGCTTTGTGTTAACAGTTTATTTAAATATTATACTAAGTCGTGATTCTCAATTGCTTTTTTCCATTCAAGATTAATTTTTTGAGCTTTAACAATGTTGATACAAATAGGTCTAGTTCAGTTACTTTAATGCTCTTAAGTATTTCATTGTGTGAGTATGACAAAATTTGTACATGCAATCTTCTAATGTCATTCTAAACAATGCTGCTATGAATGTACTTCCTTCCCCAAATGATGTGTGTCTCTCAAAATAACGTGAATATTATCTCCATGTCCAGGTCAACTTGGTATTGCTGGACTTTTGTTTGATATGAAATGATATCTCATTGTTTAATTTATAGTTCTTTGTTTCTAGAATGATTGAACATTTTTTGTATGTTTATAGTTCATTTGAGTTACCTCATCTGTGAATGTCTTCTTCATATACTTTGATTGCTTTTTCATTAGAGACAGTTTTTCCATTAGATGTGAGATACACACACACACACACACACACACAGAGTAATATTACTCAGCCATACAAAAGGATGAAATCTTGCCATTTGGGACAACATGAATGGATCCAGAAGGGATTATGATAAGTGAAATAAGTCAGAAAGAAAAATGCCATCTGATTTCTCTTACATGTGGAATCTAAAAAACAAAGCCAATGAATAAACAGTATGGGTTTATTTCTGTGTTCTGCTTTTTCTCTTGGTGTTCTATCCTGTTGTTTCATTTCCTCTCTTGTGTTTATGATGAATGTGAGTCACTGAATATATAAAAAAATCAAAGCTAGAAAGATGTTCTCTTCCTCTAGACAAGATCTGTTTTGCATCTGCCATGCTGTTGAGGGCATAAGCAATCTTCATTTATCCTAACCCAACCATAGACTGAAATTACTTAGGAGATGAAGTCTGTCCATTTCCAGTCCACCCTTCCTTCTTCCCTGTAGCTCTTCAGAATCCTTGCTCACGGGGGCGCCTGGGTGTCTCAGTCGGTTAAGTGACTGCCTTCAGCTCAGCTCATGATTCTGGAGTCCTGGGATCGAGCCCTCTCACCACCGCCCCAAGTCGTCAGGCTCCCTGCTCCGTGAGGGGGCGGGGGGGGTCTGCTTCTCCTTCCCCTCTCCTGTTCTCTCTCTGGCTCGTTTACTCTCCCTCTCTTCTATAAATAAAAAAAAAAAAAAAAAAAAAAAATCCTTGCCCACGGCCTGAGAGGAGGGTTGCCAAGGCATCCTCTTTGTTGTGCTCTATTCCCCTAGCTCTGGGAGACTGGCAACAGTTTTGCCCAACATCTCAGCATCTCTGGCACCTCGTGTAAAGCTAACAGATGCTCCTCAGCGAAATGTGCTCCCAAATGCCAGGCTTACCTCTCTGTCTTCTCTTCTTTTCCAAATCTTAGCCCTCCAATGCTTTCAAATCTATGTATTTAGAGTTTACCCTGTGTTCTCATTTTTCTCATTGAAAGAATTGGCATGATGGCTCATGGTTTATTCTGCTGCTGTAGGACCTCGATGTCTGTTAACTCCTTTCATACGTCGATTTCTTTCTTTGGGAATTGTTTTCTATATAAATTCCTTTTATATATAATTCTATATAAATATAGAATTTTTTATATAAATTCTATATAAATTCCTACTTTATGGGTTGGCCAACTATGGCCTACGTGACACCCACCTGTTTTGATAAAAAAGGCTTTATTGGAACACAGTCATGCCCATTTGTTTACGTGCTGTCTCCATTTTTGTGTCACATTGGCAAAGTTGAGTAATTACGGCAGAGACCATATGGCCCACAAAGCCTAAAATATTTATTCTCTGTCATTAAGAAAAAAGTTTGCTGATTGCTGTTCTAATTTATTAATTTTACTTTATTCTTTATCTAGGCTTCCATTTGTCTACTTTAAAAAATATAATGATTTTTTTATTTCTAAGTTATCTATTTTTTTATAGGTACCTAGTGTTTTCCATTTCTCTCTTTCTCTCTGTGTGTGTGTGTGTGTATCTATCTATCTATATAAATTTTTTTTTTTTTGCCTTGTGGTACGAATAACATGTTTTAATTGGAAGAGAGAAAAAAAAATAACATGTTGGAGCTAGAAGCAGAAATCTGTGCTTTAAACCATCGTGATGTACTAAGTAGCCTCTCAACCTATTATTGTTTTTCTATCAGATACAGAACAATGGCAGTGGCAACCAGATTGACATGGAGTGAGGAGAAGAGTCTGCAGAAGATGCTTGGGAACGTGTCCTTGAGACTTCTTTATAAGTCTAGTGTCCATGACAATGACATTTCTAGTATGAATGATAAGTGCACTCGTCAGGGACCTACTATAACAATAATTTACCTTGGTAACACTGTTTTTGGGGTCTTCATGCTTGGGGATTATCCTGAAACGTGTGACCATGTAAAAAGGGCCAATCCCTCCTTCTATTTTTTGTTTCAAAAGAATAATCCAACTGAAATGAAAACTACAGTTTTAGAAACAGAAACAAAAATTAAGTCTGGAGAACTGGTGTTTTATTCTTTTGGCAAAGAGGTGGTGTCTATACATCCAGGCAAAACCAGCATTTCTATGGATGCTTCATTAAGGGATGTTTTAGGCAAATATACGCGTTTTAGCAACAACTATTTCGAATGTGAAGTTTTTCGAGTTGAAGGTATGTTAAATTAGATAATCCTACATTCTGATTCTAGTCTTTCTTTGTGTTCATGGGTCATAATTGAGCTGCAAGAACAAGGAAAAATGAGAGGAAAGTCCGATTTCATGCCATCAGATTTCTCGTTCATAAACTTCAAAATGAAACCTAGGAAGCATCAAGGTTATGAGGTATTACTTAGAAAGTATAGGCAGCTTTGAGCAACGTAAGCTGAGAAGTAGAAGTGGAGACATGGAGAGGGAGAGCCAGCAAGGGCGGGGTTTATGTTGGCACAATGACCCCTTTTGGGTCAGCTCTAGGATCTCTAGGTATAGTTATGTGAGAGTTTCCAGAACGAGTTACTGTACAGGGAGGTTAAGTTTCCCTTCTCTTTGCGTGATGTTGCCAACTCTAACTCCTAACTGGACAGCCCAGCCCTGGTTTGTGTAAGCAGACTCTCTGCTCCATTTAGAAGGCAGACTGGGGCATATTTAGCCAGGCAAGTTAAAAAGCTTATTATGCTATATTTCTTTCCTACAGGAATCGAGGATGATATAAACTACATAAGCAAGATAACAAGAGCCACCAAGTAAGTTAGGTTCTTGGACTGTCTCTTACTCATTTTATTTAGAGCGCTTCTATAAATGGCATTGGAAATGAAAGAGTAAAATAAAGATCATATAACTTGGAGTGATAAAAATGAGTTATAATGTTGCTTATGTAATGTGTTCGAGGCAATTTACGGCAACAAGAGAGACAAAATTACTACCAACTGTGAACCTTTAAAAATCTACCTGGTGATATTTTGGCTTTATGTTTCACGTCGGACTTGCTAGATTCAAAGTTTTCCAGACAGAAAAGTCTAGACAACTGTTTCAGATAATTCCTCTGAAGCCTTTCCCTGGGTATAAAGGTTTTGGGGAACTTCAGTAAGTTTTAAAAACGAAACCCTCTTTCCCCAGTATATAGATAAATATCTGCATTGCATATATTTTATTTTTCCTTAATATAATATTATTACTAAAATAATACTCCTCTTCAGTGTTGCTGATATTTGTTAGATTTGTGTGGTCTAAGGCTCATAGTTTAACAGTGATTTGGTTGCTGGTTAATGTTTCTTTATTCAGATATAGATAAATGCGTTGTCTTCAAGCAAAAAATGCATTAACTTTAGACCATTTCGAATCATATGATAGATGTTAATGCCAAGATAATAAGTAATTAAAACATACTTGTAAAGGGGAGGAAAGAAGCAGCAGAATTGTACTGTTCCTGTGGAAGTTTGGCTCTTGTCTTTAAGTATTGCATGTTATTTGACAGGCACAGAAATCCACTTCTAGCCGAACTCACAGCCTACAAGCCCTGTGTAGACTTTATTTCAGAAATTCGTATTCTCTTGCTGGGTCCAATTGGGTCTGGAAAGTCTAGTTTTATCAATTCAGTGAAGTCTGTTTTCCAAGGCCGTCTGACTCGCCAAGCCACAGTGGGGTCTGACGTCACCAGCATCACTGAACAGGTGAGTGATTTAAGGATTTCCTGAGGATTTTGTTTTATTGATTACAATTACCAGATCTGTTCATTTCTTCACCATTTTCTCTTAGAACATTAACCTCCTCCTGATCTATAAGCAATTAAATGCTAAATCAAATGTAAAAAAGGAGTAAAAGTTGATTCAGAATTCCCTCCATTGAGTTGTGTTTCACTGAGAGCCTTTCCATTTTTATGCATGCAAGAAGCAGTTATATGAAGAATGCTTTTTGGTACTTGTAAAAAAAAATAGTTGTAATCTACAATTTTTTGGGGGAAATAATTTTTTTCATAAAAATGTCCTGTAGGTTAACATCGCAATAGTTTCATAATTGTATCTTAAAATGATTTAAGAAATATTTAAATTTTTTTCAGTTTAAAATTTTTAATATGTTAAGTATCAATAGATATGACCGACATAAATCAAATATCTTTGAGATTCTCAATAACTTTTAAGAGTGTCAGGTGATCCTGAGACCAAAATGTTTGAGGACCACAGTGTTAAAATATTAACCACTCTCTGTTCTTCCTATTGTCATGTCTTGAATGCTAGTGGAAGAATGAATTTTTACCTTTGATATACTTTGTTTTATAGTATAGGATATATCCTATTAAAGATAGGAGAGATGGCAAATACCTGCCATTTAGGTTATGCGACTCCATGGGGCTACATGAGAAAGAAGGAGTAGGATTGTGTGTGGATGACATACCCTACATCTTAAAAGGCTGCGTGCCAGACAGATACCAGGTAAGAATTCTCCAATCTCTAAAACATTTAAAATCAGTTTCATCCATTATTTTTGTTAAATTTTTACCCCATAAGGCAGTTTCAACTGTCATAAGATATTTTCAACATCGACCAACACTACTGTACTTTAAATGAATAAGTATTCATATAAGCAAAGTAGAGTAACTTATTTTCTAGAGCATTAGGAAAGAAAACCTGGGGTGCATGGCTGGCTCAGTTGGTAGAACTTGTGACTCTTGAACTCAGGGTCATGAGTTTGTGGCGATAACTTAAAAAAAAATAAGGTGATCTCAAAAGAAAAAAAAAAAAGAAAGAAAGGAAAGAAGAGAAATACAGTCAAAAGGCAGTATTTTACTCATCCAGATTGCAGAAAAGGGACAGGAGGAGATTGTGTTTATCACTCTTTATTATAAAATAGATAGGAAAGTAATAGTTTAATCTCATGCACATTTTTGATCAATTAGACAAAATGTTGGAACAATTAACCACTTTTTGTTGAAGTGTGCTATTATTATACTGTAAGTACTTAGGTTTCACTACTTAAATGCTACCTAAATACCTACGTCCAAAGGTTGGCTCTGCCACTAGTTAGATGTGTACCCATAAGCAAGTTACATACTTGTCTCCATAGGTCTTACTTTTTTATGTGTGAACTGTAGGTAATAATAATGCCCATTTCATAGGGTGCCTGAGAAGATAAATGAGATGATGTACTTTACATTCTCAAAAGGTCAACCATTATCATCACCTTTCTTTCAGGCATTAGGTATAATAAATCAGCCTCAATTTCTGTGCTTGATTGGAAACCTTAACTATGTTATATAGTTATTAAAAAATGTTATATATATATTATTATATATTATATAATATATAATATATTATCTAATATAATATTAGATAATAATAATATTATTATTAATTATTAATATTAATTATATTAATATTATATTATATTATATTATATTATATTAATTATATTATATTATTATATTAATTATATTATAATTAACATATAATTATATATTATTATTAATTAAATATTAAATAATAAAT
>CM052900.1:107978881-108000617 GCA_028534135.1 Potos flavus | reverse complement strand
ATATGTTATATGTATCTATATATGTTATATATATATTAAAAAAAACCCATGATTAAAAACCTAATTTGTGCCAGATACTATGCTACTTACTGGAAACACAGGGTTGACTAAGAACATAATTTTTATCCTCACAATCTAAAGAGACATAAGATATAGGGAGGTGGAACAGAGCAGGGACATGGGAGAAATCGTGAGCCTATGAAAACCTTCATTTTTTACAACAGAGAGGAATCAATTCAGTCTAACATTAAAAAATATGGGTAAAAATAATGAATGTAGCCCTTTACTATATTTTTATTTTTATTTTTTTTTTTAAGATTTTATTTATTTATTTGACAAAGAGAGCACAAGCAGGGGGAGCAGCAGGCAGAGGCAGAGGGAGAAGCAGACTCCCCGCTGAGCAGGGAGCCCAATGCCGGGCTCGATTCCAGGACTCTGGGATCATGACCTGAGCCAAAGGCAGCCGCTTAACCGACTAAGCCACTCAGGTGCCCCCCCCCCCCGACCCCTTTACTGTATTTTTAAATCTATTTTCTTTTCTTTTCTTTTTTTAAAGATTTTATTTATTTATTTGACAGAGAGAGAGAGATCACAAGTAGGCAGGGAGGCAGGCAGAGAGAGAGAGGGGGAAGCAGGCTCCCCACTGAGCAGAGAGCCTGATGCTGGGCTCAATCCCAGGACCCTGAGATCATGACTTGAGCCGAAGGCAGAGGCTTTAACCCACTGAGCCACCCAGGCGCCCCTTTAAATCTATTTTCTTAATCCTAGAAAGATTATTGTTCTGTTGTAAGGAGCTACTAACTTAAAATTAGGTATTTCTTCTGTTTCATTTTTGTTTCTTTTTCTTCTGAAAAAGTAAATTATAGTGAATTTATATAGTGAATTTTATATAGTAAATTATAGTGAAATTAAAGAAATTATAGTATTTTATTTAAAAATGCATTTTCAATGTATTTTTCTCTCTCCTTTTTTCTCTACCCATTAGTCCATTTAAGTACAGAAAATGTTTAGAGAGAAGTCTTAAATGATGTGTAACCAATTGCAATGGTAGTTTTCTTTCTTTCGTTCTTTTTTTTTTCTGGAGACTGGGATTTGAGATTAGCTTTTTAAACGTTGTTTGTACTTTCCTGAAAATTTCCGTTATGGGTAATGTAAAGCATGTGTAATTCTCATTTTCACCAGTGCAATGAAGTAGTTTTTCTGTAAGAAAGATATAATGTTACACTCATAGTGGAGAGGAATTATGGAAGGGTACTACTAATTAACCTGCGGGAAGAGTGGGTAGAGGGAGGAAAGTTTCAGTTTGGAAGTTAGTGGTAGTCACATTTGAAGCATGAATGTGTCTTAAAGAACTCAGCAAAGACTCTCTAAATATTATCTTATGTTTCTATAACAGTTGAACCCCAATAAACCAATTACACCCAATCATCCTAACTTCATCGCCTCTCCGTCACTGAAGGACAGGATTCACTGTGTTGCTTATGTCTTAGATATCAACTCTATCAACGATCTTTCTTCTAAGATGGTGGCAAAGTTCCAACAAGCTCAGAAAGAAGTCTTGAGCTGTGGTGAGTCTCATTGTCCTTATCAAAAAACTTCTATTTTGAAATAATTACAGAGTCACAGAAAGTTGCAAAGAGAGTTCAGAGAGGTCCTATGGACCCTTCACCTGATTTCCTGAGTCCCAGGTTGGTTGGTGGCAATAGCAGACAGAGATCATTCACATATTTTTTTTGTCACGTGTAATTTTCCAGTGGCTTGATAGGATAGTCACCTCCCCAGGTTATGTGACCTGACCAGGAAGATCAAAAGCAGAAAAATGACACTGTTAAAATGTGTGCGTGTAGCTCTGTATTGTTGAACCACATGTGTAGATTTAAAAGTAGTGAGTGGGTCTCCCTCACTTACAGTCTAGGTGCTTTTCAGTTTGTGGCTTTCTCGGTGGATCTCAGCGACTAGGTTTGTGTGGGAGCCCTTTAGGATTAGGATCTCTGTTCTTCATAGGTCTGTGATTCTTCTGGTCTTAATCCCCATTGATTTTCAAGACCGGACATTTTAGGGCTTGTCTTTTGGGTGCCAGCCCCCAGGGTTGGGGTGCCTGATGTAGGGCATAATCTCTTCATTCCTTGAGAAAGAGTTCATATTTTTTTGAATCCGACCTAATTGTGGGGTCACTGCATCTGGAGTGGGGTCTGAGTGGGGTCCTGGGTAAGGCAGTGTCTCTGCTTCTCTTTCTGGATGCACTGTTCTTGTTTTCATGTGTGGAGGTGCTATTCATCTAGTTGTCAGGTCCTTTTCATAGGAAAATTATTCCATATGTAGTTGTAAGTTAGCTATGTCTGTAGGCGGAGGGGAGTTCGCAGTTCTCCTATGCTGCCATCTTCAATTCCTCCTCCATGGGCATTTTAGAATTACTTTGTCTATTTCTGCAAAAAGAAATTTGATTGGATATTGATAGTAATTACATTAAACACATGTATAAATTTTGAGAGAATTGACATCTTTACTCTGTTGAGTTCTTCCAATCCATGAACATAGTATGTCTATCCATTTATTTAGATCTTTGATTTCTTTCAACAGTGCTCCACAGTTTTTAACATTCAAGTCCTTTCATATTTTACTAGATTTATACCTAAGTGTTTAATTTTTAAAAATGGTATCATATTTGTAATTTTGGTTTCCAGATGCTTCTTGCTGGTACATCAATTTACAATAGAATTTCGTATGCAGATCTTGTCTCTTGTGATCTTGCTGAACTCACTTATCAGTTCTAGGAAATTTTTTTTTTCTTTTTTAAATTTTCATGCCATTTTAAATCGGGATAATTTTCTCCTTCTTTTTAATCTGCATGCCTTTTATTTCCTTTTCCTCTCATGTTGTTCTGGCTAGAAGTTCCAGTACTATACTGAATAATAGTGGTGAGAGCACATACCCTTGTGGTGTTTCTGATCTTAGGGGGAAAGTATTCAGTGTTTCACCATTATGAAGATAGTTATAGGTTCTTTTTTTTTTTTTTTAACAGTTGTTCTTTGCCAGTTTGAGGAAGTTCTTTATTCTTATTTCTCTGAGAGTTTTTGTTTCCTTATCATGAATGGGTGCTAAATTTTATCAAATAGTTTGATATAATCATGAAATTGATCTTTGTCTTCTCAATATGGAGGATTACATTAATTTTTGAATCTGGAGCCAGCCTTGTCTCTTTAGAATAAAACCTGTATAATCATGATACATAATTCTTTTCACATATTGCTGAATCTTACTGATAATATTTTATTAAAAATATTTGTATCTATATTTATGAGGGATATTGGGCTGTAGTTTTTTGTTTTGTTTTGTTTTGTTTTTCCAGCTATTGTCAGGTTTTGTTGTCAGAGTAACACTGGCTTCATAAAATGAGTTGGGAAGTGTTCCTCTTCCATTTTCTTAAAGGGATTGTGAAGAATTGGTGTTATTTCTCTTAAAATCTTTGATAGAGTTTTTCAATGAAATCATTTAGTGTGGAGATGTATTTTTCAGGGTTTTTAATACCAAACATTTAATTTAATTTAATTTAATTTAATTTTTAAAATTTTTTAAATTTAATTTTAAAATAGCAAGCTATTAAAATAATCTATTTCATACTAGGTACATTGGGATAGTTTGTAATTTTTAGTTCTGTCTATTCCATCTAAGTTGTCAAATTTATGTGTGTAAAATTGTTCATATCATTTCCTCATTATTTCTTTTCTGTCTGTGGGGTCTGTAGGGATATCCCCTGTGTCCTTCATCATATTGGTGATTTATGTCTTTTCTTTTGTTTCTCTTTGTCACTATTTCTAAAGGTTTGCCAATTCTATTGATCTTTTCAAGGATCCATGTTTTTGTTTCATTGATACTTTAAATTGTTTTCCTGTTTTCAATTTGTTCATTGATTCCTGCTCTTTAATTTCTTTCATCTTCTTGATGTGGATATAATTTGCTTTCTTTTTTTCTAGGTTTTTGAGGGGAGGAACTTAGACTGTTGATTTTGGGCTTTTCCTCTTTTCTTTTATAAGCATTGAGTGTTACGTGTTTTTCTGTAAACACTTGTTTGATTGTGTACATAAATTTTGATATGTTATATCTTTATTATCTTCCAGTTTAATATATTTTTTATTTCCATTGAAACTTCCTTTAGGACTCATGAATTATTTAGAATCTATTGTTTAGTTTTTAAGTGCTTGAAGTTTTTCTTGTTACCATTCTGTTACTGACTTACAGTTTGATCCATTATGGTCAAAGGACACACTCTGATTTAAATTGTTTAAATTGGTTTTGAAGTTAAATTATGGCTTAGTCTATAGTATATTTTGGTAAATGTTCCATGGGTACTTGAAAATTATGTGTATGTTCTACAAATGTTGATTAGATAGGTTTCCTTAGTTTTTGGTATGACAACTGATTCTTGATTATACCTTTAATATTTGGGGTATTATCCGTGAGACCCTGGATCTTATTTATTTATTTTTCTTTTTTAAAAAAGATTTTATTTATTTGAGAGAGAGAGAAAGAGAGAGCACAAGTGGGGAGAGGGAAAGGGTCAAACAGACTCCACACCAAGTACAGAGACCAACTCAGGGCTCCATCTGAAGACTCTGAGACCATGACCCAAGCCAAAATCAAGAGTCAGATGCTTACCTGAGTTGGCCTTCTCTGACACTAAAGAGGAAAGGGGCACCCTATTACTGGTGGTTGGGGTGGATGTCCAGGATCCCCAAGTAGCTTCCTTTGATGCCATCAAGAGGGACCTAGCACAGTACAGGTATAAAAGTCCTGGCTCCTCACCCATTCTTCTTCTATGATTCTATCCTGGCAGAGTATGGAGGACAGAGAAGGGAAGTGACACTTCTGTGGATGGGACTGAGGCTCAAACACTATAAGTGTTTGGCTGGGATAGTGTGGGTACTGTGTAAAAGTTTTCTGTCTTGCTAGGTTGCTCCTTTTCTCATGCTTGGCAAGAGACAACAGACTTCCTGCCTTCTCCTCTCTTCCCTTCCCTCCCCCTATTCCTTTTCCTTTCCCTTCCCCTTTTGTTCCTTTCTTTCCTTTTCCTTTCTCCAGCTCCAGTTGGCTTTCCCTAGAGATGCACTTCTCCAGCTGCCAATATAGGATTTAAGAAGTAAAAAGAAAACCTAGAGAACTCACCACCATGCTGTGATTGTAACAATGAACTAGCAAAAAGAGAAATTAAGAAAATAGTCTTTTACAATTACTTCAAAAAGAATTAAATATCCAGGAATAAAAACCAAGGAGGTAAAAGACCGGCATACTAAAAACTATAAGACGTTAATGCAAGAAATTAAAGAAGACAAATAAATAGAAATAAATAGAAAGGTATTCTGTACTTAGGGATTGGAAGAATTCATATTAACGTGTGCATACTCTCCAAAGCAATGTACAGATTCAATGCTATCCTTATCAAAATTCCAATGGCATTTTTTACAGAAATAGAACAAACAATCCTAAAATTTGTATGGAACCACAAAAGACCCCAAATAGCCAAAGCAATCTTGAGCAAGAAGAACAAAGCTGGAAGCATCATGCTCCCTGATTTTAAACTCTATTACAAAGTCATAGTGATTTTAAAAGTATGGTGTTAACATAAAAATGGATACATAGATCAAGAGAACAGAATAGAGAGCCAGAAATAAATCCACACATTTTGGTCAGTTAATTTATGACAAAGGGGCCAGTAATATACAGTGGGGAAAGATAGTCTCTTCAATAGATGGTGTTGGGAAAACTAGACGGCCACATGCAAAAGAATAAAACTCAACCACTATCTTACACCATAAACAAAAATTAACTCAAAATGTATTAAATTCTTGAAGTTAGACCTGTAATCATAAAAGAAAACATAGGTGGTAAGCTCCTCAGTAGATCTTGGAGATTATTTATTGAATCTGATATTAAAAGGAAAAGCAACAAAAGCAAAAATAAACAAATGGAACTACAGCAACCTAAAAGGCTTCTGCACAGCAAAGGAAACCATCAACAAAACAGAAAGGCAGCCTACTGACTGGAAGAAAATATTTGCAGATCATATAACTGATAAGAGATAGGTTATCTAAAATATATAAAGGGGTGCCCGGGTGGCTCAGTCAGTTAAGCATCCAACTCTTGATTTTGGCTCAGGTCATGATCTCAGGGTTCTGGGATAGAGCTTCAAGTTGGGCTCTGTGCTCAGCGGGGAGTCTACTCGAGGATTCTCTCCCCCCCCATTCTTTGCCCATTCCCCATACCTCTCTCTTGCTCCCTATAATAAATAAATAAATCCTAAAAAAGTATATATAAGAATTCATGCCATCAAAAACAAAACAAAATGTAAAAACAATCTAATTAAAAATGGGCAAAAAATGAGTAAACAGCTTTCCAAAGAAAACATATAGAAGGCCATCAGGTACCTGAAAAAAATGCTCAACATCATAAATCGTCAAGGAAATGCTAAATAAAACCACAGTGAGGTATCATATTACACCTTCTAGAATGGTTGTTATCAAAAAGACAAGAAATAACAAGTCTTGGTGAAGATGTGGAAAAAAGGGAATGCTTGTACACCATTAGTGGGCATATAAATTGGTGTGGCCATTATGGAAAATAGTACAGAGGTTCCTTAAAAAATGAAAAATAAAACTTCCATAAATTCCAGTAATTCTACTTCTGGTTATTTATCTGAAGAAAATGAAAACACTAACTCAAAAAAATATATGCACTCCCCCACCATGTTCATTGCAGCACTATTTACAATGGCCAAGATATAAAAACAACCTAACTGTCCATCAGTGGATGAATGGTTAAAGAAAATGGGGTGTGCAGACACACACACACACACACACACACACACACACACACACACACTCACACAGAGGAATATTATTCAGTCATAAAAAAGAATGAAATCTTGCCATTTACAATAGCATTGGTGGACCTCAAGGGCATTATGCTAAGTGTAGTAAGTCAGACAGAGAAAGATGAACACCGTATGAGCTCTCCTATATGTGAAATGTTTAAAAGAAAAAAAAAAAAAACAAGCTCATAGACACAGAGAACAGATCAGTGATTACCAGAGGTGGGTGTTTGGGAGTAGGAGAAATAGGTGATGGATGAAGGTAGTCAAAAGGTAAAAAGACATTTAAAAAAGAGAATTGTTTGGTCACTTATACTCTAGAGCCTCTTGTTTAGTATATCAGTACAAATACCACTTAACATAGAAAAAGGCACGGTGTAATGTACAGAGGATTGTCTTAGTGACGAAGTAAATCTAGATTTTTTAATAGTCATAATTTGATCTTGAGAAAGTTAACTTCAGTGCACTGACCTTTAGTTTCCTATGTAATGAGAATAAGTTCTGAATCTAAATATTTTAAGATTGTAATATTTAAATAATATAATCTAAATATTCTAATAAGTATATAGATGTACTCAATGTAAGTATATAAGCATATACAGATCTACTTCAATTTACAATGGGCTTACTGTAACTTGAAAATGCATTTACTTATTTATTTATTTTTAAAGATTTTATTTATTTATTTGACAGAGAGAGAGACAGTGAGAGAGGGAACACAAGCAGGGGGAGTGGGAGAGGGAGAAGCAGGCTTCCCGTGGAGCAGGGAGTCCGATGCGGGGCTCGATCCCAGGACCCCGGGATCATGACCTGAGCTGAAGGCAGACACTTAACCAACTGAGCCACCCAGGCGCCCCTGGGAATGCATTTAATGCGCCTAACCTACCAACATTGCAGCTTAGCATAGCCTGTCTTAAACATGCTGGGAACACTTACGTTAGGCTGTAGCCGGGAAAAATCGTGTAACACAAAGCCTATTTTATAATAAAGTGTTGAGTATCTCATGTCCTTTATTGAATGCTGTAGTGAAAATGAGAAAGGGAATGGTTGTAAGTTTATAAGTTGTTTACCCTGTGCTCATGTGCTGACTGAGAGGTACAGCACTGCGTATTGCTAGCCCCAGAAAAGGTCAAAATTCCGAATTTGGAAGTATGATTTATTCCAAATTCATAATGCTTTTGCACCATCGTTAGGTCAAAAAATCTGAAGTTGAACCATCCGAAGTCAGGGACTGTCTGTATAAGCACGTACCAGCTCTAAAATGATGGTGGGTTTGGGCGAAGACTGAGTTACAAAGTGCTGAGGTCTGAAATGTATTTTCTCAAGGACGTCTGGCCACACCCCATGCTGGGGACAAGGCTTTGTTCATCTAACTGGGCTGATTTAGAGCCTCTAAGAAGACATTGCATTAATTCTGAAAGAGAAGAATTGCATTTTAGCAGAAGTTGAAATTATATGTGTCAATTGAGAAATGCCTTCTACACAAACCAGGATTTATTTGATTGGCCAACCTTGCTAGTTAGTTATTCCTCTGAGACTTGGATGAAAGGAAGAGGGTAAAAGCAATCAAGTAGTAATAGGGATCACAAACACTAGATTTATGTAAGGGAAAAATACTAAAAGCTCTGGTAAAGAAGTCTTTCAGGGGTATCCTTGAATGGCATTTGGAAATCTCAGGTATATTTTTTTTTTCCCGGAGAAGCATTCGTTAGTAAAGCAGAACTTTGATTCGATTAGAAGCCAACTGGGGGAGGACAAGAGGTCCTTAGCAGATCTGTGAAATCAGTGTGCTTTCTTTTTCCAATACTCACATATAACCTTCCTCACTTTCTGGGGTTATTTTTCAGTCCTCAGTGTCCAGCAACCACTCCCCCCTCCACCCCCGGTCACCTTAAAACACACTATTTGGAATAATAGATGATTGCAATGCAGTGTGAATTTAGTTGCGTTTAGAAATGATCTCTCTGCTGGAAGAAAAAGATCATTTCTCCTATTAAAAGAACTTCAGGTTCCACATTGACATTTACTAAGGATATTTCATTTTTTTAGGAGAGCTGCTTTCACTCATACTTAACTACTGTGTTGAAACACTGCTGTTTATGATACAAAACGACTGATTTATCTCTTTGATATAGATACAGCACGTGTGCTCTTGCTTACTAAAGCGACTAATTGCAGTGAATTTCTTCAAGACAACTTTTTAAACATGGATAAACCTATGACTTCCCAGAGCCAGGTAAAAAATGTATTTCTAACCAGGCATTACTGTAATGGTGGTGTATTGCAGGTGTGTATTGTGTTTGTGTGTGTGTGCGCTCATATTACATATTCACAGGTACACAAAGACATGGATCAATTCCCTGGTTAATTCAAGTTTATGTCTCCCTTTAAAACAATAATTATTTGAATTATAATTATATTCAAAAGAGAACTTATCAAGCTGTTGCTTTGAATTTCAGTTTCTTTCTTGAATTATATTTGAATTCAGTCAATTTTCAGGTATGAGTTATGCTTATTAATTTTTCCACAGATAATGAACGCCAGCAAATTGCTAAATATTCCTATTTATAATACCTTTATGGTTGAAAATTATACATCAGAGTGGGAGCTGGACCCTTTAAAGGACACTCAGATCCTCTTTGTGCTGAGGCAGATGTTACGGGTGGCGGAGGACTTCTTCGAGGACTTGCCTTGAGGAAACAGGTGATCTGGCCCCTTTCTGCCCCTCTCATAAACCATGGTGCTTTTTGAAAATCCCAGAGTTCTACCTCACCGGATGACCGATGCCCACTGGCTTACTCGAGACCTGAAAGCTATGTTAGGATATGTGCTTTGTTTCTATTCTTTTTTACTTTGTTTTCAGATAAAATTGTAGGAATGTTTCAGCTCTGCATGTGACATCAGTTGTCTTGGTTCTGATACTTGGCCCAACCCTGGACTGGCAGGCCCCAATGAGAGTCAGTCTCTGCCGACAGCCTCCTTGTGACTTCTGCTTTCATTCACGTTTTGCCTTCAGTCCTTGACAGCATCTAACTGATGGTTTCTTCTAGGATCAGTCCTACCTCAAGCTCAAAGGTCAACCCTGAGCAGTGGTGGGCCAAGAAATACAAACTACCATTTGGGATTTTAATTTCTGTGACACTTTTCTCAACCTCCCCAGCAAAACGGACTATCTCCTTACTTATTTGTCTATAGCACTTTATTTAGAACTCTGTGTGAGGACTAATACATTGAATAACCATTTAAAAATGGTTACGTGGATATCCACTTCCCTAAATAAATTGTGAGTTCTTTAGGAAGCAGTGTTTGGATTTTACATGCCTTTGTATTCACAGAACTTACCACAGAGCCTTATAGCGAGCAAGCATGCCCGCCATTATGCCTCCCTCCCAACTTCCTCAGAATGATAACATGTACCGAAAATTTTTCTTCTTGTAGAAGGGAAGACTGGAAGAGAATGAAATGCTGGAGAGAAGAAATGGACATGGAGGAGGGAGAATATTTTACTTATCTCTGGATGAAGATATGAATTTAAGCTAATTAAAAAGAACAGATACTTCTTAAGGACTTACATATTATTTCTGTGAAAAAACAAAGTTTCTTCCTTTAATGAAACCATACCCGATTTTCATTAATTGAATTCCAAACCATCCTAGCCATGTCTCCCAAGTAGAGTGATCAAATGAGGTTACTAGTGCAAGTCAAGAAGAAGGTTCTCTTATACACGTGCCCCCAAATGATTTTAAATTCCTCTGGGTAGCTATAGAAGTTGGCACTATTAATAAAGAAAAAAAGATTTTCAGAAGATAGGTTTTAGGTTTTCCCTCTAAAACCCTAACTCTCTTTCCCAAATTTCTTAGTATTTTTCAAATGAATATGCTTTGGTTCAATAGTTATCTATATTAAAGCTGTCTAATGCACTTTTAGTCAGAATTATTGTCTTCTTTGGGGAACTAAGACTACTAGAGATTTTGTGTGGTGGGTGGGTTGGTGGGTGGGTTGGGTTGTGGCATTAAAAAGTGACTGTTTTGAACTTAAGTGTGTCTATTGACAGAGAATTGGATAAAGAAAATTTGGTATATATATTTACACACACACACACACCCCGGAATATCATTCAGCCATAAAAAAGAAGGAAATTCTGCTATTTGAGACAACATGGATGGACCTTGAGGGCATTATGCTAAGGGAAATAAGTCAGAGAAAGACAAATACTGCATGATGATCTCACTTATATGTGAAATCCTAGAAAGCCAAACTCATGGGAAGAGTAGAATGATGGTTGCCAGGGGCTGAGGAGTGAGGGGAATGGGGTGATGTTGGTTGAAGGGTACAAATATCCAGTTACAAGATGAAAATGTTCTGGGAATTTAATGTGCAACATGGTGACTGTGGCTAACAATGCAGTATTATATACTTGAAAATTGCTAGGAGAGTAGATCCTAAATGTTCTCACCACATGTACAAAAAAGGTAATTATCTGAGGTAATGGATGATGGATGTGTTAACTAACCTTATGGATGTAACTATTTTGCAATATATACATGTATCAAATCATTACATTAAATACCTTAGCTTATACAATTTTATATATCTTTATGTTTGTTTTTTTTCTGGGGATTTTTATTTATTTATTTGGTATTAAAATACACTGGTTCTTGAGTAACACATGAAGTCTGAAAACAACTTTCTTGAGTCTTATTTATTTAGTTATTTATTTTTATTTTAATTAAAATTTTTTTGTAATTTAAAGTTTTCATTTAAATTCCAGTTAACACATAGTGTACTAGGAGTTTCAGGAGTAGGATTTAGTGATTCATCACTTACATGTAACACCCAGTGCTCATCACAACAAGGGCCTTTCTAATCCCCCTCACCCATTTAACCCATCCCCCTGCCCACCTCCTCTCTAGCAACGGTCAGTTCTCTATAGTTAAGAGTCTGTTTGTATCAGTTATATCTTAACAAAGCTGGAAAAGAAGAGTAAAGTCAAAATGGCTGTTTCTGAAGAAGTTTGTAGCATCAGCCAGCATCTACCTATTTAGTAAAATACCAAGAGGGGTATTATGGTGGGTGATGTGTAAGCTGGTATCTTTTTTCAGAAAGCTAAATTTAAAGATTATATGTTGCTTTTTCATAAAAATGCAAGTTCATGTTTAGTACAACAAAATTGATTGAGAGACTCAAGAAAGCCCCCAGATGATTCAGAGACCAGCTGATGAATAATCATCTTGAGGTGACAAAACTCATCTGATGCTCAAGTAGCTACTTGATAGCACGGCTGATTGAAGTCTTCATTGGTGTTCCAAAGAGCTGTGGGAATTTGGAAGTCTCCAAATCCCATCCCAAATGTGGTGAATCTCTGGGCCAATTTATAGAGAACAGTGGGATTTAAGTAGATCTGATTTTTGCCATCAATCTGAGCAAGATGGAAACTGGCATACTAGCTGCAAATCTGCAAAATCTTGTTCTGATGTTGGAGAAAATGCAGACCGCTGGGTCAGCCAGACAATAGAATTAGGATTATAGCCAATAGCCAGCTGCTTGCCCCCCACATGCTTACCCAACACAGCTCACACAAAGGATTTGAGCGGGTTCCAGAATCCGGGACAGAAATAACAGTGTTAGCAAAACTGCAGGTAGAGATTGTAGGATTGGGGGTGGAGATGGCAAAGAAGAAGAACAAGCTATGCTAAATAACAATGTGTAAATATAATGGTTGAAGTTTTAAAACAATCGATTTCTTTTTGAGAGAGAGAGAACGCGCATGCACAAGCAGAGAGAAGGGAGGAGGGGTAGAGGGAGAGGGCATGAGAGAGAATCTTAAGTAGGATCCATGCCTCACGTGGAGCCATGTGGGGCTTGATCCCACCACCCTGAGATCATGACCTGAGCCGAAATAAAGACTTGGACACTTAACCAACTGAACCACCCAGGTGCCCTCCAACACAGGTCTTTAGATGGGACCTATCACATCTCTGAGCTCATGTTGGGAGTTGGGGTCTTCCAAAAGCTCAAGGAAAAGAGAGCTGGGAATATTAATTTCTGGAAGGTGCTTGTTCATTCAAATGATATAATTTATAAGCAAGGGTTACCTGAATTACTGGGTTATTTGTGTTGTAGGGGGGTGAGAGGCAGGTTTAAAACTCTGTCTTAAATGCCAATTCTGTAGGATCTCTTAGAAGTAAGTAAGTCTAAGTACAGACTACCAAGTGATCTCGTCTACCATCTCCATGTCTCGTTTCTTCATTGTTAAGGCACTAAGGCTTTTAAAAAAATTTCTATTCCATTGATGTTACAAGTAATTTGTCAAACATGAAGATTCCTGGCTTCTTAGTGAAATGACAGCTGTTTGCCAAGCGATGTTAGACCCTCCTGTTTCAGTCTGAGTTCTTGAGACGGTCTGCAAAATGAAAAAGAATCTCCTGCTCTTTTGAGTCAGGGAAAAGTGGGACCTGACCACGGGACGGTGTTCAGATGGTGGTGACATGGTCCTCAACACTTGCTGATCTCCAAAGCCTTCTGTATTAGCTTAGTGTTCTCTGTTTGGGATGGTGGCTCCTCTGGCACAGCTTGTCAGAAATCTGTGGTTTTTTGCTGAAATCTGCCTTCCCCCCCAGCAGCACAGAAAACAGTGGACCCTGATGAGGGTAAGTCGGTTGATAGCAGAGAAGTGGATGAGTTTGAGGCATGTGTCCTGGAGTTGGAATTGACAGCACTTTTTTTTTTTTTTTTGTATTTCAACATACAGAAACTGATTGAATTTTTCTTTAAAGAAGTCACTTAAAAATCTAGCGGGTTGTTAGGTTTTCTTCTCTCCGACTTCAATTCTTTGATTTTCCTAATATTTTTATTTGACTCGACTGTGTAAATTTAACTGGATCAGTTCCTGTCCCCCCTCCCCCCTGGGGGCGGGAGGAAGCTGGCACTCTGCCCAGTGGGCTGGGTGTTACTAAGTTTCAGTTTCCTTTTCTCAGAGTCCCTGAACCCTGGAGGCTGCTGAAGAATTTTCTGTGTGGGTTTCTGTGTCTGCTTAGCGGTCCAGACAGAGCAGCCACACTCAGCCTCAGTCCTTACAGAGGTTCTACAAACAGGTAAATGACTTGCTGCTTTCCACTTTTCCTAGCCACTTGCCAATAGTAGTCTTCTTTTTTAATTAAAAAAAAACATTTAGAATGAAAAACAAGTTAATAATTTTTCGTGCTATCTGCTCATCCTCTTTTTACTCATCTTAAGTGTAATGTAAAGTACATAGAGGCACATATACAAGCTTTGTGACATTATGTGTTACCTGGTTTTCAATATTTAATGGAAAGTATATTTGATTTTCTGCTAGATTGAGAAGCATGGCAGTGGCAACTTGGTTGACGGCGATGCAAGAAAAGAAGCTGCAAAATTATTTTGGAGGAAAACAGTTTACCCTTCTCTATAAAGCTAGTGTCCATGAATTCTCTGGATGTAATTTGCTTGAGAGATGCTGTGGCCAAGGGCCTACTGTGATGGTGATTTATGGTGGCCATAATGTTTTCGGGGCCTATATAGGAGAGAGTTACAAGAAAGATGACCTCGTTCCTGTTGTCCTTTTTGCTTTTCAAGAGAATGAAATTTCAGAATGCAATGTAGGAGCATATTCACCAACTACATTTCTTTATGAATATAATGCAGGATGGAATAGTTCAGAATTCCTCCTACATCTGAGGGAAAAAAAAGTGACTATAAACTTAAACACAGCTAAAAAACTTGGACTACCTCAAAAACAACCTATTTCCTTTGAGGAATGTGAAGTTTTTCGTTGTGAAGGTAAGTTTAATCAGATAATCTTATATAGAGTTCTCTCCTGAATGTTTGGAGGATTTGAGGCAACCCATCTCTTTAAGGAAGAATGTCCTTATCTCTGGGTGACCCAGACTGAAACCTGGCCACACCTTGTTTTCTGAGACCCGACCATGGTCAAAAGTAGCATATACAGAATTTGTGGAGTGTGTTTGTGTGGAGGATAGGGTAGGGGAAGGGGAGGGAAGCTAGAAGGAGAAATGGGGAGAGAGAGAGAGGCAGCAAACTTAAAGATTGTGAGATTCTTTTGGAATGAAACCAAACCTCAAAATTCTCTTGATTGGTACTAGACCCTGTAGTTTCCCACTGTATCCATTATAGTAAAAGACCAAAATGAATTTACTTATTTTTCTGCTAAAGGACATTGTTTCCAATATTTGCTATTATAAACAATGGTTTTGTAATGTATTTGTGAATATAACTGTGCACAAAAATACTTCTTTATAGTAACTTCCTGGAAATGGGTTTGTTGTTTAAGAATGATTTACATTCGCACTTTGATAGACACTTCTCAAAGGCTCTTATACTTTTCCCAAGAGTGTTATAGAAATGCCTATTTCCCTATCTTCTTGCCAGTGTTTGATATTATCAAACTTCAGAATATTTGCAATTTGATGGTCAAAAGATGGCTTACCATTTTCTTCTTTGCTTATTCCTGATTACTAGCAAGTTTATGTGTATTGGCCATTTACATTTCTTCTCTGAAATAGTTATTTATGTCTAGCCGTTTAAAAGAAGAGACCCTGGAAATAATATCCTCTTGAGTATTTGCATGTTCCAAACTAGTTGTCTGTGTCTTTATACTTGAATGATCATCAGAATACATAGTTCTTTGGGAAATTTTGTAATGTTTTCACAGTATTGATATTGCTGTGGAAAACCTAGGGCCAGCCTTACTTACTTGTTTTTATTGTTTCCCTTTGAATGATTTGATCTTTCTTCCTGGCTGCCGCAAACATCTAAAAAAATTTTTGTTGATGTCTGGTCAGTTTACCTGGATATGTCATGATGTTGACAATCCTGGATCAGTTAAGGAAACTTTTTATTGAACTATAACACATAAACAGAGGAATGCACAATTGATAAATGTACCAATTGACAAACTTTTATAAATTAGACACACTAATGTAGCTACTACTTGGATGAAGAAATAGATTATTATCATCATTTCAAAAGGCTCCTTGCTGATTCTTCCTGGTTATTACCCAAAGATAACTATTACTTAGGCTCATCGACACTAATTACTTCTTCTTTTTGAATTCTATATAAATGGAATCATATCAAAATATGTACTCTTGTGTGTCTGGCCTCTTACATTCAATATTATATTTGAGGGATTGAGCTAAAAAAGGGAGTGGATTATAAAATCAGGCCTCTACAAATCAGATATCTTACCCAGTATCAGGCTCAACTAATCATTTCAAGGATAAGGATAAAGGCAGTCAGAAATCTCAGAGAAGGCAGAAAGGGTACAAGAATATTCCGCGTGGCTCCTAGGGCCTTCCTTTGCATATTAGACATATGCTTTCTGGATAAAACAACAGGCAGGGTTGTTTTATGAGGTTTGTGGGCCACCTTACGTATTGAAGAGTGGTTACATTATGGAGCATTATATGTCAGTGCTATGGGCTGAATATAACCCCCACCCCCAAGACTCTTATGTTGAAACCCTAACCCCCAGTGTGACTATACTTGGAGATGGGGCCTCTCAGGAAGTAACTAAGATTAAATGAGGTCCTAAGAGTGGGATCTTAATTCAATAGGATAGGCATTCATATAAGAAGGGACACCTGAGAGCTTACTCTCTCCCCATGAACATACAAGAAGAGGTCATAGGAGAACACAGGGAGATGGCAAGGCGAGGGAAGAGGCCTCAGGATGAAATCTACCTTGCTGCACAGTGATCTTGGACTTCTCAGCTTCCAGAACTGTGAGAAATAAATTTCTGTTGTCCCAGTTTATGGTATTTTGTATGGCAGCCTGAGCAGACTGAGACAATCAGCTTACATGACATTCCCATGAAGACCTGCCTCATAAATCCATAGAATCTGTAAGCCTTCTTGTACATGGGTTTTGGTTCACACATTCATATTTTTTGAAGAATATAAATATAAAATTTCTGGGTCATCGGATTGGTGTATATTCAGCTTCAGTGGATACTGACACAGCTTTCCAACGTAGTCATACCGATTGCCCTCGCCACAGCAGTATATGAGAGTTTCTGTCACTTCTAAATTTTTCCCAACACTTTTTGTTACAATATGTAACCATCTTGGCACATGAACTGTGGCGTGACATTTTGTGAATCTGGGTTACTTTGATTAGACTAGTCAGTAATTTATCTATTTTACAGTTTAAGCCAATTACTATATTAATTTATCCTTTTTTCAATTTATAAAATTTGTCTTGTATTTTTGTTAATTCCTTCTTATATTTCTAAGGTTTGTTTCTATAGTCTTTTCTGTTTCTATTTGCGATTTTTAAAACTTTCCTTCTTTCTTGTTATTAACAAAGTGAACTTTTATCACAAGATTGATATAAAGTGTTTATATTATGGTTATTTTCTATATATTTACAATTTTGGTTTTGAATTTCCTTTTGGATGTTAAAGTTAAGAAGTGCTTTGTAAAATTCCAAGAAGTTGCTTTTCTCTCTGTTTACACTTAACTCTTTCCTCGTTTTTTTATAGTCATTGTATATAGTCTTCACTATTTTTACTTTTGGTAATTTAAAGAGGTTTTCGTTCCATATGTATAGCCATATTTTTAAATGTTTCACCCAGTATTTTTTTGTAGTGTAGAGAATTGCCAACATCACTACACCTGATCCTTTCAGTTTTTTTAAAGATTTTATTTATCATTTATTTATTTTAGAGAGAGAGAGGCTGAGTGAGTGAGAGGAGAGGGAGAGTCAGATGCTATGCTGAGCATGGAGCCCAATGTGGGGCACGGAGCCTTGACCTGGGCTCGATCCCACTACTGGGAGATCATGACCTGAGGGGAAACGGAGTCACTCAACCCACTAAGCTACCCAGGCACCCTGCAGCTGATCCTTTCAGTTTTAAATCCACCACCAAAGAGTGTCTCTTCACAGGAAGTAAAATTCTGGGCCTGAGTCTCACTGGTTCACATAAAGTCCTCAGCTCTCCCCTGAACCACTCACTGTGCTCTGATTGGGTGAGGGATGAGTCCTGCATTCTCTTTGGAGCCAAGAAGAAAATCAATTGGACCAGAAGTTCCAGGAACTCCCAATTATAGATAGTAGGTTTTGGAGAAGATTTGGTGCCTGTGTTTTTTTTTTTTGTTTGTTTGTTTTTGTCTGTATGTCTGTACATTATCCCTTTCAGACCTCTTGGATTATGGAGAGGAACTATTTTAAAGTATGCCTAGTCCTCCCTTGGCCTGTCCATGCCTTTACGCCTTGCTTCTCTGATTCAGAAAGGACCCCAGTTCTCATTTCCCGTGTTGGGGCAAGCCACATACTACTGCCGAGTAATTGGGTGAGAAGAGATCTGTGGACAATCTAGTCTTAGAGTGCCCACCTTGCCTCTAGCACTAGATTCTTCAAAAGAGATGTTAAGGAGATTTGCCAGAATTTTCTCCACTTGGTTTCATTGTCCTGTGCTGTTGTCAGGGAAAGCTGTTTGTGTATTTTTCCCTAGCAAATGCATTGACATTCAGTTAGCCAGTCATTCAACAACTTGTGCTTTTCATTTTTATTTCCCTAGATTTATTGGATGAAAGAATCATGAAAGGGATTACTCAGTAAGTCAATGTTTTTTATGTTCTGTTATTCTGTTTATTATCTTAGACTTATTTTTTATAGGTTCTGTCAAATTATATAAATTATATAATCTGTAACACAGATTATAACGTAACTGGTGGATCATCAAGAATAAACTATAATTATATTTATAATCATAAAACTATTTGATAATACCAATGTTAGAACAGAAAAAACGCTGAGTAAAGGGAAAACATTCCTAATGTTTTTATATACTTGAAGGAAAATATTTGGCTGCATGTCTACATTTTTGCTTAGACTTCTTGAAGTTACGGTTTCAACTACTTTAGGGAATTGCTTTGGAAGGGGTGGCTGGTAGGTAGAGGATACTTATATGAACTTCAAGAACATCTTAGAAATGATCTACTTCCATGAACTTCAAGTCACACATTATATTGTACTTTTTGAAGTTTATTATTGATAAGTTATCTTCATACTTAACACAGTTCATGTTTATTACTAGGTTTATATGGACTGATTGCTTAAATCTGAAAGGTTTTGTGTCTGATTGGCTTTAGTTATAAGTTTTATTTTTGCTTTTTTCTTCTTTTATGGTAGGATTTGAAGTCGGATAGTTGCTTGTCCTTTTAACAGGAAAGCAAGTTGCTAATCAAAAATAAATAATAATATATAAAAAAAGAAAACGAATTCTAGGAAAACTTATGGTAAGTTCTTGTGATCTACTCTCAGTCAAGTGTTGTAATTGTCCTGTCTAAACAGACTCCACGAGAGATTATTGTCTGACATGAAAACTTACCAACCATGTGGAGGCCTCGTTCACCAAATACGGATTCTGCTCCTGGGTCCAACTGGGGCTGGGAAGTCTAGCTTTTTCAACTCAGTCAAGTCTATTTTCCGAGGCCATGTAACACACCAGGCTCTGGTGGGCTCTGATACAACCGGGGTATCTGACAAGGTATGTGCATTCAAGGTCACTCAGCCTTTGCTTCTTTGTTCAAGTTAAGTAGTTTTAAAAACTCTTTTGCTGATCGACTTCATTCCATGTAGACTTTATCTCCATTTGCATTTTAAAAAATGTACTCTTAAAATTGCTTTTTTTCTCCTCTGTAGTACAGGACATATTCCATTAAGAATTGGAAGGATGGCAACACCCTGCCGTTTATTCTGTGTGACTCAATGGGGCTGCGTGAGAAGGAAAAAGGGCTGTGCATGGATGACATAGTCTGTATCTTAAAAGGCCACATTTCGGACAGATACCAGGTATGACAGGGCTAATCATTGAGAAATTATAACTGATATTTAAAATGTTTGTTTTTGCTCACGATCGACTACAGCAGATGCTAGTCTAATTTAATGCATTACCATTTATTTTCTTGAACTATACTTGTTCAAGATCATTTGTTCCTTTTCGATATTTTATTTTACAAAGAATTAAAACATCCAAAAGACTCTTCTGTCATAGCTGTCATAACAACTCTGAATGTCGTTGTATATTCAATTGCCTTTGGCTATGTGAAACAGAAATCCAAATACATCAATTTACTCACATAGGTAATTTTTCTTATGTAACAGGAAGTCTAAAGGGTAGGCAGCTCTGAATCAGTGTGGACGCTCTCTGAGGTTATCAATTTCAGGGGTCCATCTCGCTTTCTCTTATGAGACCCTTAGTATGGGGTGCTTTGTGTTCCTGTAAAATTCACATGCTAAAGCCCTAATCCCCAGTGTGATGGTATTAGGAGGTGGGGCCTTTGAGAGGTGATTAGGTCATGAGGGTAAATCCCTCATGAATGGGATTGTGTCCTTACAAGAAGAGATAAAAGAGAGATGATCTTTCTCTCTGCCATATGAAGATACAACGAAAAGGTAGCTATCTACAAACCAGGAAGAGGGCTGTCATCAGATGCCAAATCTGCTAGCACCTTGATTTTGGACTTTCTAACCTCAGAACTGTGAGAAGTAATTTTTGTTCTTTATGGCACCAAATATGGTAATTTGTTATAGTAGTGCAAGCTGACTGAGATGTGTGGCTTTCATCCTTATGCTCTCCAGATGTTCACAGTGAGCCCTGTCTGTGTTCTAGACAGGAGGAGGGGGGATTAAAGAGAAAGCCACTTTAGTCTGTCATTTTTTAAAAACTCTCTAGTCCTTTTTATAGACATTTAGATTTTGAATTAATCATTAATTTACCTTGTTCGAAATGAATAGTCAATTGTGCCAGCGTCTTTCATTGAATGTCTTTGCATCTTTTCCCTACCAAATATAGGGATTGGTTTGTTCTGTTGATGTATTTATCAATTCCTTTATGATATTCTTTTTATTACCATATTGTTTAATTGTTATAACTACCATAGCAATCAACTATGTCTTGATACCTCATTGGACAAGTCATACTCATTACTTATTTCTTGCATTTGTTTTTCTGGACTATTTTCACAATATACTTTTCCAAGTGAGCCTGTTTGTGTTTGATTTGTTGGTGCTTTGATTAAAATTACATTAAAATTTTATATCAAAATTTGATTTGCATCTTTACATATCCAGTGTTCTTATCCAGAAACACGACAGGTTTTATTTTTTCTATTCATTCAAGAGATTTTCATTCTTTAGTACAGCATTGTCTTGTAGAGGTAAAGTTTATTTTTCAATATTCTTTTTTTAAAAAAAACAACTTTACTATAGAGGATTTTAAACTAATGCAAAAGTAGACAAAACAATTTAATGAATTCCCATTTACCCAGCTTCATCAATTTTTGACTCATGGCCCATCATCTGTGTCTATCCACTTTCTCCTCCCCTGTATTCCTTGGAATCAAATTTAATACATCTTAACATTTAATCCGTAAATCATAGCAAGTACACCAATACTCTGATGACAAATACCAAACCCACCCTTACTAGTCAACTAACACTTACCCAAACCACATACAATTAGTTTTGGTGTACTGAAATATAGTTTAAAGTCAACTTTACAAAATAAGGCATAATCAAAGAATCATTTTCTTTCTCTGGCCCTTCAAATACATTTCTTCCCTTTTCTTATAAACGACCATATACAAATTTATGGTTACTTTCCTTTTTTACAATATAAGAAAATATATACAAATCTGTGGTTCTCCTCTTTTTAGAGAAGTCATGAAATACTCTATGTTATTGATATATTAGAATCTGCCACTAAAATAGTCCTGAAGTTAATAGACTGGTACATGCATCATTTTGTATTTTTACCGGTATACCTGTGACAGATTCCCAGCAGAAAGATTGCTAGTTCAAGAGTAAATGCATCTCATTTTTTTT
>CM052900.1:107888442-107978381 GCA_028534135.1 Potos flavus | reverse complement strand
TCCAAAACTCTCAGTCCCTTGTTCTGAATTCACAGTCTCTCATGGTTCTTCACCCCTCCAATTTCCTCCAATTCATCCCTCCCTTCCCTCTCACAATGTCCTCCATGTTTTTCCTTATGCTCCACACATAAGTGAGACCATATGATAATTGACTTTCTCCTCATTTTGAAACACGTTCAGCCCTTGCATTCGTTGAAACTGGATTTCTTTCTGAACGCTCTCATCTCCACCTTGCCCACATTGCTTCTATCTAGAACGCTTTCGGCCATGTGCTCATTCCCTTTATCAGACTAACTCCTCGTACTTTGTAGCTCCCAGATTACTTGTCCCTTTCTTGCAGAAGCTTTACATGACTGCGTGAATGGGCTGCTAGCTACTTGCATAGACTGTCTTCTCTACCGGATTGTTAGCCTCATGATATCGGAGACTTGCACACTGCCTGATATATAGTATGTGCTCATGAATATCCGTGGAATTAATATGTTGCTTTATGTTTACCTTGCAGTTCAATTCCACAAAACCAATCACACCAGGTCATAGTAACTATATTGACTGCCCATCGCTAAAGGACAGAATCCACTGTGTGGCACTTGTGTTCGACATCAACTCTGTTGAACACCTCTCTTGTGACATGATGGCAAAGATCAAAAAAATCCGAAGGGAGTTGATAAAGTGTGGTGAGTCTCATTCCACTTTGCTATTAAGGGTAATTAATTAGACTATTGTAGAATGGTTTTAGAACAGGATGAAAAATTTGAGAAATTGCATGTGTGAATCTTCCCTGGCCCATCAGTGTGGTTCAAGCAAATCGAGCACTCCATAGCTGTTTGACTTTGTGCCATGACCTAAATTCTCTATGTCTCGATTTCCTAATCTAGAAAATTAGTATTACAATAGCACCTATCTCAAAGATTTATCATAAGGATTAAACAAATCAATATATTTGAAGAGTTTAACATAGTCTTCACAACCTGCTACCACTGTATCCTAATATGAATTTATTTACCAAAAGTTCTAGATTTCCCCTTGGGCCTTAAGTGATTAGAAATGGAAAACAGTATTTCAGTAAGAAAACATGGCAGGGAAGTAAGATGTTAGGTAGGGCGGGGTAGCATAAAGGCTTAGGACAAGGTAAACAGGATCGGGGAATTAAGGTGCCCCATACTGGCTTTTCTTGGCCTTATTACCCATTCTGTCGGGGAAAGAGCCAGTTTATCACAACTTTGATGAAGTTAGAAGCATGGAGTGATTTACTTGCTCACTGAAATTTGAAACCTTGCCAGGGAGGTGTGCAGGGAGGTGCTTGCTAGCATTGTGATAGAGGAACAATTTATTTGTGATACTTTGACACATGCTATTGCCTTCTGGAGATTCTTCTCCCCCATCTTGCTTGTGAAATCTCTTTTCTCTAGTTTCTATAAAAACAACCATTTGGACGGGATAGGAGACCAATCAACAATATTGTAGCATCTGTTGTTACCTCTTCAGTTATCTCTTCCAAGAGGTGGCCACATTTCTTACCATGGAAAGCAATGAAGGGAATTTCCTATGTCAGAAAAATTCCAGATACTAATGTGTACCTGAGCGGGGCATTTTTAGGGGTGGTCGGCCTTCCCAAATCTCTGAAATTGCTCCACAGATAGCCTGTTTCATAATTGATAGCTGATTAACTGAAACATACTGATGCTGTATTTAATGATCAAAGTGACATATATCTGTTTGGCCTAGGTGTAGCACATGTGGTTTTGCTCACTCATGTGGATAGCATGGATCTGATTACCAGAGGTGACCTTAGAGACATATACAGATGTATGCCTGTGAAGCCCAAGGTAATGAACGATGTTCCTCTTTGTAGACACATTTTCTGGGATATGGCACTATAATCACATGATATTTCTGTGAATAAAAATAAAAATGGACACCTACTGAACTTAAGAATTAAAATAATTTCTTGGGTAATTCAGACTTAGGTCTCAAGATTTAAAAATTAAACATATATTCATCTTTACATGGACGCAGATCATTCCATTCATTATACTTTAACCCAAATAGGTTCAACAAATATTTATTGATTGCCTTTCATAATTGAGTCAGTGTGATAGTCTCTAACCAGATACACAGATAATTAAAACAACTTCTCTGCACTCAAAACCTTATAATTTTATCAGTGGAGGTGAGGGGATGGGGGAGAGGGATAGGAAAAAATTGACAGAGTATGAGTATGATAAGTCTTATGAAGGGATTCAAAACAAAATTGAAAAATTTAGAGGAGGAAAATATTGTGTGAAAGGGGATGGAGAAGATTTCATTCCTGGAGTGTCACTGGGAAATAGGTTTCAAAGAGGAGGAGGATTTCTGGAGGTGAAGAGACAAAAGGGGAAAAAAACCCCAGGCTATGAGGATAGCCCAAGTCAATACATCAGTGTAGGAAGAGGCAGTGTGAGTGGGAAACATGGAGTCACTCAGTTTAGTGGAGGGCCGAATCCTTGTAGGGGGAGATAAAGAAATATATTTGCGTGAGGTGACTTTACTTAATTGGGTGCATTATGGGGAATCATAGCAATTTTTTTCTCTTTAGTTTTTATTTAAATTCCAATATAGTTAACATACAGTGTAATATTAGTTTCAGGTGTACGATATAGTGATTCAACATTTTCACGTATCACCCAGTGCTCATCACAAGTGCACTCTTTAATCCCCATCACCTATTTAGCCACCACGCCTGTAACCTTCAGTTTGTTCTCTATTCTTAAGAGTCTATTTCTGAGTTTGTCTCTCTCTCTCTCTCTTTTTTTTTACCCTTTGCTCATTTGTTTTGTTTCTTAAATTCCACATATGAGTGAAATTATATGGTGTTTGTCTTTCTCTGACTTATTTCACTGAGCGTATACTCCCTAGCTCCATCCATATTGTCGCAAATGGTAAGATTTTATATATATATATAAATTTTATATATATTTTATATATTTATTTATATATATATATCACATCTTCTTTATCCATTCGTCAGTCGATGGACACTTGGGCTGTTTCCATAATTTGGCTATTGTAGATAATGCTTCTATAAAAAGAACCAAACTGAAGCTTCACAAAAATTAATCTGCCACCTACATGCAGAATGAATTGGAATCAAAAGAAAACTGGGGGGTGCCTGGGTGGCTCAGTGGGTAAAAGTCTCTGCCTTCGGCTCGGGTCATGATCTCAGGGTCCTGGGATCGAGCCTCGCGTCGGGCTCTCTGCTCAGCAGAGAGCCTGCTTCCCCCTCTCTCTCTGCCTGCCTCTCTGCCTACTTGTGATCTCTCTCTCTGTCAAATAAATAAATAAAATCTTAAAAAAAAAAAGAAAGGATGGACTTGGGAATACCAGTTGGGAATATGTAATGACAGCTAGTATTTGTTGAGCACTAAATATGTGATAAATTTTCTTATTCAGTATTTACAACAACCCTGTGAGATGAGTACTGTCATTACCACATTTTATAGATGAGGAAACAAACACAGAGAGTAAAGCATTTGGCAGGGTTTTTGACAGTGACGAGAAATAACAGAGCCCTATTTTGAACCCAGGCAGTGTCATTCCCCAGATAAATTTATCTAAGCAAGAATTAAAATATCATAATTAAGCTAGACCAGTAAAATTGACTAATTATGAGAATAACTTAATAAGAAACTGGGAAATTGCAGACACTCGCATAAGGGTGTTAAAAATGCTTCAGTTTCAAAGTAATCTATATGGAACTATGAGTTGCATTTCATTTCTAACTCATATGAATTCTATTATATGTATTCTTGACGAAAATTAGTAGTGATACTGGAGATTGACTTGTGAAGCTCTTTAAGAAAGTATTTATGGGACCAGTCTCTATCTTCATTTTCCCCACAGGAATACTATTGCCAAGCTCCTGCTTTTTGTTATTGCTTTCATGGTATATACTGACCTAAAATAGTCTTTGTCACTGTTTCTGTTTTGCAGTTAGAGAGAGTCCACAGAGAACTTGGATTTGCTCTTTCGGACATCTTGGTGGTTAGTAATTATACTTCAGAGTGGGAGCTGGACCCTGTAAAGGACGTTCTGATACTCTCTGCGCTGAGACAGATGCTGTGGGCTGCAGATGACTTCTTAGAGGATTTGCCTCTTGCGAAAACAGGTGCATTTAGTGGTATTGACACTTGAAGGTGTCAGCTGTATGGCTACTCCCTGCTTGGATCTATTGGGTACGTGGAAGTTCACTGTGTCACTGTAGGTCACCGTCTTGTGAGGAGTCCTACCCTTTAACTCACTGGCTGGATGTGTTTCCCCCCCTCACATTTCCTGATTTCCCACCCTTAGGGTACGTCCTAGAGAATTTGCACTCCTTCTCTTTCCCCCATGTCTAAAGATAGAATCTTTGAAATGATGCATCTCTTTCATTTCTACTGTGTGAACACTCCAAGTTGCATCCTTGCCCTCTTCTCTCAAATGTGCTTTTTTGCATGGGACCCAGAAATGGATCGGATCAGCATTGTTGCTGATCAGATGTGATCTTTGATTACTTGCCCCTTTCTTGGGACCTATGTTTTTGTCTTTTTTGAGTTTAGTTTTTTGACGTGTCTCCCGCCTCAGAGTTTCTCTTAATGCCATGTAGTCAGTGCTAGGTAGACATATGTGCCTTTCATACTTATGGCCTCAGATTTTAGCATTACATGTATTGTCTCTTGAATTCTCTCAAGAATACATGCTTCACTGTTTCAATCTAAGATCAGACAGAAGTTTCAATTTATACTCAAATCTTATTTTAGTTTGTGAGAAATAAAATTAGAATATCATCTCCTCTTTATTTTCTCTCACTTGCCAACTACTAAGAAACTCTCATGCTACTACTGACTCCACCATCTTGGTTTCTTCATGTCTTCTCTTCGTCCTGGAGCACGCATTCCCAAAGTCAGGGCTAGTTGGCTTAGACCGCCCAGTAGCCCAATGTTCCTCCTCCTTCTGGTTGATTTTCCCTAAATAATCCAGTAAGAATATTTTGTTTCTCTTTTCTCAGAGAACAAAGAAGAGGAATTACCAAATGTGTAAAAGAAGGAAAAAATATGTGAACCCTTCACATACTAATAATTTTTATCTCATTATAGAAGATTGAAAATTGAAAAATAAGAAAACACAGGAAAAAGTAGCTGAAACAGAAGAGGCATGTTTTATTTATGTCCGGGTTGAAGATACATATACGAAATCATAATACCTGCAAATAACTGGAAACAGTGGGCTTTAAAGCCATTAAGGATGGAAAAAAATGATCATAATTTCTTTTGGATTTATGTTCTGTATCTGTAAAAAAATGAAAGTTTCTTCTTACAAAGTCTGAATTTAACTTAAGTGTGTGTGTGTGTGTGTGTGTGTGTGATTTTGGCAAAGTTTATTTTAATTTGTTAGCATCTTTTGGTCTTCACCCATATCATCTTAATTTTGCCTTCTTGTTTTACTTCCAAAGTATTTAATCTTCTCTTTGGGTCTCCAGTTAATGGTGTATTCTTTAACCTAAAGCCATTTTTTTGTTTGTTTAATATCTGAAACCCTCTTCCAGGATGTAACAATATTGGTAAGAGTTTGAGAGGATTAAAACTGACAAAGACTATAGTTTGATTTTTCTGTCAATTATGAGTATTTTAATTACAACTGACAAAACTCAACCTGAATTACATGATTAAAAAATAATCAAACCATATAAAAGGCTGGGATTGAACTGAACTGCCTCAGAAATGGTTGAATCTAGGGATTCAAAAGCTATTCTCTCTTTCTCTCTCACACACACACGCACGCGTGCACACACACACATACCTCCACACACCCTCTGGTTCCTTCTTTGTGTCTCTTGCTGTCATTCTCTCAGGCCAGCAGTCTTGATAAATCTTAAACCATCTGAATCCAAGCTTCAAGTTGACATTCATTCAGTCTTGTGACCTAAAAAGGAAGAGGGCTTTTCTTTTCCAGTTTCATTGTGAAATAATCCAAAAAAGGACTATAATCGATCTAGTTCAAATCATATGCCTACCCCCCATGAACAATCACTTTCTCTGCAGAAGAGAGAGAAATATGATCATTCCATCTTAAGTAATACTTGCCCAAGAAGAGTGATTTGTTATTAGAAGAAGGGAGTTAATCATGGACATGGCCACTGTGGATTAACTGAGCTGGAGAGGCACCTCAATATATATCTTATGGATTAGGGAAGTTTTCTATCTAGTTTCTCACTTAGAATTTAAGAATAAATATATTCTTTATAAGAATATAAATAAAATCTTATTAATAAGTCTAAGAATCATTAATAATGACTTTTAAAAAGCTTTTTATTAAAGTAATGTATACACATAAAAAGTGTACAGTTCATAATTATATGGCTCAATACATTTTGATAGACTTAACCCATGAAACTAGAACTCAGGTAGGAAACAGAACATTCTAGAAGTCCCCTTTAAGCCCGAGTCTAGCTACCTATGATATACACTATTCTGACTTCTAATTGCATAGATTAGTCTTTTTCTTTTTTATCCCTTACATAACATTGTGCCTTATTTACTCTTTTGGGTCTGACTTCTTTCATGAGATAGTTTATTTGTTTGATTCATAGGTAAAGATAATTTATTCTCATTTATCCTATTATCGTGATGTTAATGGGTAGTTCTAATACTTTCCTTATAGGTCAACAATACATTCCATATATGTTGCACTAAGCATTTTTCTGATTAAAGCTATGTAGAAATAAACCATATGATTTTGGGTCTTTCCAATTTTGTATAATAATAAAGATTCCACAGTGGGAACATACTGTATTTCGATTTGTAAATATAGCTTGAAAGTGAGAAGTAGCATCATGAAGAAGTTGACATGATCCTAAAATTTACAGAGTAGTGTAAAGGGTCAAACACAGCCAACACATTCTTGATGAATGAAGTGGGAAAACAGGTATAAAGAGACATATTAAGAAATATAAGTTAACTGTGGTGCATTAATAAATTAATGGAACAGAATGGAGAGTCCAGAAACAGACTCAAACATGTCTGGACATTTGTTCTATGATAGGGGTAGATGAATGGAACAACAACAGACGAGTCATAAATGGTCTAGTCAATTGGTCATCCATATGGGGAAAAATAAAACTAAATCCCTCGTATCAGATGCAAAAGTCTACTTTAGGTGGACTAAGCACCTAAATGCTAAAAGGATTTTAGAAGATAAAAATAGAAGGGTACTTCTATAACTTGGGGGTAAGAAAGTATTTCTTAAGTCATATTTCTTAAACAAGATACAAAAAACTTAATCTCGAAAGAGATTGAAAATTCAACTGTATTGAAATCAGTAAATTTATATTCAACAAATCCCATTAGGATAGTAAAAAGACACAGCAAAATGTGGGAGAACATATAACTAGCAAAGAACTAATAAAAGGATGTACAAAGAAATCCTATAGGTCTAGAAGAAAACTAAAATATAAAAGAAAACGAACCAAAGACTTGAAAAGGGAGCTCTAAAGAAAAAGGAAATTCAAATATCTAGCACATAAGAAACATGTTCTGTATCATTAGTAATAAAAAAATCCAAACAAATAATTTGATTCTTTTTTTACATTTATTGAGATTTAATTGACATATAAAATACATATATTTAAAGTGTAAAGTTGACTGAGTTTTGACAATGTGAATACACCTGTAAAATAGTCTTGACAGTCAAGGTAACAAATATTTCTATCCACCCCCCCCCCCAAAAAATTACAGAGTCCCTTTGTAACCCATTTTCTTTATTCCACCTCTTGTTCTGGTTCTCAGATAACCACTAGTCTGTACTCTGTCACTATAAGTTACTTTTCACTTTTCAGAATTTGTATACACGAAATTGTACAGAATATACTCTTCTGTGTCCACTTTCTTTTATTCGGCGTGTTTTGAGATTCAACCATGTGGCCGTATGTAACAGTAGTTCTTTCTTTTTATTGCTGAGAAGTATTTCATTGTGTGAATATACTACATTTCTTTATCCATTCACCTCTTAACAGACTTTTGGATTGTTTCCAGTAAAGTTTATAATATGCAAACAGACCCAGTGAGCTAGCATTTTGACTCTCAGTTATGTATCTTAAGAATACTTTTTATGGGTGCATCAAACTACATGTATAAGATTTTTTGTAGTAGCATTGTTCATAATAGTCCCAATTGGAAGCAACCCACATGCCCATCAATAGTAGAAAAGATAATAAATTGTGGAATGTTATATAGGGTACTTCATTTCATATAGCAAAGAAAATTAAAGAACTATAACTATATACATCAGTGTAAATATTGCAAATATAATATTGACCAATAGGATAAAGACATGAATGAATCTATACATTATGAATAGATTTGTATAAATCTCACAAAAGTTCTAAATAAAAGAGAGGAAATGATGACTGTAAAAATGAATATGGTAATTACCTTTCAAGGGTTTGGGGTTGTGAAGAGTCGGGGGTCACCTAGGGATTCTGCAGAAGCTAAAAGTTTCCTTTGTTTTGAACAGGGTGGTGGTGAGTGGATATTTGCTTTATTATTTTTAAGTTGTACGTTTGTATTTTATGTACTTTTCTGCATGTATTATATATTTCATAATTAAAACAGAAAAAAAATGAGGTGATATATACAAACATTAGAACTAGACAAAACTGGGTCTTGCTACATAATATGTGATCTTTAAGAAGTCTCTCATTTCCCTATCTTACAGATGATGATAACAGTTTATTCATAGATATTTTGTAACAGCTAAATTAGATAATATATACAGCTATATTATCAGTGCAGGCACTTAGAACAGAGACTCAGGTACTGATGGACATTGCCAATCTTATATAACAACAAAACGATAAGTTATATGTCTCTCTATTGTAAATTTAACTTTACTGTAGTTGAAAACAGAGATAAGACTTGGACTTTGATAGTAATAAGAAAAATGAAAGAGACCGAAAGCCAAATTATCAGAGTTTTTGCTTTTGGTTGTTTGATATGCGGTATTTTAAAAAAATACACCTTTGCCTTCAAGAGCATACTGTAACTCAAGTTCAAAATTTATAAAAGCAAATAGAAACATATTAAATGGCTTGGTAACGTCTGCCCCCTACTGGCCAATTTACAAAGTGAAAAGGAGGCTGAAGGTTGCATTTGGAAGCTTGAATAAAAACTGCTAAGGTTTCTAATTCTTTTTTTTTTTTTTTAAGGTTTCTAATTCTTAAAAAAGCTGTCACAACAGACAAATTTTCAAATCTGTGATCTTTTTAAAGGTACACAACATTTAAATAGAAGATAATTTTCTCCTGGTGTTGAAGATGTGGTAGTACTTTGGAAATGCTGTGGTCTGCATTCTCTAATGTTTCTGGCATTATATTAAACTTATTATTTATGCATATTTGCATTTTAAGCTAACATTAATATGTCCTACTTTAGTATTTTTGCTAACCTGCAGGACAGAAATTTGAATATATAATACTTAAGGCTTACGGTGATCAATGAACACACAAAATGGGTACTTTTGCCTTTTGCTTTTCATAAATGTGATCCCCAATGACATTATTTTTGGATAATGAAGTCTTGAACCCACTTATACAGGAATTAATTTGTATAGATAAATCACAGTTGTGGGGACCAGGAGAAACATTATGCTTCAAGTGCCATGTTCTCTCAATTTTAATTTCTATTTGATTTAGGATTATTACATATGACTCAAGAGTTTGCAAATTAGTTACTATAGCAAATTGCTACAAAAGCATGAAAATATGCTTCATTTCCATGCCAATGCTGCCTTCATAGAGATTTACGGTGGATTCCTTTCAGCTGCATAATATTGAGTCCAACCCTTTCTTAGGATGGTTTTCCTAATCTGGACATATTCGATCTCAAACCCTAAAATAAGTGCTCAACTGAATGACTTCCTCCTCTTCACTGCTCTGTGCATCTTCCTGTCTCCATGGCTTTGTTCATACTTTGGGGGCAGTTAATTTCTATTTGCTTTGTCTTCTCATCTGGTAAATGGGGATACTTTACCTACACTGATTATTTTGAAGATTAAATGAGAAAGTATATATAAATTACTTTTTTGAAAAGCATCTGAAACACAGTAGGCACTAAATAACTGCCTTTAACCATTATCCATTTTTCCCTGACCTTCTACAATATTCCTCCTCCATTCCCATGTACCACCTACCAATAAAGAATTTTCTCTGCCATTGGCATTCTGCTGACTCTTTGTAGATACCACTCAAGCATCATGACACTCTCTGTGAATTATCTCACTGCATTACTGTGTACGTGGCACACAGCTTCTTGTGGGCAGGAGTCCAAATAGTATAGTTTCTGTGCATAGTAGATGCCCAAGAAAATTTTGGGAGACTAAATGAAGTGATTAGAAAACACATGAAGGATGATAGGATGTGAACCCAATTCATTTAATACCAACTGAGAACAATCACAAAAAACTATTTTTAAGTATAGGAAACTAAAGTAGGAAAAGGCAAAGAAAGGCAGAGCTGAAGCCATTACTCCTTTTAATAGTCAGTCTTAACGGCTATTTGCATTCATTAGACTCCAGCAGAAAATAGAAAGAACTCCAGGTCATTTAAGTAATGTAATTTAATGTAGAAATTTGGCTATGCAAGTGATGGAAAGGCGAGAGGTCAAATGAAGGACAGAGAAGCAAACCATAGGTTAGCCAAGTATGGGAGATGAAACTTTACCTCTACCCATATGAAGTGTTTTTAGCTGGGGCTCTTTAACAAAAGTCAGACTGGCAAGAGAAAAACTGTTTATTAACACATGCACTGTGCACGTCATGAGGGAGAAACTTCAGTGAGTAACTCCAAGCTGTGGCTTAGAAAAAGATATATACACCCTATGTTCATTGCAGCATTATTTATAATAGCCAAGATATGGCAGCAACCGAAGTGCCCATCAGTGGATAAATGGAGAAAAAAATAGATACAACAGAATATTACTCAGCCACAAAAAGAATGAAATTTTGCTATTTGCAACAATGTGGTAATAGAGGCTATTATGTTAACTGAAAGAAGTCAGACAGAGAAAGACAAATACCATATGATTTCACTTATATGTGGAATCTAAAAACAAAACAAGGGTGCCTGGGTGGGTCAATTGGTTAAACATCCAACTGTTGATTTTGGTTCAAGTCATGCTCTCAGGGTCCTAGGACTGAGCTCCGTGTCTTTGGACTCCATGCTCAGCAGGGAGTCTGCTCCAGGATTCTCTCTCTCCTTCTCCCTCTGCCCCTTCCCCAACCTCTGAAATAAATAAATAAATTTTTTTTTTCCCCAAGATTTTATTTATTTATTTGACAGAGAGAGAGAGATCACAAGTAGGCAGAGAGGCAGGCAGAGAGAGAGGGGGAAGCAGGCTCCCCGCTGAGCAGAGAGCCCCATGCGGGGCTTGATCCTAGGACCCTGAGATAATTACCCGAGCCGAAGGCAGAGGCTTTAACCCACGGAGCCCCCCAGGCGCCCCCCAGTTTTCTTTTGATTCCGATTCATTCTGCATGTAGGCGGCAGATTAATTTTTGTGAAGCTTCAGTTTGGTTCTATGACTACTTTTTATAGAAGCAGAGGCTTTAACCCACTGAGCCACTCAAGTGCCCCAAATGAATAAATCTTTAAAAAAATATAAACAAAACAAATGACCAAACAAACAAATCAGAAACAGACTCAAATATAGAGAACTAACTGATGATCAGAGGGGTTGGGCATAGGAAGCGGACGAATAAGTAAAGGGGATTAAGTGGTACAAACTTTCAGTTATAAGATAAATGGATTGTGGGGATGAAAATTACAGCATAGGCAGCTGGGTGGTTCAGTCCGTTAAGCGTCTGCCTTCGGCTCAGGTCATGATCCCAGGGTCCTGGGATCGAGCCCCGCATCGGGCTCCCTGATTGGTGGGAAGCCAGCTTCTCCCTCTCCCACTCCCCCTGCTTGTGTTCTCTCTCTCGATGTCTCTCCCTCTGTCAAATAAATAAATATAATCTTTAAAAAAACAGAAAGAAAAGTATGACATGGGGAATATAGTAACACTGTAATAACATTGTATGGTGATATATGGTGACTTGAGGTGAGCATTGTGTAATGTACAGAATTATTGAATTGCTATTTTGTACACCTGAAACATATATAACATTGTATGTCAACTGCAAAAAAACAAAACAAAAAACAAAAAACACCCAAAGTTGTGGCTTACAACGCCAGCTTATGTAACATCTTCAACAAAGAACAATAAATTTGTAGGGAAATGACAGGATGAGGAGAGCAGCTTTAGGCTTCCAAGGATGGCAAGCTGTGGGATGGGAAATACATGGGAGGGCACTCATCGAGGAAGGCTTGTTTGCACATTGCTCTGGTGCCGTCTCTGGGTTGATAGGAGTCTGTCTCCAATAAAGGGAGAATTTATAGCTTACCTTTAGGCAGAAAAGGGGTGGATAAGGAGAGCTTTTCTTGAGTTTCCTGCTTCTTATTTGGTTTTAGCTCAAAATAATGTTTATGTCCAAGAGGCATATTTTGGGGTGACGTATTCTAATTTCCTTCAGCTGAAACAGGAAGCCGCTCTCACCCTCAGGGCGGAAAGCACAATGTGACAAGATAGAGTTCCCAGGACCAAGAGGCCAAAGCTCTTCGGAGGAAGCTAACCGAAGTGGGAGTTTCCTTGTGACAAGTGACACTGCTCTGGGTGGGGCTATCCCATGGAAGCTAGAGCCAGGAAGAGAACGCTTCCGCTGCCAGAGATCATGCCCAAGAGTAAGAGAGGAGCCCAACATCTCGCATGTCTGCCCTCCCATCTCTAGCGGGTACCTCCCACTGGCCAGACCCAGACATAGATCCACTGAGGTGGGAGCCTGGAGAAAGCAGCCTGCAGAAGTGGGCTTTTCTTTTCTTTTCTTTTCTTTTTTCTTTTCTTTTTAAAGATTATTTATTCATTTGAATGAGAGAGCACAAAGGGAGAATGAGAGGGAGAAGCAGACCCCCACTGAGCAGAGAGCCTGATGCAGGACTCGATCCCAGGACCCTGAGACTACGACCTGAGCCGAAGGGAGACGCTTCACCGACTGAGCGCCCAGATGCCCAGAAGTGGGCTTTTCTGTGACACTGGGTGGAACCCGGTGCCTGTCTGAGGAACAGACCCAGAGGCAAAGGTGCAGCGGACCATCCCATAACCTCTTTTCTTCCCTACGACTTACATTGTGAACTCTGGTCTTCTCTCTATTCCTAAACACAGGATAAATGTTCATGCCTTCACTGCAGCACAGTGTGCAGTCTCTATGTTTCTTCCCGTTGGAATTTAACAAATTGTTCAAAGCCCAATTGGATCGCATTTTATAACCTTTCTCATGCTATCAGTTACATAGAGTATCACACTGGTACTTTATAGTACTTTAGTTATATTTCTGTAACAATAATTTTTGCTTTACAGTATGGTGACTTGTATATGTAGCCTCCTCTCCTAATATTAAAAATACTTGTGGCTAATGCTTGACTAAAAAGCTCCCCTGATTCAACACTCTCTTTGATGCCAAAATGTGTGGACTACGAGTTGTGTCCATAGGGCATTACCTGAGTGGTTTGCCTCCATCCACAGCCCAGGAACTATGGCACCAAGGTGCACTTCTATTAGTTCAAGATGACAGGAAAAGAGCTTTCTTCCTGGGGTATGGGGAGGCTGAAGCTACAGTGGATGTCAAGATTTTGCTCTCTCTTTCGGAGAATCCATTGTTGGATTGTAGTTAGAAAAATAAGTACGTTAAATTTTTTTTTAAAGATTTTATTTATTCATTTGAGAGAGAGACAGAGAGCACACAAGCAGGGGGAGAGGGAGAAGGAGAGCCAGCCGGGAGCCCAAAGTGGGGCTCGATCCCAGGACCCAGAGATCATGACCCAAGGCGAAGGCAGATGCTCAATCATCTGAGCCATTCAGGCACCCTGGTACATCGAATCTTTTTAAAGACTGTTTTTTTTTTTCTTCCAAATACAGAGAAGATATCTATCTCTTTTTCAAGACAAGGCTCCAGAGGGTGAGAAAATTATGGTCTGTATGTTTTTCCTTTCCAAGTGGTATGGGGACTGATTTATTAACACCAGTATCAGGGTTGGTCACTATTTGCGGATGTACCTTCAAACTATGTATTTTCCAATGTCTCATACTATGAATTTTTCAGTACTCTGTGAAGAGATAATTCACCTGTTTGACAACATTCTCTATTAAGCATACACATGCCATGGACTGTGCAAATGTTTCAGGAGGGTTAATTCCGCACAAAGTTTGGTTATGGTGATCCCTGGAATGGAGATTGGGGCTATCAAGGGCCTTCGGGGTGTGGATTGGGGCTATCAAGAGCCCAGTTTGGATTAAAATGATACCATCTAACTGAATCATAGCAATGCCAAGGGCATGCATTTTAACAGATAGGCCTTAGTTAGTCATTCCAAGATCTCAGTATCTAGAAACTTGCAACTATTTTGTGATCCCCACAGACTTGCGATATTCCCCAAAGTGTCAGACTACGGATTTTTGAGACTCCCTCCTGTACTGTTCTAATTTTGCTTCTTTTCCAGGCATATTTTGTTTTTAAAACATTGAGCACTCATCTGGGCTACATTTTCTATGCATTCCATATTTCTATGCATGGAAAATATGCTTATCCTGAAAATCATGTAAATCGTAAGTTACAAGAATGGACTCTTATTCATATCCAAGTAAATTGATTCCTTCCATCCTTCAAGATTATTATTCATGAGATTCTCTACAGTGCAGAGTATTGTTCCAGATTCTAGAGTCTGAGGAGGTAACATTAAAATGGGACTTTGGAAGCAGGGATTCAACATTTTGCTCTATCATTAAGTAGTTCTGTGATTTGAGGTTAATTTCTTTACTTCTGTAAGATTTAGTTTATTTGTAAAATTAGGAGCTTGGACTTCACAAGATTAGTTCTAAGCTCTTTTCCAGCTCTGAAATTCTATGATATTATGATTTAAATATTTGCATATATGGGGCAGGCAGCTGAAACTCTATGAAGTACACACCTCTGACACATGAGGTCCTAAGTGATATAACCTGATTTTGCAAGTATCTTTGATGAGCGAGTGGTGGGAGAAATACAGGAGGACACTGGCAACCTGTAGGTTACAGATCATCTTTTATCTCACCTTTCCCTAGTTTTCTATTCAAAACCAGTTTTATCACAATTTGCAGCTAAGTAGAATCAAAGTAGGACATAAAAATCAACTCGTGTTTATTCTGTTTTCATAGATCATTTAAAATTACCAAATGATGTGCCAAGGATCTGTAATTGGTCCCAGTGTGTCATTTGTGGGCTCAGATGACGAGATTGTCTAGAGAAGTGAGAATATAATTTCATTACTCCAGGCAGGTGAAGTCTGTGCAGACAGGAAGAGACAAGCTCATAATCCACAGTGAAGCCTGGGCAGTGGGGAGGGCAGGAGAGTGACAGACGGAGCAGATAGGAAGGAACAGGCAGATCGGGGGAGCAAGGACCTGAGAGGCTGGGAACACGTCTGCGCTGGAAAAGAATCATGGGAATGCAGGCCCTGGGAGCTTCAACAGTGATCGTTGATCAGGATGATGGCTAGGGGGCTCTGCTCAGCTGCACATTTCATGTTTTCTCTTTTTTGCCATTAGTCACAAAATGAATCAGTTGCATAAGAGCCAGTATCAGTCGTAAAACGACAACTCATTAACTGTTATTTTCCCTGCACAACATTTATTATTGTTGTTTTCCCTTAATGCCAGTTATTATAAATACCTTGCAAAAATTTAGAATAATATGCAGGATTATAAGAGAAAGACTCACAAGGGCTGATTGTAACCCGTGCACTCTTTTCAGTCGTCATTTATTAATTTATAGGATGCTTCGGAGTGATCGAATCCCCTCACCGAAATCAAAGATTAAGGACAGCCAG
The DNA here is from genome assembly GCA_028534135.1 of Potos flavus. Classification (NCBI taxonomy): domain Eukaryota; kingdom Metazoa; phylum Chordata; class Mammalia; order Carnivora; family Procyonidae; genus Potos; species Potos flavus. The sequence continues at coordinate 107,962,414 of CM052900.1, read as the reverse complement.
ACTACGCTTAAAATATCTAAAGAAGTAAGTTGTTTACTTTCTTCTTCCCAGGTGCCTGCCCCAAAGTGCCTGGATATGCAAACAGGTGGAGAATCAGGCAGCTTCTTGGCTCTATAAGTCACCGGTGACACCTGCTGTGACATTTCTGAGAGTTCTTTCTGAAACTGACCCATGATGAAGGGCTCCACCTGGGCTCAAATGGGCGACCTGCTAGTCTGCTGTGGTGCTTCCTGGCTGGAGCAGGAGAAACACATCAGAAAGGGCACTCACGCTTAATGTTCAGTGGATTTTCAATCCAAGTTCCAAGGTCATTCAACAGGAAAAGATTGCCTTTTCAAAAATAGTGCTGGAACAAATAGATAAATAAATGCAGGGAGAAGAAAGAAATTCCAACCCTTAACCCACCCCATGTATGAAAGTTAACCCCAAATGGGCCATAAAGTTAAATGTAAGAGCTTAAATTATTTAAGAAAGCTTAAACGAAAATCTTTATGATACTGGATTAGACAAAGATTTCCTAAACAGGACACAAAACCCGCATAAAACAAAAATTGAAAAATGGACTAATGAGGGGTGCCTGGGTGGCTCAGTCAGTTAAGCATCTGCCTTCGGCTCAGGTCATGAACCCAGGGTCCTGGGATCGAGTCCCACTTTGGGCTCACTGCTTGGCGGGGAGCCTGCTTCTCCCTCTCCCGCTGCTGCTCCCCTGCTTGTGCTCTCTCTCTCTCTAATAAATAAATAAAATCTTTAAAAAAAAAGAATTATAAGGAAAATGGACTAGAAAAATTAAAAATGTTTTCTGTTTGAAATATCTATGTCCGCAAGGAGCTGAGAGCCAAGAAAATAAGCTAAGACCTCATCCAGAGCATATAAAGAACTCTTACTCAAAGATAAAAAAATTTTCAATGGGCAAAGGATTTGAAGAGATACTTCACAAAAGTGGCCAATGACATCACAAAGGATGACAAACACCAGCAGTCAACAGGGAAATGTAATAGAAAACACTGCATTGTCTCTAACATCATATAGCAAGGCCTGCTTTTAAGAAATTAACATTACACTGAAGCCTTCTACTTCCGAATTTGGGAAAATAAGCATTCTATGGTTACTGAGAAGCAGCAAGCAATAGTGAAGAGAGATAGAAGTAATTGGGTTCTGAGTACTTTGTCATAGAGCTCGGTATCTGCATGGAAATATAATAAAAGGGACAAAAAAAGAGTATCCAATGGCATTTCAGTCATGAGTAGTCATCACAGCTTCATACTCTCTCAGTGGCATTTCACCTGCCAAAGATCTCCTTGGGACCAAATTCCATTCTCATGTAGGTCATAGTTTGGAGTCTTCTGTGTCACATAATTGTATTATCTCTACTATCACAAAGTGAATCCCTTTGACACTCAGTGAAAATATAATATACTTTATATTGTAAAGACATCTCTCAGGATTTCCAGCCTAAGGTCACTTTTTCTTGGAATGAAACAGACAGCTTTATCATTTGGCAATCCTAGTAGCAAAAGTCTTGAGACTATTATTTACTTAAAAAAAAGAAGTGCCACTTCTGGGTTTAAGGGAGTAGCTTGCATCAGAGCAAACTTCCTGTCTTGAAACAAACAATAAACACTGGATACAATAAAAAAAATCGATAAGTAAAAACGTCTATTTAAAAGCACTGGAAAAAAAAAATAAATAAAAGCACTGGAAGGGAACCAAGGCAACCAGAAATAAAAAAGAAAAAGAACACTGAGGTAAGCTTCTCTTCCTCTGCAACTTTTGCCCTTGAGGCACTTGCTGATGAACAGTTTGAAGGTCAAAATCTAAATACAAGAGACTTAAAGCTTGTTGTAATCTCACCAAGCTAGTGATGTAAAATAGAAGTTTAGAGATACCCAGGAACCCCTGACTTCACTGGCAAGGTTCTGAAGAAAAGGGAACCATGGAGAAGTGAAGCCATTTTTCCAGTTGGCTTTTGCCCTTTTATGCTATAAAATGAGTAAGGATCCTACTTTGAAGAACCTCAGCTTGTTTTCTGTGTGGAAATACTTGGAGCTTCCCAACTCTTTGTTCAGAATTAGCCTCCAGAGACCACCACAGGGGGAAATTTCCAGTACAAGCCCTTCCCTTTCTTTTGTGTGTAGTTCAAGGTGAACTAACCCACCATGTAAACAATAAAAGAAACCCAAGAGTCTTGAGATCAGCATCTGATGAAGAAAGGATTAAATGTATGAAGACGAAAGAACAATGGATTTTGAGAAGTGAGGGGCTGGCTGCATCGGTTCTCACGTTTTTTTTGGTTTTTGTTTTTGTTTTTTCTTCTGGAAACTGGTTCCTGGGTATCTCAGGCTGTAGAGACCACCAAAGGTGTCATAGCACCTCACCCTCTCACCAAAGTGACTTAAGGGCCGGAGTTAGCAAACTTTTTCAGTAGAGGCTGGTTTAGTCAATATTTTCAGTTTTTTCCGTCACCTAGTCTCTGTTGCCGCTAGTCCGCTCTGCTGTTGTCGCAGGAACGCAGCCAGAGACGAAAAGTAAATAATGAGAATGGGTTGTGTCCCAATACAATTTTATTTATGGACACTGAAATTTAAACAAATTTCATCTCATTTTCTTGCATCATGAGTTACTACTTCCTTTTGATAGCTTTATTTTTTTCACCTTTTAAAATCTTAGAAAAAAAAGGTGATGGGGATTAAGGAGAATACTTGTGGTGATGAGCACTGGGTGTTGTGTGCAAGTGTTGAATCACTAGATTGTGCACCCGAAACTGAGATTACGCTGTATGTTAACTAACTGGAATTTAAACAAAAACTTAAAATAAGTAAACAAAATATTAAAAAAAATCCCCATTCTTCACAGGCTGTACGAACACAGGTGGTGGGTACATTGGACCCATGGCTATAGTCTTCTGATCTCTGTCTTAGGGTCTCAAGTCCTCCCTGATATTCAGGATCCTCAGGAGATTCTGTACTCTTTCTCTGTAATGAAGGCATTATGGTCGTACAGAATTTCGGGGAAATACTCTGAGGACAATCTGTTCCTGGAGTCGACTTTAGCTGCTCACTAGCCACATCGAGGAAGAGAAGATGGCTTGTTAGTTTCATGGTTATTCTCAGCAGTGGCTCTGGAAATAACTTGCTTGGTTTTTCTCCTTCAGAGTAACAGGCTCGAAACATGAATGAGAAATCATTCAGTGTGACGCGCTGTACTGTCGAGAAGGTAATGTGGAGTGAGACGGGATTTTTGTTTTTGTCGTTGCTGAAATCCTACATTTGTTAATGAATGGCTTCTATTTATGAACAGGTGTAAGATCACTAGATTTCTGCACACATTTGGCGGGAACCATCAGTAAGGAGGCGAGTGACTGGCTGTCTGGCCGAAACCACATTAAAAATACTGACATGTATCTTTTCTTTATGAGTCAAGCCAGAGAACAGTCTGATAAATGTGAAAATTAAAAAAGACAGATGAAATGGCAGTAAGATAATAAGGACATATGATAGTACGCATCTAGCTATAAGATTGTTGTAGTTCAGAGATTTATACTAAAGTGGAAAAAAGAAAAAAAGCCCAACCAGAAATCTATCCTGAAGAGTATAAGTTTATGCAAATCTTTTTAGTGCAAATGGGAAAATGTTAGAAATGAATTTTAGGTGGACATAAGGATACCCCATTCCAAGGCAAGTTTCCAGTTTTGGAAAAGAAAATCAAACCTGGTGTTTATAGCAAATTTGGGAAATGGTTTTCTCGCCTCTATCAAAAACGGCTCCTGTTTTTCCCTGAGAGGGTACTTCCAATAAGTCCGCGGCATTTTGCTGGCGTAGAGAAAGGTTAGGGTGGAATGGACTAAGACAACAGCAAGAGGCTGCTTCAGGGAGGGTGTCTTTGGCAAGAAATGGAGTATTTGAATGAAAAGACTCTCGGTACCGGTACCGGCTCTCAAATGACGGTAGACTTGTCCTAGCCCAGCGGCAAATGAGTCTGTATCACAAAGGCCATTAATCGAAAGGACCAGTAGATGGCATAAATAAGTCAGGGTAGACTCAGAGGCTCACGGAAAGGAAAAGGACATTCTGGCAGCTCCTTACTTTTGTGTCTAATGCTTCCGTCTGAGCTGGCACTATTTGCCTCTCGGATCCTAGCACTCTGAGCTGTTGTTGTGACTTTAGTTCACATTCAAGAACGCTCCCACAAACACATCCTGAGGTACTTAGGACCAAAAAGTCAATGAAATGGTGAGATCAAGAGAATTATATTTACCAGCATTATTTTCCTATACCCCCATGCTCTTTTTTCCTTTCTAATCCCTTCTTTCCTTATTCCTTCGTCCCTCCCTCCTTCCCTCCCTCCCTGCCTTTATGCCTCAGGTGCAAATAGGTGAGCCCCTTATACTCTGCTCACCATAATCACCAGTTGTAAGACCCTCTCATTTTTAAACTTTTCCCTTCTCTTGCTGGACTTCCAAACAGGTGTCCCCCATACGCATTCACGTGCGTGTATTTGAGATCTACTCTTTTTTTTTTAAAATATTTTATTTATTTATTTGACAGACAGAGAGAGATCACAAGTAGGCAGAGAGGCAGGCAGAGGGAGAGGGGGAAGCAGGTCCCTGCTGATCAGAGAGCCCGATGCGGGGCTCGATCCCAGGACCCTGAGATCATGACCTGAGCCGAAGGCAGAGGCTTTAACCCACTGAGCCACCCTGGCACCCCGAGATCTACTCTTGAGAGCATATGCACATGGGTGACATATGTAGTGTTTTGTACATGTTTATATTCTTAATTTTCACAAATGGCATTATTTTATTGATTTTTTCTCATTTTTTCCCCTGAACATTCGGTTTCTGAGAAACATTCAAGTTGCTGTTACTTCTAATTGCCATCTATGAATATTCCATGGTGTGCACCTACTACATTTTAATTGGATATTCCTTTAGTGATGGACAAAGCTAGGCCCCAATTATTTAGGGGTTATCTTTTATTTGTATCTTTCCTTTTCTTAGCACATAATCAGATTTTAGGAAAAAACAACATTTTGTCAAATGGCTTCTAAAAACATGATAAACAGTGAATCAGGCTGAGAAAGCAAGCTGTGTGTTTTAGAAAAGCACTCTGAATCCAGCACAGATCTGCTCTGCTTCTTTAATGCCACTACGAGAAGGAATTTCTGATTCTCAGTATTCCTAATTTTTACATTTTCTACTAAGCATAAGGAGGAAAATCAAGGAGATATTTATGTTCATTCCATTCTTAAGTTTATTTTCTCTTGTTCTAACAGTGGAATCTGAAGAGAGAACAAAAGCGAGAATGTCCTAAAATTAAAATAACTAGTTAGTGGTTTTTTTTTTTTTAAGATTTTATTTATTTATTTATTTGACAGAGAGAGAGAGAGATCACAAGTAGGCAGAGAGGCAGGCAGAGAGAGAGGGGGAAGCAGGCTCCCCACTGAGCAGAGAGCCTGATGCGGGACTTGATCCCAGGACCTTGAGATCATGACCTGAGCCGAAGGCAGAGGCTTTAACACACTGAGCCACCTAGGCGCCCCCGGTTAGTGTTTTATAACCAACATCACAGCTATTTCTCACCTGACTCCTCTCTACCTACATACATAATACTTTTTATGGAAAATGCCTATGTGCTCTGCAACATTAAACACCAGTAAAATATTTATGCCACACGGATGGGCAATATGGTAGGGTGGAAAGACGGTATTTTTTGGTGTAGACCAGGAGTGTCAAACTTTTTCTATAAAGGCTGCTATGGATGAATTGTGTGTCTTAAAAATCTGTGAAGCCCTAACTCCCCATGTGACTATACTAAAGATAGAGTACTTAAGAAGGTTATTGTTAGGGGCGCCTGGGTGGCTCAGTGGGTTAAAACCTCTGCCTTCGGCTCAGGTCATGATCTCAGGGTTCAGGGATCGAGCCCCGCGTCGGGCTCTCTGCTCAGCAGGGAGCCTGCTTCCCCCTCTCCCTCTGCCTGCCTCTCTGCCTACTTGTGGTCTCTCTCTCTGTCTGTCAAATAAATAAATAAATAAAATCTTTAAAATAAAAATAAAAACTTAAAAAAAAGGTTATTGTTAAATGACGTCATGAGAACAGAGTCCTGATTCACCAGAATTGGCACCTTTATAAGAAGAGGAGGTGACACTAGCGCTCTCTCTCAACCATGTGAAGACGTGGCAGGAAGGCCACCTTCTGCAAGCCAGTTGTAGGCTCTCACCGAAACCTGACCTGCTGCCGCTCTGATCCCAGCCTTCCGGCCTCCCACCCACTCTACAGTATTTTGTTAGGGCGGCCCGAGCTGACTAATGCAAAAGCCCAGATGGTAAATATTTTAGGCTTGTGCACCAGGATCAGCATTACAAAGCTTATTCTGGAATGCCTTTCAGAGAAGGTGACAGTTGGCTGAGAAATCAATCTTGAGCAGGATATTATGCAAAATTCAAGGTGTTCCTGGCAGAGCAAACAGTAGGTGAGAAGTTCTCAAGGTGGTGGAGGTGGTATCCAGCTGGTGGGGGGCAAGGTGTGCTCAGGACCACAATGGACCCAGTGTGTCTGGCTTAGAGTGTGAAAGTATGAGACTGTGGAAAAAAGGAAAGAGAACGAGGAGGGTCAAGTCATGGTGAGAGGATGGAAAGAAATTTGGATTTTCTCATAAGGGTTGAGGGAAGATTTTAAGTGTCTGTACGTGTGTTCTGTGTTTAACTTTGTATTTCTTTTGGACACTTTAAAGCCTGGGAGTAACTTGATCTGATTTATTTTATTTATTTATTTTTTAAATCGCTTTGGTTATTAAATGGAATAGAACGTGGGTGCCTAGTTGGGAGTCATTTGTAAACCTGTAACATTGGTGCTGGAAAGAGTGGGTAGATTTCAGGTCTTATTTCCATGCGGAATCATCAGGATGTGTGGATGGGTTACAAATGGAAAGCAAGAAAAGGACAGGATGACACACCGTGTTTTGGTTTCAACAGCTCTAACAAAACTGGTGCAAATCGCTAAGATGGAAAAAATAGCGAAAGAAGAGTCTTTTCCTAAGGAGAGGGAGGCAAAAGTTTATTTTGGGAATGTGGCATGTAGGATGTTATTAGAAATCCATAGAATTTTGAGTAGGTAGTTATATGCACAAATCCACATCTCAGTTGAGAAGGTGGGTTGGCATGTGGTCTTCAGCATAGGGATGGAAGAAAAGCCACGAGACTGAATGAAAGTGCCCAGGGCGTCAGTGAGCAGGGGAAAGAAAGGAAGAGGGGCTCAAGACTGAGCCTTGGGACCTTTAGATGCTGAGCAGAGGAGGAGGAGGAGCCATCAAAGGGCACCAAGAAGAAGCTTCAGGGAAAGTAGGAAGAACATTTACCTCAGGATAGAAGTTATTGTAGAAATGAAGATCAGAGAGGATTTCAAGATGGAAAGGGAGGTTAGTTGTTTTGGATGTTGATGAGCAGTTACGAAGGATGAAGACTGAGCATGACCATTGGGTTGGTCAATGGTGGTTGTCCATGGAAGCGACCAGAGCAGTTTCTCTAACAGGAGGGGAGAGAAGCTCTAACGGAGAGTGTTGAGGAGAGAATAAGGGTATGGATTTGGAGGTTCAGAAGGAAAATAGAACCAGAACTGAACGTGCCTCATGAGACCTGAGACTGAAGCTGATCTCTGCCACTTACTACTTGAACCCTCTGGGAAAAATTACTTAATGTCTTTGAATCTCATTGTGTTTCTCTATAAACTGAGTGTAAAACAGCACACACAGATTTCTCATGAGGATTGAATGAAATAATGCAGGAAAGTGCAAAATGCACACGATAGGTACTTTACAAGTACCATTGACTTTTCCTTCTCACATTCTAGTCATTCGATCTACCCTCTTCTTCAAGAAATGAAGGTCTCCAATGCAGACAGTCACAGCTGGCTCTTCCAAGTGCCAGGGAATTCTGGTGTTGTGAATACTAAAACTCCTAAAAAAAAATTTTGCTGCTCTGGTTTCCTCTCCTGTGCATGATGTGCACTAAGCATAAAGACCTCCATCTCAGTTCCTGGAGGCCACCCATATGGGAGAGCAAGAGGATGTTTGCACCAGATCCTGAAAACTCTCCTTGGGATCTGTCGAATGTTCCTAATCTGAGGTCCAGCCACATCTAAGGTGTATGTGCCTAGGGACCGAGTAATGAGAGAACATTTATAAGCCAAAGATGATGCACTTTCCCCTAGAAAAGCAAGATTTGGTGCCGAGAGGTTCTAGGAGCCCCGTTGTGTGTTCCTATTTAATTGCATTGCACGTGCACTTACACCCATAATAGAAAAATGGGCTGAAGGAGACTTTGAATGGTTTCCCTCCATCTTCAACAGTATTTCTTCCCCCAGGAGATTTCAGTTTCATAGCAGGCCACACTGGTACCCACAATCAAAGGAAAGTGAGTTATTCCAACTGAGAGACTTGTCACATTCAACTTGCCTTCTTTTAAGCATGTGTCCTTATTTCTGTCTACTTCCCCATCCCTGCACCTGTCACTAGGAAAAAAATAGTCTCCTTAAGCTTCATAATTAAAAAATGCTTTACTGATTAAAATATTTGTTTATGTAATAACAATAATAATAACTAATTACATCCAGCTTGATGAGTTTTATATCACGTTTCAGCCAAGTAGGGCTCAAAACAGCTGAGCTATTAAATCCTGATAAGTGATAATGGAAAAGACTGCTCAGCCTTAACTATAGTGAAGCTACCAGCAGCGCTATAATTATAATTTCCTCTTTCATTAAGGGCCATAATTTGCCATTGATTTTTATGTAAAACCCCATCGACTTCAATGGAAATTCCTTACGTATAGCAAAGGGAAAATATGGCTTTTGTTATTTCCTTGAATGTTCCTAAAACATTTAAACTCTAATTCTTTACAGTGTGATGGGGTCATCCTATTCTATTTTATTTTCTGTAAAAAGCGTACATAAAGCTTCTACAATTCTGCTTTGAATGTTTATCGCTTTTGGAAAAATTTGGTATAGGATCATAATTCCAAGAGAACTATAACACAAGTCGTGTCTGAGATTTGATATAAGTTCAAGAGAACAATTGTCATAGAATCTACAGAATCCCTTTACTTATACTTCGTCCCCATTTCACCGTTATATTGTTGTTTTTGTTTATTTGTGTGTGTGTGTGTGTGCGTGTGTGTGTGTTGATAGTGTCTGAAGTCTGTGAACTTCCTGAGATATGTTTGCATGGGATATGAGATATGCTAAGGAGGTGAATTCCCTTTTCCTCCCAAATATCCACTCATCATTCCAGTCACCCAACCTCCCACACTCTCCACCTCCTTCTCCACTTATGAACACGGTCTCTTGCACCTAGATGTCTTCTATTAAGGGCACAACCACATTTATTGTCAGGCCAGCATTGACTTGCCACTAAAGCAGTAGAGCTGGAAAATGGTAACTTACTAAATCTCTTATCAGTATTCCACATGTCTTCCTCCCTCCCTCACCCCTTCTCCCTCCCTTTCCTTCCTTCCTTCCTTCTTCCTTCCTTCCTTCCTTTCTTCCTTCCTTCCTTCCTTCCTTCCTTCCTTCCTTCCTTCCTTCCTTCCTTCCTTCCTTCCTTCCTTCCTTCCTTCCTTCCTTCCTTCCTTCCTTTTTTCCCTTTTCTTTTCCCCTGCTAAGGGCTTGATGTTCCCTAATGAGAAGTTTGGACACCTCCATCTTGTTAGTTAAAGCAAAAGCATGAGTAATTTTCATGTGGGAGGTAGCACCCAACTCCTACCCTGAGCATCCCGTGAGAAGGTCCTGGGATGATGGTTGGCTGTGGATTCTACCTTTAGGAGTGGAGCTAACTCCAGGCCCATGCACAGTGTTGGGGGGGACATGAATCATGGTTCTCCTTTGCTTATGATTTTCTAAAACAAAGTATGCCCAAGCAGTTCAAGGTAAGTGTGGTTTCATGAGCATGCATCAGGTGTGCCTCAGAAGTTCAGCTCTGCCACTATCTCACCAGGTGAATAGGGACAAGTTACCCAGCCACGCTGGGCAAAGTTACTATTACAAGCTGAAGGTTAAAAATCAAATGACACTAGGTCCTGTATCATTGGTTATTGCTGCTTAACAAACCAATCCAAAATTCAGATATCGAACAATAATTTATTCCTGCCTATGTGCCCATGTGGATTATGGGGGGTAAATAGATCTAGGGTGAGTACAACTGGGTGCTTCTCCTTCAAACACCGGATCCAGCTGAAATTGCTTTGAAGGCCAAGCTCGGATCTGCTCTACCTGTGAAAATTCTGGGCCCAGGCTGAGGTGGCAGCAGCTAATCTGGGGAAGCTCTTCTTACAGTGATATCAAAGGCGCAAAGTAAAACCAGTCTCCCAAGCACCTGCCAAGGCTCATTTTGTGTCAGGTCTGCTAACATCCTCTTGGTCAAAGTAAGTTGTGGGATTTTTTTCTGAAGTCATGGTATAGTAGGGAAGTATATTTCTTCCATTGAGGTAGGGTAGAGAAGAAGAGTATTGTGAAAAATAAGATGATATGCAGAATTATTTTTTCTAGATATGTATGTTTCCATTTTATGTGTTGGTACTTCCAGAAAGGAGGGGTTCAACAGAATGCATTTAGGGGGCAATTTTTTTAATTGTGGAGATGAGGTTCTAGGGATAAAACCAAGCTTTGAAGTTACTAATCAAGTAAACACCATGAAAAACTTCCTTATGTTGATTTTACTGTTTCTTTCTTTAAAGATATTATTTATTTATTTGACAGAGAGAGAGACAGCAAAAGAGGGAATACAAGCAGGAGTGGGAGAGGGAGAAGTAGGCTTCCCACCGAACAGGGAGCCCAATGTGGAGCCCGATGTGGGGCCCGATCCCAGGACACTGGGATTGTGACCTGAGCCGAAGGCTGACAATTAATGACTGAGCCACCCAGGTGCCCTATTGTTTCTGTCTTTAAAAAAAAATCCATCAATTGACTTGTTAATGTTTATGAGCTGGGTAAAACTCGAGGGGCAGTGCCGTTGGGGTCCAGAGACATACATGCTTGGCAAGAAATTTGAGGTAGAGTCTCTGAGGGAAACATTACTATCCCATTTTATGTAATGGTGTCTTTTTTTTTTTTTTTAAAGATTTTTATTTTATTTATTTGACAGAGAGAGAGAGATCACAAGCAGGCAGAGAGGCAGGCAGAGAGAGAGGGAAGCAGGCTCCCCGCTGAGCAGAGAGCCCGATGCGGGGCTCGATCCCAGGACCCTGAGATCATGACCTGAGCCGAAGGCAGAGGCTTTTAACCCACTGAGCCACCCAGGCGCCCCAGTAATGGTGTCTTATTAGAAATAGTAGCATAGCAGATATTAATTTGCACAGACTATATAATCATGTGTGCAAAAATATAACTTCGTTTTCCTGTAACTGAACTTAATTTCTGTGTCAAGCCATCTTCTCATCTGAAGGCAGGAAAGATGTTTAGTTCCCTCCTTACACTTGCAGGTACATTCAGTCAAATTCGGGGATTCCTCTTTGGGGAGGGATCATTTCAGGTTTAAACTAAAAGGAAATCGAGATTTTCTCCCTCCTCCTTATTCTCTTTGAGGATAATTCTCAGTCCCGGGGCAATGACCCAGCACTGTGGTGTCAGTGAACAGAGGGGCCTGCCCTCTGCCGGCATCTATTGAGGTCATCAGACCCCCTATTGGGCCTTCACGGGGTGTCATCCCTTTATGCCATCAGAGTTTGGAAGTCAAGTGTGTAATACTGGACTGTAGATAAATTCTGCCTTCCCAATTCTGAGAATCCTTGGGTGTACCTTGTTTCTGGAACCTCATGCCATACTGGAGATATGAAAAGCAAAAGCAAACAAAAAATGTTGGCAATTCTCAGCAAGCCGTCGGGGCATGCTGAAGCCCTGTGAGGAGGGCTTAGACGGTTTCTCGTGGGGACGTCTGTGTAGATGCTCTCTCTTCTCTCCTAGGCTATTCCTCGTGACTCCAGAAAGGTAATGAGTCACCTACCTTCCAGTCCTCAGATCCCTCAATTTATCTTGGCCCTCGATTATTCCTCCCCCCAGGGACTCTAAGGCTATGGGTGGGGCTTAGGCCAGTGGGCCACTAACTCAGGCTCCTTCTTCTCCAATTCTTCTTTCTTCCAAGCTTGGATAATCTTTATTAAATGGGCCACAGATGCCGAGGAAAGAGTTTTTTTCCCATGTTATTTTAAATATTTCTACTCTTTCCCATGAATTTACCAAACAACCTGGCTTTTTTTGATCTTTGAAGCCGAGAATGTGAGATCTTTCTTCACTAATCCTACTCCCCCTAGAGGTGATGAGCTGCCCTAAGGAAAGATGATCACTGGGCAAAAAAGGAAGGAAGAGGACAACATGCCAGTCAATATCTCCCTATATCATCCCATCTCAGCAGTCTTAGGAAATGAGAAAATTATACTTTAACAACAATCGTGGTTTGCAATGGTAAGACTCCTCAGTGTTTTCAAGCATTTTCACAACATCATCTCATTTAATTCTCACAGGTGGCTCTCTGGGCTGGAGCTGATTTGCAGCTGTGGAAGTGTGGCTGGGCTCTATTACTTAATGAGTTGCGTCTCCTGGGACTGTTGCTTTCACAGGGGCAGGAAATCTAGGTACCCATGCAGCTGGAGCCACCTTGGGGAAAATGCTGCATCTTTTCAAGCATAATCCTCTTTTCTTTTTTTTAATTCGTAAATTTGAAATTGCTAAATAGCAGTGGATATATATTGAGGCTTTGCGAGATGTACTAAAAGATGCTTCTATTCATAGGGATTTAGCTTCTCAGAAAACTTCAAGGATTCGACCTAAAAGGCAGAGCTATTTAAGTTCACAAGCCTACGATTCTGTCTTCTCCACTTTCCTCTTGCCCACTCTATTGGCTCCTAAAGTTGGGTGTCCTCAGTGAGCCTAAACCTAGGTTCAGCCTCTTGCATAAGTATAGAGACTAAAAAGCCTCCTAGGAAAAACTGAAAGAAAATTTTCACTTTGTACTGTAAATAATTATTAGGGCACAAGTCCATCTGATGTTCACAGAAAGGGAAGCAAAGTCATTCTCTTGTTATAGACTGGTGTCTGATAAAGCCTAATTCAAATCCTATCCCCATGATGATTTTAAACCATGTGACCTCAAGCAAGTAACCAAACTTTCTGTCGCTCAGTTCACTCATCTCTAAAACGAGAATAATAAAAACAACTACTTCATTGTTTTGTTATGATTAAGTGAATAAACAGAAGAGCTAGACCATTTGCAGGTTTAGAGAAAATATGGTTCTGTATTACTACGGTATAACTCCTCATATAGGAATTGGGACAATTTGTTTTTTCCCTTTCGTTCTTCCTTCCTTCCCCACCGCCTTCCTTTCTTTCTTCCTTCCCTCCCTTGTTCCCTCCTTTATTTGAAACTACCATTTTCTATCATTTTTCTGATCAATGAAGATTGTTTTGATTGGCCCAGTGTTCCACCACCGCCAAATACTACCGATATTTCTTAATTTTATTTCTATGTTTTATTTTTATTATTTATTTTTTTTACATTTTATTTACTTATTTGACAGAGAGAGAGATCACAAGAGGCAGAGAGGCAGGCAGAGAGAGAGAGTGGGAAGCAGGCTCCCCGATGAGCAGAGAGCCCAATGTGGGGCTTGATCCCAGGACCCTGAGACCATGACCTGAGCCGAAGGCAGAGGCTTTAACCCGCTGAACCACCCAGGCACCCCATATTTCTATATTTTAAAAATAACTTTTTTATTTTGGGATAATTTTAGACTTAGAGAAGTTTGTAAATATAGTAAAAAGGATGTCCCATATACCCATTACCCATTTTCCCTTAAAGTTAATGTCTTACCTAATCATGGGGCTTTTGTCTAAACTAAGAGATTAACATTGGTATATTACTGTTAACTAAACTAAAAACTCTATTTGGAGCCCACCAGTTTCTCCTTCAGTGTCATTTTTCTATGTCAGGATCCAATAAAAAATATTACATCGTATTTAGTTATTTCTATTTTTAAAAGAAAATATATATTCATAAAATGTAAATCTTGAGAAAAAATGAAACCAACCACCATTGATTTGTTTATAACACACTGATTTTGATAAATTAAGCAAAAGTGGCAAGAAATTAGAAAGTTTTGATTCTTAGGTCCCATTAATATGGCTGTATTCTGTATGTATAATGTCCTAACCCACTTTCGTATTTCTAAAATTGCTTGAGAAAATAAGTAGAGTGTGGCCAGAAACTCTGATTTTTTATTCAGTCAGGACCTTTTAAGGTAACGTCAGGAGAGATATGATATACATTACAAATGCCATTAATTATGTACAGTCATTTAAGTGCTCGGATTTTAGTTTAATTGGGATAAATGCTACTTAGTTTTAATTTGTGTGAGCATAAGAATAATACAAATAATATACAAATTATATTGTTAGATCATAGTTTGACATTCACTTAATTTTTATTACTTAAATGGTAAAGTTATTTAACTTTTTTTGCTTAAATTTGGTCATATAAAAATAAAGAGATTGATTTAGATGGTCTTGAAGGCCCAGTTAATCCTGGAAATCCCCTATGTTTTATTTTATTGTATGTTTTGAGTTATATTTTCCACATTTTATTTCATATTTAATTTCACGGTAAATCATGTGTGGCTTAAGTCTGCTAAATATTTTTCTTAAATTCTCTTGGAAAGGTAAGATTTTTTGGAGGTCTTAACACACTTTGAGAGCTATAGAGCATTTCATTTTTCAACGGATTAGACCATTTGGTTTCAATAGGTGCTGGTAAATTTAAGATTTGCTTTTTTAAGCCTTAAGAGGAACACTCTGCTCAGGGATAGATGAGGGAGTGTGGTTTGGAAATGATGCTTCTACACAAAGAAAACATGTACAGCTGACCTCAGAGTCTTACAAGAACCTCAGCAATGTCTCTGGGCCTCATCTTCTAGTCTCAGTGTAAATATCAAAGAGTGTCATTGAGAAACCACAGCTTTGGCTAGCCGAAGTTCAACCTCCTTCTGCACTTTACCCCATTTTTTCTTCTTTAACCATAAGTATTGTACTTGTGTTTTTAGGCAGGTCCCTTGGAAGCACCACTTATGTCTTACAAAGTATCATTTTTGGTCCACCATCCATCATCTTCCATAAAAGCCTGACGAACTTGAAGGTTTTAGTTGAGACCCTCCTCAGATTTGTATGTGACCTGGAAGTATATCACATAGAAATCTTCCAGGTGGACCTTTGACCTTTTGTCAAGTGCAGAGAGGGCTTGCTGTAGTCTTTTCAGGTATTCATTATGCCACTGAGTTTATTACATGAAATTTCTGTTTACATTTTGTTTGAGTTTTCAACTGGCTCTGGAGATAAAAATTGAGTCATGTTTTCCTGAGAGGGTGATGTATTCGAGAGTGATCCTCTGAGCTTGGAGAACTGTACTGCAGCATTTTAGAATCTGTCATCTATAAGGAGTATAAATCCTTCCACTTTTTTTGAAAAGTGGTTTTACAAATGAGTCTGGTGTTTGAGACTGAGTGCAGTTATGAAAATTACACTTCAGCTTCATTCTGGCTGGCTGGGATTCGTCTAAACATGTATATTTTTCTGCAATATGTCCCATATCTGAGAAGAAAGGTGAATAGCTATGATTGCTATCATAACAGAATATTTTTATAGTCTGTCTGTGAAACGGAAGTAGTTGTAAGTTAACTGATATTATAATACACTTGTTTGATGCATAGTGCGTGGTTAGATTCGGTCCCACAAGAAAGACTATTATCCATTTTACCATCCTTGTTGCTGAACATATTGCATGGGTTTTCTGTCACCAAACATGGTATCTAGTCGTGTTAGAGCGGCCTGCAAACCCTCTATCACACGGCAGAAAATCAGTATTTTCCACTGCCCTGGTACGTTCTCCTGTCAGTCAGTCCTCTGTAGGTTTCTCAATGTTCTTCAACTTCCTCTGGATTTTCTCAGCTCCATAGTTGGCTCACATCACTTCCTCCTTCTGGAACGTCCATGTCTGCCATCACAGCTCTGACGTCTCACCCATGGCTCAGGGTTCCGTTGACCTGCCACCTCCATGAAGCTTGCACAGTGTCCAGCGGGGCCCTGACAAATCGTGGCTATTGAACACGTGTTTGTGCTCTCCTTCCTTCATCTCTTTTGTCCAGTGTATCCTCCCAGTCCAAAGTACATTTTTCCTTTTCAAGTATTTTTGTAGCGGCAGAACAACTATTCTCCCAAGTTTAATTTTGTTTGTGTTTGCCTTCTTCCAGCCTAGAACACGCTTGCCGGGAGGAACCATCTTTGTTCATGGTCTCTCAGGGGGCCTGACGCTGAAGTCTTTGCTCTTCTCCCTGCACACAAACTTTCGTCCTTTGACAGCAGATTCATGCTGGTTTGTTTGGTCACCTCTTTGTATTTGGGTCAGTCCTGCGGGGCACAGCTCTTCTTCTATTAGATGGTAAGCTCCTTGAGAGCCGGTTTCATGCCTGAGTCATCCTTTTATCCTCGAAAGTACAAGGACAGTACCACATAGTGCTCATTAAATCCTTACAGAGTGAAAGAAATGGCCTGTTCAGCCAGTGCACAGGACCGTAGCATATTCCACAGTTCCATAGAAAATGACATTTACTGTCCACTTTTTAAAAGTTTTTATATTTATTTATTTATATTAATCTCTACTCCCAATATGGGGCTTGAACTCACGACCCCAAGATCAAGAGTCGCGTGTTCCTCTGACTGAGCCAGCCAGGTGCCCCTAACTGTCCACTTTTTAGAAGAGGAATATTAGATTAGAAACATTAGCAGAGGAATCATTAGATTAGAAACAGAGAGAGAATGGGTGGGGGGGTGGTCACGTAACTTAGATCACATTCTAAACCTGGATGGGAGGAGGCTGGTGATGTTGATAAGGTAGAGAAAAATTAGCAAAGATTTGAAATATTTAATTGTTTCAGAAAAATAGTGATAATCTTGTTATCATTGGTTTAAACTCTGTTTCTGAGTTGCATGTCAGTCGTGTTTATAATAGTTTTCCAGTCACTGAGGCTTTTCCTGTTTCCATTTTAGTGTGTCACAAAATTTAGGGCTCTTTAAAAGATCAAGAAGTGGGAACACCATGGGATAAACAGAAAAATTGGCTTCACTTATAATTTTTTTTTAAGATTTTATTTATTTGAGAGAGACTGGGAGAGAGAGAGCACAAGTGGGGGGAGAAGCAGACTCCCTGCTGAGCAAGGAGAACTATATGGGGCTCGATTCTAGGACCCCATGATCATGACCAGAGCAGAAGGCAGATGCTTAACCAAATGAGCCACCCAGGCACTCCTACTTATAATTTTCTATTTCTTTTTTTTTTTCTATTTCATTTTTTAAACTTAAAAAAATTTTTAGTCAATATATTTAAATTAAAAAAAAAAATCACCCATTTCTTCACCTCCCCACCCCTAGCTTCTTGCAACCACGAAGCTGTTCTTTATATTTATGAGATTAGGGTTTTTTTTTTGTGATTCCACATATAAGAGAGGCATATGGCATTTGTCTTTGTTTGACTTATTTCACTTAGCATAATGCCCTTGAGGCCCATCCGTGTTGTCACAAATGGCAAGATTTCACTCTTTTTAATGGCTGAATAATATTCCATTATATATATATATATGTATATATATATATATATATGACCACAGTTTATCCATTCATGCATCAATGGATACTGAAGTTGTTTCTGTATCCTGGCCTGTCGTAAGTAATGCTGCAGTGGACACGGGGGTGCATTTATCTTTTTGAATTAGTGTTTTTCTTTTCTTCAGATAAGTATCCAGAAGTAGAATTGCTAGATTATATGGTAGTTCTATTTTTAATATTTTGAGGAAATTTCATACTGTTTTTCATAGTAGTTGCACAAATTTACATTCCTGCCAACAGTATGCAAGGGTTTTTTTTCTCCACAGTCTTGCTAACACTAGTTATTTCTAATAACTATATTTATTCTAATAACTATATTTTGATAATACTATATTTTTGATAATAACCATTCTACCAGATGTGAGATGATATCTCATTGTGGGTTTGATTTGCATTTCCCTGATGATTAATGATGTTGTGCATCTTTTCATGTACTGGTTGGCCATGTGTATGTCTTCTTTGGAAAGATGTTTATTCATCTTCTGTGCATTTTTAATTGGATTTTTTTTTCTTTGCTTTTGAGTTGTACGCATTCTTTATATATTTTGGATATTAATCTCTTATCAGTTATTTGGTTCGCAAATATTTTCTTCTAGTCAGTAGGTTGCTTTTTCACTTTGTTGATGGTTCTCTTTGCTGTGCAAAAGCTTTTCATTTGATGCAGTCCCATTTGTTTACTTTTGCTTCTTTTGCTTTTACTTTTGGTGTCAGATTCAAAAAATCATCACCAAGACCTATGTCAGGGAGCTTATCACTTACCTTCTAGGAGTTTTATAGTTTGAGGTCTTCCATTCAAGTCCTTAATCCATTTAAAATTAGTTTTTGTGTATGGGATAAGATAGTGGTCCAGTTTCACTCCTTTGAATGTGGCTATCCATTTCCCCAACACCATTTATTGAAGAGACTGTCCTTTTTGCATTGTATATTCCTGCTCCTTTGTCATAAATCAATTGACCACATATGTGTGGGTTGATTTCTTATTCTGTTTCATTGATACTTGTGTCTGTTTTAATGCCAGTACTATGCTGTTTTAATTACTATAGCTTTATGATATAGTTTGAAATCAGGAATTGTGATGTCTCCAGCTTTGTTCTTCTTTCTCAAGATTGCTTTGGCTGTTTGGGGTCTTTTATGGTTCCATATATACCTAATCTTAGGATTGTTTATTCTATTTCTGTGAAAAATACTATTGGAATTTTGATAGGGATTGGATTGAATCTGTAAATTGCTTTGGGCAGTATAGATGTTTTAATAATATGAATTCTTCCAATCCATGACTACAGAATATCTTCCCTTTTATTTGTGTCTTCTTTAATTGCTTGCATTAATGTCTTATAGTTTTGAGTATACAGGTCTTTCACTTCCTTGGTTAAATTTATTACTAGGTATTTTATTCTTTTTGATGCAATTATAAATGGGATTGTTTTCTTAATTCCTCATTTTCATAGTTTGTTGTTAGTGTAAAGACACCAAACAGATTCTCATGTATTGATTTTGTATGCTGCAACTTTACTGAATATCTTTATCAATTCTAATAGTAAAGATGGAGTCTTTAGAGTGGGTGCTTATATATAATATCATGTCATCTGCAAATATTGACAGTTATACTTCTTTCTTTCCAATTTGGATATTTTTGTATCTTTTTCTTGCCTGATTGCTCTAGATAGGACTTCCAATACTAAGTTGAATGAAAGTGGCAAGAGTGGACATGTTGTGTCCCTGATCTTAGAGGAAAAACTTTCAGCTTTCCACCAAAGAATATGTTATCTTGGACGTGTCATATATGGCCTTTATTATGTAGAGATACATTCTTTCTACACCCAATTAGTTGAGATTTATTATCCTAAATGGAGGCCGAACTTTGTCAAATGCTTTTTCTATATCTATTGAGATGATCATATGATTTTTATTCTTCATTTTGTTAATGTGGTATATCATATCGACTGATCTATGGATGTTAAACCATCCTTGCAATCCTGAACTAAGTCCCACTTGATCATGGTATATGATTTTAGTTGAATTTAGTTTGCTAATATTGTTGAATTTAATATTGTTGAATTTAGTTTGCTAATATTTTGCTGAAGACTATGCATGTGTTCATCAGAGATATTGGCGTGTGAGTTTCCTTTTTGTGGTATCCTTGTCTGGTTTTGGTATCAGGATAATGCCGGCCTCATAAAATGAGTTTGTAAGAGTTCTCCCCTCTATTATTTTAGAAGAGTTTGAGAAGGACTGGTATTAATTCTTCCTTAAATCTTTTGTAGAATTCACCAGTAAAGCTATCTGGTCCTGGACTTTTTTGTTGTTATTGTTGTTGGGAGATTTTTGATTACTGATTTCAATCTCCTTTCTAGTAATTGGTCTGGTCAGATTTTCTATTTCATCATGCTTCAGTCTTGGTACTTCTATGCTTCTAGGAATTTCTCATTTTGTCTAGGTTGTCCAAATTGTTGCCATATAACTATTTATAGTAGTCTCTTATAATCTTCTGTATTTCTGAGGTATCAGTTGTAATATCTTCTCTTTCATTTCTGATGTTATTTAGTTGGGTCATTTCTTTTTCTCATGATGAGTCTAGGCAAACTCTTATCAATTTTGTTTATCTTTTCAAAGAACTAGCTCTTAATTTCATTGATTTTTATTTACTATCTTTTTAATCTCTATTTCATTTATTTCTGCTCTGTGTTATTTCCTTCCTTCTAACTTTGGGTTTTGTTCTTTTACTAGTTCCTTAAGGCATGAAGTTAGGTTTTTTATTTGAGACTTTTTGTTTCTGAGGTAGTCATTTATTGCTACAAACTTTCCTCCTAGAACTATTTTTGCAGCATCCCATAAATTTTGGTCTATTATGTTTCCATTTTTGTTTGTCTCAAGGTATTTTTTACTTCTTTTTTGAGAAATATATTTATACGTTGATATATTTTTTTAGAAATAGCAACTCCATGAAGCTGGTAAGGCCAGTGGCTCAGTGGGGTTTAATGGTTCTTCCCTGTCACCTAGTGAATAAGTTGTAGGCTCATAGGCAAAATAAGGTCATAGGACTGCAAGACCAGTGAGCTCCCCACTCCATGGTGACCTTCTCTGTGAAATACCCTAAGAATGGGAAACATACACATGCAGCTCCTTAGAGGTAGAAAAAGGTATTTATTTAAAAAGTCAAAAGGAGCTCTGAAATAGTCACTCACTCTATAGCATCATTTTGCTTCATTTGCCCCAGGATCAGAACTACTAGAATTATTTTATTATTGATAAGATTGTTTCTATGATTTCCTTTATTTTGAAAAAATAATCTTTCATCTAACTAAATTTTTGGCAGCTTGTGACCAAGGTAAAGACACTATATGACTAATCTTTTTGGAATGGAAAGTCGAAGATCAGATAAAATTAAATGCCTTTGACACTACCACCCAAAAGACCAGTGCTTCACTACTGATGAGATGGTAAGTCTCTGAGTTTAGTCTTGTGTACATTCTTAACCCACTGCTAATGCCCATCTACTGAGCATGCTTCTTGTCTGGCCTCAGTGCCCTAGTTGTAAAGCAGTACATGGCTAACTGCTTTTTCTTTTACTTTCCCTGAAGGTCATGCAGGCAATAGTGGTGCATTCCTATTACTGGGAAGACAAAGATGTAGTTGT
Organism: Potos flavus; assembly: GCA_028534135.1. NCBI lineage: Eukaryota > Metazoa > Chordata > Mammalia > Carnivora > Procyonidae > Potos > Potos flavus. Next base: position 107,941,091 of record CM052900.1, on the reverse strand, counting down.
ATTTTCAAATGCCCACGGTCGTGGCCACCATTTTTCACAAAAGCAAATGAAGATTTAAATTCTGAGGCTTGTGGGGTTGCACTTGGGTTTCATTATGGCTGGTGTGCTGATGCATCCATGCAATCTGTCTTTCTTTTAAAGATGTGCAGTCCATCATAGAGCAATGGCACTAATGAGCCTTCTAAAGAACCAGGATCACACTTTCTAATAAGGATTGGAAAATGAGAACTAGGATGTCTTGCCTGTCAGAGAGAAAAAGGAATGTGAGAGATATACAAAGTCCTGCCTCATGTAAATTGGTATTTGCCTTTCCAAATGACATGTTTGCTGGTAAGGTATACAAAGATGTCTTAGCAGGTATTGGAGAGAGTCTTAGGGTCTGCTGGTGTGCAGCAAGTCATCAAGAAAATCTGAACTTGGGGTGGGGCGAAGTGACAGTTGGAGGAAATAAAAGCTGTTGCTCATTGTTTTGTCTTTCTAAAGGTTCCTTCATTCCCATAATGATAAACCCTAACACTGACTGTGAGAACACTACCAACATTTCAGACATTCTATAGACTCTGCCTGACTATATAGTAGAATGAACCACAGCTGACTTAACCTGATAATTAACTGTTTTTCAATAGAAAAGGGCTTTAAAAATACAGACACATGAGGACACCCAACAGTTTCGGGGTTATTGATCCAGATGAAAAATAGTAGATAAGTGCGGACCACATTGCCAGCACCCAATTTAATCTTCATTCTGAAGACCATCTTGATCTTAGCTTAAGAAATGCTTTGGGCAAATTCTGTTGGAGAAATGTGATTTGGATGCCAAACACCTCATAGAGTGGATATAGGTTGCTCAATTTGACAAATGGAGAAGAATATTAAAAGAAACAAACACAGGGTCAAATTCCTTTTTAGATCAGGAACTAGCATTATGTCCATTTACTAATAATCAAATAATGGTCTTTGTAGTACAGAAAGTCCCTGAAAACTTCAGGGTAACTCTAACTAGTCTCAATTACTGATTTGTATTATACTTTAAGATTAGTTCTTGGGTTAGGAGTAAAAACGCTGCAATTTTTTTCTCTTTTATGCTGGGAAACATGAAAGACAAAAAAAAAAAAGAACAAAACCACATGCAGTATTTTTAGTAGGCTAAATATGAGATACTTTATACAATGAAATATTACAGGTACCCATTTCTTGTTTCTTTTCATCTGAGCCTGATTTAAAAAGGGGATAATGCGATTATATTTTTGAAGAGGAGGGAGAAGAATTTCTGGATAATCTTATGCTCAGCTTGATTGCTTTATTGATAAGAAAGGAGGATGTGTGAATGTACATTTTATGAGTAATGCATTTATTAAGCACAGAGGGTACATAATGCATTAGGCTTTATGTGAATTGCACTGGATTTATCTTTCTTTTAGAGCACATTTTAAAAATGTTTTACTGCATCTATTATAACCCCTTTATAGCTAGGGTGTTACTCCATGGTAATAGTGGTTTAACATTTTAGAGCAACTTGTAAGGTGCTATTCAAGGGAAAAAAAGGTCGTTCAGGCATGCATAATCAATAATCAACATCTCTGGTCTCCCCATTTTCCCTTTTCCTTGAACAATGCTTCTTTTCCTTTTGTAATCTTCTAGTCAGTCAAGTTTACTGACAAATCTGTGAAGAGAGTGGAATGATTATAAATTAATAGTAGGAGAAATAAACAGATCTAAAAATAGTTTGGAGAGGTAGAGCCAAATGTCTCAGTCCGACAGAAGTAGCATAAAGCTTGAGAGTGTGTCATATTCTCTGACAAAGTGAAGCCTACTCCTGATTGCTCTTTGTCGAGAACAAACAACCTCCTGCAGACAACTGTAGTTGGCTTCCACAGCAAGCCTCGCAAACGAGACCGTTGTGGAATTATGCACCAGCCACCTGTTTTCCCTTAATCACTGCCTGCATATTAGCTAATATATTAGCTTTAAATTAGTCTTAAGTTCATTCATAAGGATGAAATCTTTGGAGATTTTTCAGAGTTTTATAAACTTCTAATTAAAATTTTCCATATATTCTCAAATCTGCCATAGCATTTGTCAGTTTTAGCATTAACCTGACCACATGGCTTTATCATCTGCAGCATGAATAAGCCATATCCTTTAATGCTGAAATAATCTAAACGGAATAATATGATTCATCCTCCCAATAAAAATTTTCAGCTGTTTGGAGGTTTATCATGGTGTAGAGATGAGTATTAGAGCCTCCATTTGGATTAAGTCTGCATAACTAGAATGTGCAAAGCTTTCGTAATTTTTTTCCTGGTTTTGGTAATTATGAGCAATATATTGCATATGAAGAAAGCTTAAACCTGTTTAAAACAATCCAAATTACACTGTAGATTTGAGTTGGGACTCTCAGCATCATCCATTTGCCAAATCAAGCAATATTGAGGTCATCTTAGAATTATACTTTTCTGATCACTCTAACCCCAAAGTTTCAAACACATAAAGTGTCATACATGTTATCCCAATACTGTCTATTATACGCAATTTGATATAAAGAAAGAGATGTCTAGAGTCAGATGTCTGACTGCAAGATTCTGAGTTATCTCATTCACTTGCTCTTCTTCCTTACTGTTCTTTAGTGTAAATTCTGACCAAGGTTGGCATTATGTTTTGTACACAGGGAGATTTGATTGGCAGGGGAGTCCATGTTACCATTGAGAAAGGAAAGATATCAACTATTTTCATTACCATTTCTATAACAATCATCTTTTTCTAGAACCTTCTGGTAATGCCCACTGTGATGGGACATCAGATAGTACATAGGCCTGCCTGTTGTCAGCACATTTCCAATACTTTAAATTCCATGGTGGCCAACACTGACTGTTTTGCTTACTGCTATACAGCCACGTGGCTGGTATAGTGATTGGCACATATTAGGTACTTAATACATATTTATGGAAATGAATGAATGAACGAATGATTGATACACCTGTTCTTTGCCATATTTGCTTGACTCAGGGTAATTGCTTAGAGTGGACATCTCTGTTCCAGTTACTGTGACTGTGTAACAAACTCAAAGCTTAGTGATTTAAAACAACGACATTTAGTAGTGCCTGGGTGGTTCAGTTGGTTAAGCATCTGATTCTTGATTTTGGCGCAGGTCATGATCTTGGGTCAGGTCATGATCTCGGGGTCATGGGATCGAGTCCCACGTTGGGCTCTGTGTGGAGTCTGCTTAAGATTCTCTCCCTCTCCCTCTGCACCTCCCCGATCAGGTGTGCTCTCTAAACAAGCAAGTAAATAAAATCTTAAAAAAAATAAAATAAAACAATGATATTTATTTTGCTTACAAAACAAGAATCAGTAGTTTGGGCTGGGCTTGTTGAGAGCACCTCATTTTCTTTCCACTCATCATGGTGGAGGCAAAACAATGGCTAGGGGCTGGAATTATCTGAAGATTTCTGACTCACCGTGTCTGAGGGCTGGACTGGAAAGACTCAAATTGCTGAGGACTAGAACAGCTGGGGCTCCTTGGGCATTCCTCTCCTTCTCCATGTAGTCTTTGCTAAATTAAAGTTTCATTATAGCTGCACTCTTATAGAGTGGTTTAGAGCGTCAAAAGCCTGTGTCTCAAGGGAAAAAAAACCCAGGGTGCCTGGCTCAGTTGGTTAAGCCACTGTCCTCGGCTCAGGTCATGATCTTGGAGTCCTGGGATCGAGTCCCACAACAGGCTCCCTGCTCAGCAGGGAGTCTGCTTCTCCCTCTGACCCTCCCTCCTCATATCTCTGTCTCTCATTCTCTCTCTTTCATATAAATAAATAAATCTTTTTTTTTTAAAGATTTTATTTATTTATTTGACAGAGAGAGAGAGAAATCACAAGTAGGCAGAGAGGCAGGCAGAAGGAGGGGGAAGCAGGCTCCCCGCTGAGCAGAGAGTCCGATGCGGGGCTCGATCCCAGGACCCTGAGATCATGACCTGAGCCGAAGGCAGAGGCTTTAACCCACTGAGCCACCCAGGCGCCCTTAAATAAATAAATCTTTAAAAAAAACCTGAATTAACTTTTGTAGCTTGGTCTGGGAAGTCACATAGCGTTATTTCTGCTGTATTCTATTAGTGAAGGCAGTTACAAAGGTCCACCCAAGTTATAGGGGAATACACATAGATCCCACCTCTTGATGAAGGAACATGAACATCATATTGTAAGAACATGTGGAATGAGCTACATCTGGGTGTAGACATTTTTAGAAAAATACTATCTGTCACAATTCTCAACCTTGTGTTATTATTTTACTTGGAGAGTATAGGAAGATTCTAAATCAGAAATCCACCAATCTCTCTTTTCTAGAAATGAAAAAGTAACAAAAGCATAAGTGAATAAAAATCTTATTATTTTTACAAGACCACTTAGGACTCTGGCCAACGTGAATTTCCCATTTAATGTTTTTAGAGACATGCAAGATTATTTACATTCTACCAACCCTGAAAGAATTTTAAGTTTTGATTTTTGGTAAATTCCAGTTCTTAGAAGAGTAGAGAAAGTGGAATAAAAATATTCGTAATCTATATTCTGCTATAGCATTATCCAAATTCCAGCCCAATCCTTGAAAATGCCATGTCCCTGTGATAGTATGCATTATCATCATACCCTTGACCTTTACAGATCGTGCACTACAGATCATAGTGACTCTGGTCAGGAAAAAAAAAAAAGAAAAAAAGGATTCTTCACCTCAATTACAGAGTCTAGAATAGCATCTGTCAGATCATAGTATAAATAAAAGTTTATTGAATTCGTGTGCTACTCACATAAGTTAATGCCAGAGTCCACTGACCATGGCCGCAGTAAAATCAGAAAAGGGTTTTTAAAGCCTGCTTAGCTGTTTTCTGTTAGTTTTTCTCTTTCAGAAAATATTTTAAAATTGATTTTGAATTTCTACATTGGGAATACATAGCATAAAAAGTTCTCCAATTTGAATTTTAAGAAGTCATAATGGAAAGGCAAGAGTCCTCAAACGATGGCCGAGAGTTAGGTTTAAGTCTCTACCAAACCACAAATTCTGCAGCCCAGGCACATCACTTAAACCCCTCATGGACTTGCTTTTCAGGCCAAGTAACCGAAGGCATGGCTACGTGAAGAAATGAAAGAATTGTTAATGACTAAGCCAGAAAGAAAGCTCATAGGTTCTAATCCATAAGAGACTCTCAAACATGGCCGGGGTGCTAGAACCTTGGTCAAATAAAATGGAATGCATTTATCCATACCTCTCAGGGAGAAATGGAATGTGGATAAAAGGAATAAAGCACTTTGATAAACCCCTTTGGTGGGCCATGAAACCCAACAAGAGCTGGAAACAGAATTGTCTTCTAAGGTGGCAGGGCTTTGGTTTTGTGGAGTGAAGACAGTGAAGCAGGTTTCAAGCATTCCTTTGGGGGCCTTACGGGAAGAAAAGTTAGGCTCTGTCCCAAGATAATGTCATTCTCTACTTTCCCCAGTGCTGTTCAGCCTTCCCTCCTCCCTTCCTTCCCTTTCTCTATTAGCTAACTTATCAGCCACTTACTTTGGGCCAGCTGGTGTTTTTAAGAGCTTTCTATATAGTGACCCATTTATAAATAAATGTTGGACACTTGCTTAATGAATATTTATTAGCCTGCGTAGGCACTATGCTGGAGCAATTACATGTTACCTCGTTTACTCAGAGACTTTCACTTTTGTCATGTTTCGGGTCTTGGTTTTGTTGAGATCCTGTGCTAATGAACAGGAACGTTTCTTAGAATTCAGTTTGTTCACTTCTTTAGGTTTTCTTTGATCAGTCTTCTCTTAAGGTCCTTGACCGGTTAAACTCCCAGAAACCAAAACACCAAAACACCAAAAAAAAAAAAAAAAAAGAGGAGGAACAACAGCTACCATCACATTACCACTATAAGGAAGAAGTTAGTTTCTTTGCAAACTAAGGTATTATGTTGGGTGAGGTGAAATACCATGGCATTGTGGCCAGAACCATAAGAAAAGATAAAACTAGTGAAAAGTCAAGATCAAAGACAAAACCGGAATGAGCAATTAGCTATTGAGTGATTCTGAGACTAGGAAGCTGAGATCATTGAAACGGATGTTACTAGAGTTTGAATATTTGTTAAGGAAGATATCATATGAATTTTAAAACTGTGCAGACTTTGGACAAATTATTAGATCAGATGTATCATGCAAGTATGGAGTTTTAAATAAAAATCATTATTCATGTTTTTCCAGTAAAAATCATGTCTCCGGTGAGCGATCATCCTTATCTTATTTTTCTTTATGTCCCCAACACCTAATGTGTTGTTGGCTTGCAATGGGAGGTCAAGTGATATTTGTGAAAGAATTAAAAATGGAATTCATTTGTAAAAAAATTAAGAATACACAAGGATAACATTTTTTTTTTACACAAGGATAACATTAAAAATCAGAAAGAATTAAAATTTAAATCATTTTTCATTAGGATATCACTCTAGATCTCTAGTTCATATTGCAGAATAAAATATAGAGATTTTCTGATTGTATTTGCATATTCATATTCCTTCTTTTAGTTTTTCATTCCATACCTTTTTGTTAGCATTTGCCACTCTCTTTGCCCAACATAGTGATTCTCAACTGTGGACTCATATTTAAATAACTGTATCTGAATTTTAGAGGGTTGATGCAGACCTCTGTATTTTGAAAAAGGGTCATAGATCATTGTCATGATTTTCCTTGTTAAGAACCACTGGGCTACATTACCTTTACCCACCTCATACTCGTGGCTAATCGCTTCTCGTTTTTTGAGATTTAGCAGATGGTTAATAATCAATGTAATAAAAAGTTTTAGGTTTTCTTTTTTTTTTTTTTGATATTTATGAACAAACACAGATGGACAATATCAGTCAGAATAGATATATTTGAAAACCTTAAGGTGCATTAAAATTTTACATGGATGTTATCTGGTATTATAATTCATGTTGATAGGGACAGATATTGTCCTTTTATTGCACATCAACTTTAGCATATTAATATGAAGCTGATATGTCCTGGGGGGGGAAACTTTTTATTTTACAGCATTAAATATGGCATTTTACAGAGTTAATATATGAAAACACACTTGGAAATAAACTATTACATATTAAGAGCAGACTTTCATTTTCAAGAGAAAATTATTTGTGAGTAAAGAACTCTATAACATTCTAAGAGAATCTCAGCACCTTACAAATTGTAGTAATGTATGGTTTAATTAACTAGCTTTAAATTCCTTTTTGGTAGAGGACATAATAAAAATATATCAACCCTCATATTCAGAACCACTTATCAATATCAGCATGATATTCAAAATTAAATAGTGATTTAATGATGCAAAATATATTTTTATTTTCTGGAATGAGATGAAGTACTAATTTTAGTTCATAGACAGTACTATTTCCAACAAATTAAATAGTTGTAATTATACTTTTAACATCTAAAAAGATTTTATACATGCCTCTGAGGTAAGGGGTGTAATTTTATAGTCAGGATTCTGAATAAAACCAATAGTCTTGATGAAAGCATTCTACAATTGTCAGGAAATGGTCCAGTTTAAAGACTTAATGGTATAGAACTGAAATTAATACTTAACGATCATTAACTCCAAAAAATAATGAATAAAGGGTTTTAGTTCACCAAATAACTGAGTCTCTAGCTTTTAACTGGTGCAATATGGTTGATTTGCATTTCTACTATTATATATGCTTGTGTTCATATTATGAATTTTGCAGCTCTGATAAATTTATGGTCATGAACAGGTATTTTTTTTAGCCATAATTAAACAACCTTAATGTTTATGATGGATCAGTAAATAAGTACACTGAGCCATCTGTTTTAAGCCTAGTTGATGTTCACCTACTGTTTCTTTTACTCATATTTTAGTCTTTCAACAAAGCATTATATCCTAAAATTGTCAGGATCTAATGATACCGATATGGTTAAGTTGTGGACTTGTCCTTTAAGGAACTAAAGGACTAGTCGACTGATGAGAGAATTTGAGAAATAATTACAAAAAAATAAAACAACACTGATATTTAACAACCTTGCCTTGGATGAAGAAGGCAAGGTTGGAGAAGATCTGACAAGGAGTTGATATGTAAGCGGGTTCTGCAGCATGTGTTGGTATTGACTGGATTGGTTGGGAGGAAAAATGGACACTGCTTTGCATGGTCCCAGGGGCCCAGAGATGAAGGCCATCTGAGCAAGGGGCAGGGGGCATTCATGGGGGACACAGCACAAGCAAAGGCACATGTGTGTGGACGCTTACAGATCAGACCATCTGAAAAGTATGAGCTAACAAGGTTATCATACTAGATTGCTGCATTTCCAGTCAAATCAAAGCAATTTCTTTTAGAAGTTTCTTCTAGAATGAGGCTAGAATGAAGGTAGAGTGCCAGTTCAACTAGAATTTCGACATTTGTATCGTAAGGGAAGAAAAAGTTTACCCTAGCTTTCCTAGTGTCCCTGGCTGGGTTTAAAAATTAAACTAACAAAAAGTAATAGGAGATACGTAGTCATACAAATTTTATTGAATTTTTACATGTTTATGGGATCCTTCCCAAGAGAATGAAGACCCAAAAAAGTGACCAGAGCAGAAAGCTTTTATACCTTTTAGATAAAGAAACAATAAATTTGTGAAGAATTGACAAGAGAGAGGGGTTTGGGCTAAAGATAGTAAATGGTGAAGTAACTAGGATGATAAAGGTTAGTTCATCAAGTTTTGTTTGCATAGATTTCTTGGCCCTAAATATCCTGACTCTGTTAGTAAAAACATCTTCCTTCTTCCTGGCGGAGGGAGAGGAATTTTACATTGAATTCTTAGGACCTGTTTTCAGGGAAGAAAGGCAAAGTGGGGAGGTCAGAGTTTCTTTCCTGCTTCTGCCATTTTCCCAGACTCCTTCAGCTTTAAGGTAGCCAATATACCAACGTGCCATATTGGGTAGCATGTCCTGAACCCCATAACTATACTAAAGGTCACTCTCCTTCCTGTCCATTGGCTCTTGTGCACATGCAAGTGGTCACTATGTTTGTAGCAGTTAGCACCTTTAAGATCTGCTTAAAGAATCGACTCATGCAAAAACATCAATTTTCTACTGAGGATTAACTCGGGCTTCTGTAGGGGGAATGGGGTGGTTGTGGTGGATTTAAATTCATCACAATAAAGCAAATCATTTTTAGTCATTTTTTCCAAACTCCTTGCTTTACCAAGTCAGCTAATGGGAACAATAATGGGGTAAGGTTGGCAGCAGAGGGTATCCATGGTCCCTTACTGATCGCACAGAGAAACTCCTGGCTTTGTTATTTTTTATTGCAATGCTTTCCTTTGGAATTTGCATAGCAATTCAGCTTTATCCAGCTCCTGAGATTAAATTCAGCTACTCAATCCTCCACATCGTAGTCAATGAAACACATTGTTTGGCCAGTTGTCTGGACCCCCACTCCTAGTAAACCGTTTACCACTTTTTATTGCATGATCATTCTTTTGGAAGCACACCCCAAAATGATATATTTATACATTTATTTCAAAAATTCACTGTTGAATAAAATTTGGTGGATAAGATTTTGCCCGTCTTATTATTTATTGCTTATATCTCAAGGACCTACTTACGTCCCTCTCGATGTAACTCACATAGATCTAAAAGGTCCCCTAGTTAGGAACTACTACTGTGAGCAAAATTACTATGAGCACTTACTTCTTTACTCAGTTAATTAAGTTACTAGTTTAATTCAGATATTTCTGTGTGGCAAACATATCTCAAGTTGAATATCACCTTAGAGAAGAAGTCTGTGTAGTCCTTGACATAAAGTCCGTGGTACATGTGTATGATACGTGTGTGTCTGTGTGTGTGATAATAGAGCTTATTTAAATAACAGAATGGAAGTAAAAGTGTCAGGCCTGGGATGTGATGTGTTACAGTCTTAAACAGGGCTTACAGAAGAACCCAGTGGGATGAGAAGTGAGGAGCAAACTAAATTCCCAATGGAAACCTCTCCCACGTTCGCTGATGTTCCCCGTCCCTAGGATACTCAAGATTATAAGCTCCTAGAAGGCATTTACTCTAGCTTGTTTGCCACCATGTTCTTTGTATTCCTAGTACCTCAACTTAGTGTCTAGTAGGTGGGGCCACTTAATATTTATTTATGGAGTGAAGGAAATATGGCTGAGGTGGGAAAGACAGGTGGTTAAAAGTGCTGGACTCCAAGAAGTGGAACAGAGATGGGGAGAGGGGAAGTCACAGGTGTCTTCCTCCGAGGTGAGATGCAGAGACAGTGGGGGTGTAGGTGGGGCCCACGGTGCCCTCTGTGGGCAAAAGGGAGTTTTCCTTACTCATCAGTATGCTGCTGAAATGATTTCTGCCACCATAATTGGTTAGAAGGGATCACTCATTTGAGACAAAACCTCAAGGGAAAGGGATTATAAAATTAGATCAGAATCTACTAAAAGGAAATACAAGTGCTGTTTTTGAAAAGAAGTATTAGTGGATATTAGTGGATATTCTCATCCGTTGGCAAGAAGTTTTAGTTTGACCTACTATTATAAAATTAAACTCACCTTTTTTTTAGACAGTGATGACTCTGTCGAATCTGATGAAAATTTTATTTCATAGACACCGTAAGTCCTGTTAACTGGATGCAGAAGTCAAGGGCTAAAACTATGCCTAGGCTCGTACCAATAAGAAATAGATGCACAGGGCATGCTTGCTTAAAAGACTGGCTCGAGTGAGGCATAACCTGGGAAGGATGATGGTGGCCTCCCCTTGTCATTGATGGTCCTCATCTTTAGTAATTTTATGTACCCCACGCACACTAAGAATATGTTGAGGAGCAGGTAGAGATTTGCCTGTGGATTCCTTCATGAAAAGAACACATGTAATTTAAATTCCCATTTATTCATGCCTTGCCTCCACAAAAGATTTAAAAGCAGGTTAACAAACAGCTATCATAACATAATGGTAAACAGAATTAAGAAGGAAAACTTAGAAGCAAGAAATTATAAGTAAGAATAGATTGAGGGGACTGCAACAAAGTTTGTGCTATCTGTTAGGATGGAAATAGTTATTCTATCTAACCTTAGATTTAGTTGCAAACTTCCTAGGAGCCGAAGTGAAAAGGAAAATATGACCACTATTGTAAGTCTTCTGATAAGAAAGGACAAAGTGCTCCAAATTCTCAAGGAAAGCTAAGCTTTTCCTAGAACTGGATTTCAAAAGAAATTTTTCATGTGGGGCTTTGTTTAGAGGGCATTTTGTGTTGTGGTATATACATTTAATAGTATTTCTCTGGAGTGATGGGTTCCATATGGCTGTTTCCTGTAATTACTTTCTATAAAAGCCGAGTCAATGCTAAAGTGAAATTCCGTGAAGGCATTTCTACAAGAGGCTGTAATAACATGACCTGGGAGGACAAGCTTCTATGGCCCAGAACGAGCAAAGGATGGTTCCTAGATCAGTGATCTTTGAGCCTAGAAGACTTTTGGGGAAAAAAAAAAACAAAACCCAAAACCAAAACCAAAAAACAACATTTTACCCTCTTCCTCATCTTTAAGATTAAATTTGGATTTTCCATCTTAAATGTTACAAAGTTTGTAATTTATGGTACGCTGTGAATGCTGACATTTAAAAATATCTCTTACATTATCCTTTTATGTGTATTCACTGGAATCTAACCAACACAATATGAAACACATCATCACCCACATATACAAACAATGTAAGTTCCTTTTGACAGTTATAAATTGTACATCATTTATCCTTGAACTTTCAATTCTATTTCTCCCACAGCATTTAATCTTCATGCAAATTTTTTTCCTCATGCAAATTTTTTATCTGCAACTTTCTAATGACCACTCGAACATATTTCTATGCAACAAAAAAGTGTAAATAGTTTTTTTTAAATTCCTTAGACCATAAGCTTTAAATGACGAAATTTCTACTGACTTGAGGTTATACAATGACAATTATTAATGGATAATGGATCTAAAACATACAGATATAGGTTCAAATTTTGATGAGTAACTGTTAAGCATAAAAAGTAAAATATATCTCAATGGGATTCTTGTAAGATGAGGGAAGGATATCCTGTTCTTTTCTAAAATGACAGTTGTGAAAGGGGAGGCAGGAATGAAAAACTTGGGCCAGAGGCATTCTCTTAGCAAGATCAATTTTAAGAAGTAACATTATATATAGAAATTAAAGATATAGAAATTGAGTCTCTTAAGTTTTTTTTCATTATTCCTTGGAATATTTTTTACATATTCCAGTTTCAAAATGTCTGGATTTCAATTTTTTTTTTTTTTTTTTGAGAGAGAGAGCATACGTGCAAGTGTGCGTGAGCTGGGGTTGGGAGGGGGGGCAGAGGCAGAGACAGAGAGAGAATCTTAAGCAGGCTCAATGCCCAGTGCTGAACCTGACACGGGGCTCCATCTCATCCACCCTGAGACTGTGACCTAAGCCGAAACCAAGAGTCAGCCACTTAACCAACTGAGCCATCCAGGTGCCCCGTGGATTTCAATTTTTTTTTTTATCGTGGTGCGCTTACATGGGGCAAGACTCTGTAGCCCACATAGCTTGCCTGTGCTAGGGGTCCAGGGGATTCTATATAGACACACATGTGAAGGCACAGTAAGAACTTAGATTTCTGACTAAAATCTTGAAATAATAATGCTCAGTATGTTTTAATGATATTCTTCATTTGGTTTATAAATACCAAACTTAGAAACTGCATGGTTATTAATAAGTTCCTTTGATCATATAAAAAATGAAAGTCTTTGGAATTTTACAAATTTCACTATGAACTTGCTTTATTATTATTACTATTTTTTTTGGATTAATGTGTGGCTCTGCAGTAAAACATCATAGCCCAACAATGGACCTCTGGACAAAGTTTGAAAATTACTAACCTATTGTAATGGATGGTCTGCATGGTTTCCAACAATCTTTATAAATGTTACCATTTTAAAATTGAGGTAAGAATGATTTGACTGGGGGCGCCTGGGTGGCTCAGTGGGTTAAAGCCTCTGCCTTTGACTCAGGTCATGATCCCAGGGTCCTGGGATCGAGCCCCGCATTGGGCTCTCTGCTCAGCGGGGAGCCTGCTTCCCCCTCTCTCTCTGCCTGCCTCTCTGCCTACTTGTGATTTCTCTCCCTCTGTCAAATATATAAGTAAAATCTTAAAAAAAAAAAAGAATAATTTGACTCAAAGTTTTGGTGTCTTTGTATTTTCCTTTCTTTCTGACCCCTCCCCAGCACACTGAAGGAGTACCTCCTTAGGTCATACCAAAGAAAACAATGAGTCAAGAAAGTTTTTTCTAAATGCAAGCTGGAAAGATCCAGAGGCTTGCCTACAAAGCTGACTTTTATGTTCTCAAAGACCATATAAAACTTGGGTTAGCACAGACTCTGACACCAGGAGTTTTGGATTCTAATTCCCCCTCTACCACTTATTAACTCTGTGTGATCTTCACCAAGTTATTTAACCTCTCTGTAATTCAGTTTCCTCATCTGTAAAATGGCACTTAGGTGAGTTGATACTTGTAAAAAAAAATGCATAGACTATAGCTTCGCGCATATTGAGAGGTGTATAAATGCTTGTTTATTTAAAAATTTATGTGTATATATAATACTCTCATAGCATTTTATAGTTTATATACCATTCTCATACTAGCTATATTATTTAAATCCTTCATTATTTTAGAGTACATAATTAAAAAAAATACAGCTTGTTGCTTGCCCTAGACCAAAGAACTATTAACTGACAAGTTTGCACTCAAATCCACGTGTTCTAGGTCCACATGTAGAAGTTTTGTTTTCTCTTTGCTAAATCTGTACCTGAATTCACTTTACTCCTTGACTTGTTTTGTCACTTGATTTTCCAATATTTAAAGTTTGGGGGCACCTGGGTGGCTCAGTCTGTTAAGCAACTGCCTTCAGCTCAGGTCATGATCCCAAAGTCCTGGACTTGAGCCGCATGTCAGGCTCTCTGCTCAGTGGGGAGTCTGCTTCTCCCTCTCCCTCTGCTGCTGCCCCTGCTTGTGATCTCTCTCTCTGTCAAATAAATAAATAAAATATTTAAAAAATATATTTCTTTTAAACTTTGAACTTACAGCACATTTTCAGGTGCTTAAAGCAGACAAATCTATGATTGAAACTTTGCCGGGCTTTTCACCATCCTAGTGGCTAGACACTACTTTTGACTAGGTTTTTCTGGTCCCTGGTCACACCCAGATCAGTTAAAAGACTGCCACCCAGGAGGGGAAAGATCACCTCAAACAGTAACAGGTAACACGTATACTTGAAGTAAAAGTTCTTTTCCACACTTTTGCATTGTCTAGGAGTAAGATTTTCCCAGGTTTCTGGATAAAAACTGTAGTTAATAGAGGACAATACAAATATGCCAAAAGGTCATATGTTTTCTTTCTGCTTCAAGTTCTGCTAATATAAATCCATTATGTGTCCTCTGATTGGTCATTATTTTCTCCTATTGTTCTAACTAAACTTGAATAGTAATTTCTTACTGCTTCATTTTGTTAAAATAAAATTAACTAGTCTGGAAAGAGAGAAACCTGTCTTTTAGAATTTTTTCAAATTTCTTTTCTTAATTTTCACTATGTTAACCTGGAAATTGTAGGTCTGAGTTTGGGGTGGGGGATCTATCGAAGATCTCTCCACTCTATTTGGTTGAAACTGAAATGTCTCCCAGCCTTGTGTGAACTCTGGGTTTGCTCAACTTTTAGGTTCCCGAGTTTTTGCCCAGTTGCAAAGTTCCAACTGAATGCAAAGCTTCATGCATCGCTTAGAATTCAGTCACAAACTCGAGACTTCTTGTGTTCGTTCTCTTCCTAGCCTCCTCCTTTCCAAAACTCTGCCCCACATAGTCAAGCTACCCCAATCTCAGCGAACTCCCAGGTCTGACTCCTCAATTTTTGAGCCTATCCTGCTCTGCTTGGTTTCCCCTCTCTTGTGCCACATCTTTAGGCAAAAAGCTTGGGTGATGATAAGGCCCATCTTGTTTGTTTCCCTTCTCTTAGGGATCAAAGTCCTGTGTTGCCTGTTGTCTAATGTTTAAAAATTACTGTTTCCTGTATGTTTCTCGTGGGAGAATGGGTCTGGTACTCCTTACTCCATCACGGTCCGTCTGTTGAATCAAATAACTAAACTTTGGCTTGCGCTTTGCATGCCTTTCTTCAAAAACTATTTTTCTACCAACTTGTTTTTATTATACTTTAAAAGTATATCAGACTGTGACAGAAGGAAATAAAAAAAGCTGCTTTTAACCACAACAGTTTAAACTTTAATGTGCATACAAATCACCTGGGGATCTTGTTAAAATTCAGATTCGGATTTAGCAGGTGTGGGGGCTGAGGCTCTAATGATTTTCCAGGTGATGCCCATCCTGCTAGTCCACAGATTATATTTTGGGTTGCAACTCTCTGTGCCATAGGAGGATCGACTCTCGGATTCAGACACATCATGGATATTGATAAACAGTGAGTTAGATTTACTGAAGGAGCCAAACCAATGAAGAAATGTCAAGACAGCCCAGGTAAGAAAAGGGACATTTGTTCTTTTCGTCTTCCTTTTCTCTCCCTAACCCTGGAGGAGTTGGTATTAAAGGGAGGAACTGAGAAGAGATTACTCGAAGAAGGAGTCAGGGTCCCAGCTCAAGGCTATAGTCTGGCAAATGGCGGGCGGCACATGAAACCCTAATAGACTTTGAGATTTTTAAATGCTGAAAGTGATAGAATTGGCCCAAGATAACATCAAAGTACGGGCAAAATATACAGAACATAACTGAAAGCAGTGATTAGAGAAAAAAGTTATTTCATATTTATGCTTCTCAATATTAAGATGACTTGACAAAGTGCTTATGTATATACAGCACTTGCCTGGAGAAAAATTTTCAACTGCATTTCAAAGTTTATATAAAAATGAAATAAAATCATGCATAAAATTATTTTAAAATGTTACCATAGAACAGTGTTTATATAATTAAATATTTAAAACATCTTATTTATCCAGAGCAAAAAACACACACACACACACACACACACACACACATACACACACACATACACACATACACAGACACACCACTTTTTATAACAGAGCTAAGTCACTACTTTTATAAGTGGCATCTCTGACCATTGGCTCCAAATTGATCTCTTTATTTCTAATGCGTTTACTTTTTTTGAATGCAAACTTGTTCAGCTTGAAAGTGATTGGGAGATGCAATGAAATCTAGGTAATGGAAGATATACAATGCAAGGCTGATTAACTCTAAAGAGAAAAGTTATTTTGTGACACTGAATAGGCGGCAGGATTGGATGATTTTGTAGATGCATAAATTGAATTACAATTATTGCCAAAGGCAAGCAGCACCGTCAGAAAGCACATCAAAACGGTAACCAAACCAGACACACTACCAGTGTTTTTAATGGGTGTATCAATTGTCCGTGGAGTCGCTGTTGAGAAAAAACTCGATATGACTCTTTTTCTGCTGTGCTGCAGACAAGGGAACTATTAAGATGTACATTCCGTTGACCTAGAAAACAGTGCGTGTTTTTGGAGTAGAAGTGAACCAACTCCTGAAAACTTGTGAACAAGCATGTGTGTACGTGCGCACACACACATGCACACACAGGAAACTTACGCTCTGGCTGTCTTTTTGATATTCAAGATAAAATACTTGTCTATCAGCCTTCATCCAGAAAGCTGTATTCCCTAACAACTCCCCAGAGATAGTATGTCTTCTCTTTCACAATTCTGAAATTGAAAGTCCTTTGTCAACTTTCCTCTAGGAAAAGGAAAAAACGAGAACTAAAATTTTGTTAAGATGAATGAATCTGCTTCTCTTGAGCTTGACTTCAATTCTCCTCTTTCTCAGTGAGGCTTTTTCTGGCTACCTCAACACAAAATGGTCTGTTTCACCATCATTTTAACTTATTAGCTTCTTTTCTATATCACTTGTCACTTAAATACTGCTTTGCCTCAATAATTATTTTTCCTTCTGTTATTTTCTCAAAAAGCTCTTCCAGGGTAAGGAATTTGGGGGCATCTCATAGTACTTTCCATGGTGCCCACCATCCAGTAAATATTTAATAATAATCGCTACCCTTCGTTGAGTTTTAAGTACCTGTTAGATACCGCTATATTACTCAGATTTTCCAATTGATTTCTATGCTACCTCCGTGAGGTGGCTATTTTTTCTATTTTTCTAAATTATGAAACTGAGACTCAGAGAGGTTAAATGACTTGCTAAACCCATGCACTGGGTTAGAGTTTAGGTCTGACCCCAAAGTTCATTCCTGTGATAGCCGGCCTTCCTGGTACCCACGGTATGTGTTAACTGACAGATCAGGAGATCAGATTCGAGGACCAGCTCTGCCTCTAAATAGCTCCCTGATTTTGCATTAGCCATGTTATTTCACCAGCTCAGTTTCTCTTGCTGTAAAACAAAACTAAATCCATAGAGCCTACATATATGTTTAGAGGGGAACTAACATTTATTGAGCACCTATTATATGCCACAAAGTATACTAATCATCTTCTTACATACCTTCATCTCACTAAATCCTCCCAACGTCCCTAAATGATATATTAATATATCTATGTTATAGCTGATGGAGGTGAGAATCAAGGAAGTTTAGTAAATTATCTAAAAATATTCAGCCTGAAAATGAGAGAGTGGTATCATTGTCTTTCAACTTGACCATGCCAACAACTTGAGGAAAGCTGCTACTGAGTTAATTTTGATGTAGACGCACAATTTTCTATTTTGGGAGGAAAGATGAATGTCACTAATCCCCTTTATTCCTCTCTTGGTCTCAGATTAGTCTCACTTTAAAAAAATACCCATGCTATCAGAAATGTATAGTTTAAGGCAGAAGTTAATCATGCCAAAGTGGTTGTAATAAAAAAGATGCAAAGTTATCAATGTATCCATCTCTAGATACAATGGTAATTTTGATCACCTTTGAGATTCAGAAGTGTAGGCAGTATTTCAAATATCTACTTATGGCAAATATTATATAAAATGCCTTTGAAACCATTAAAATTTTCCAGTTTTCTAGTTTACGACTAACATTTGTAGTTATCTCTAATGCATTACAATGATTAGCATGCCCTCCTAAGGACATGTAGTAAAGCATCTGCTTGTTCTCTAGGTCCAACTTTTTTTTTTTAAACTGCAGGTTTCTAAAAAAGATAGCAACAAATTATTTAGGGACGGATTTGGGTATTATTGTTTGTTTATTTTACTCACCCCAATTTGGCATCTGACCTGCTCTCCCCCGCCCCAAACCATTTCATTATGAGGTCTTATGTCTGAAATCAGAGCAGTGAGCAGCGTTTAGGCTTCTGTTAAAATAGTGTAGACTCAGAAAAGCAATTTCCTGTAGGCAGAAAGAATGAACGAAACCATAACTATTTCTCCCAGGATGTGTCCCAGTGCAATTTTCACCTTGAATGAAACCTTTAAGTCAAAATCAGCAAATAGTGCCAGAAACTTTTGGCTTAATATGATACAGCAGTTAAGACTACTATTATTTTTTCTCTTTCACCAAGTGAGCTTACAAATTAGGTAATTACCAGGAAATTTTATTGTTTGCCTTTAGGTGAAAGTGTTTTATTGGGCATTAAAGCGGTTCTACGAAAGAGCCCTCTTAAAGAATACATACAAAGGAGTTCTCTCTATCCCACAAAGGTCATCACAACTGCTAATCTCACTTCACTGGAAAGGCCTTCTGTACAACTGATAAATAGAGAATATGCTTATTTCAATTTCTTCTCGAGCCCTAACAGATGATTTTTCCTCAAGGTGATAGTAAACATACAAAGTGAAGAACTGAAGCAAAACTGGCATTTACCCTGTGCCATCGAAAGGACTTCTTTATCTTGCCAATGAATATAGAGCCCAAGAGTTAATTCAGATCCATATGGTAGTGTAGTTGGGATAAACTGAAGCATATGCAATTCTTAAGAAGTGCTAAGAAGGGGCGCCTGGGTGGCTCAGTGGGTTAAAGCCTCTGCCGTTGGCTCAGGTCGTGATCTCAGGGTCCTGGGATGGAGCCCCCGCATCGGGCTCTCTGCTCAGCGGGGAGCCTACTTCCCCTTCTCTCTCTGCCTGCCTCTCTGCCTACTTGTGATCTCTCTCTCTCTCTCTCTGTCAAATAAATAAATAAAATCTTAAAAAAAAAAAAAAAGAAGTGCTGAGAACACTTACTGAACAAGAGCCGGAGTTTTTCTGAAAAAAATCTTGAGACAGTGTCTGTGACACCTGGAAGGTTACCCATCTAGTGCCTGCTTGACTCAAGCCTAGCCTTGAACACTATTTTAGCCATAATTTATCTGTTGTGAAATCCGTTCGTGGTGAATTTTATGAAAGGTTGAACACAGCTCTGTTCTGCTGTTTCCAGGTGGATGTCTTAGACCCTACTGGAACAGATTTGCCCTAATCGGCCTCCTCAGGTCTGTAACACCCTACCTGTACATTAAGGTAGGATTTGAGGATACAGAGTTGCGGACACCACTCAGTAGGTTGAATTTATAATCTTCTAGCACTCTATTCACTATCTTTGGCAGAACTGACACATCTCTGCTGCCTATTGTTAAAATGATCTATTTCTGATTCATTCTTGAAAGCATGGGATTCAGTCTTCACCAAGGGTTAAAATTCATAAACAATGTTCAAGCTAAAGTTACCTGAGGGAGGGAGACATATCTTGAATTAATATAGCTGATCATATGAAGAGGGCTCTTGGCAATTGCATCGATTTCATTTTGCTGAGAGTGATTTTGAGACATTAAAAAGTAATTGAATATTTTACTCCCTTTATGCAGTCTGAAACATCTAAAAAGGACAAGGATATTTAGGAGCCATATTATGGAAAATAATATATACTCTATAGACCCAGTTAAATACTTTTGTGCATTTTCCGTCTGCTGGCTTTGCAGATTATACATCAACAGTGAAAATATTTCTTTCTTGTTTTCTGGGGCTTTTTTTCTCTCTCTTTAGTTTTGCAAAGAGATACTAGCACCAGTAAGTAAACTCTGTGTATTGCGTTCTGAGAGAATAAATTTCTAACTGTGGTCAATATATTTCCTGCTGTGTTAGGTTAATAGCTCCTTTCCATTGTTTATTCCAGGAAATGTGTTTCTCCAAGGTCATTCCTGTTTCATTTAGTTATTAAAAAAATAAGAAAGTAATAACCTCATGCATAAAAAAGTTTCCACAGGTATGGATGTCGTCACCAATGTGGCTAATAGCACGGCTGTGATTATGGCCACGCGTGCTTGCTGGTGAACACTTTCTTTGCCTGAATCCTTTAAAGCCGTGGTGAACAGGATTAGGTCTGTAAATTATGCAAAAAATGCAATCTTATGTTAGATGCAAATACACACATTTCTTTTCTTTCAAATAGCCAATTTAACCTCTCAACCATAGAACAAAATTGAATCAAGGGCACTAAGTTCTTTACCCAAGTGAGGAAGAGGAGAATTAGTCTAGTGGAGTCTCCTTGTCTGTGGCTGCCATTGTCCTAGCACATGGACAGAAAACAGCTGCTAGTGTCATTGAGTTGAAATGTAATGTTTCTGGCTTGAAGCCATGGCTGGGAAGAAGAAACCCCCCCTATTTAAAATAAACAAAAATTGTAAGAAATTTTATTAAATTTTATCTTCAATTTTATGCTTTCATTCTACCTGGAAGCAGTAATTTAAGATTGCTCCCGTGGTGTTATTTAACACAGTTCCTTGAGTATAGCAAGCTGGTGTAGGACTTGAGAACATGGGGTGGAATTGAATTTGATACAAAAGATAAGTTTAATCACTTAATTGCTATGCTAATCTCTTTCCAAGTCCATAGCATCACTGGTGGTCTTGCATTTAGATGTATATTCCAATTTCTATACAGAGGGCAGTAAGCCTGAACAACCACTGCTGGTCCAATAGTTCTGGAAACTTGGGCTGTTGGAGAGAGGATAGAAGTCTCTCTTCTCTAGTATCAGAATCAATCATGGTCACACCTTGGCAGTTCTTGGTCTGAACTCCCAGTGCCAGAGCTCTTTAGAGACAAAGCTATCACAGCACGCGCACACACACACACACACACACACACACACACACACACACACACACACAATTTCCCAAGGCAAACAGGTAGCACCAGAGCAGGTGGATCAGGGGCAATTTCTACTGTAGCCATGTAAAATGCCTAAAATCTTATCAAAGAAGACTATCATTCATTCATTTAACATATATTATTGATCATCTTCTATATGCCATACACTGTTCTGATACTGCAGATAAAGTGATGAAAGACAAAGTACCTGTATTCCAGTCAGAGACACAAATAATAAAGAATATAACTTCAGGTAGAGGCAAATCCTACCTGAGAAGCAGAGTAAGGGGAAAAGGGGTGACAACTGGTTTGGAGGTGTGGTCAAAGACAATCATTTGGAAGAGGTGACATTTGGACAGCCATGGATAAGAAGATAAAGGAGTGAGTCATGAGAAAATCTGTGATAAGAGCATTCTAGGCATAGGGGACTGAAGTGTAGAGGTGTGGGGAAGGAGCTAGCTTTGTGTGCTTGAGGAACAGCAGAAACAAGCATAGCTAGAATGTACTGAGGCAGAGTGATAGCAAGGAGAACACGAGGAGGATCTTTTAATACTCTAGGAGAAATTATGTGGCTCTGACGATGGTGGTATTCATGAATGCAATAAGAAATAATTCAGATTTAGAAAATGTTTTAAAGTGGAGTCAGAAAGTCTCATAAGGTGTGAGGAGAGAGAGAGAAATGGTTGTTTCATTAACTCGGATAAGAAAGAGTATGGGTGAGTCTCTTTCTTCCCTTCCTGGAGACATCAAGTGTTTTTTTGAACATGCTAAATTTGAGTAGCTTTTTTGACACGCAAATGGAGATTACAAACAAATATTGACTATTTGTGTCTGAAGTCCTGCGGGGAAAGTTGGATCTGGTAAAGTAAATGTAAGAGTCATCCACCTGTTGACGACGTGTAACTCCACGTGACTGGATGTGATCATCACAGAGGTAGAGGAGCTGGAGATGAGAGGTCTAGGGCATGCTACCATTGGAGATCTAGAAGAAAGGAAGAAACAATTAAGATGTCACATTGTTAGGACTGATCATGCCGATGAACATGTCAATCACACCGATGAATGTTCAGATGACAGAGTGCATCAGAAAACTGTTTTACCAAAAGTCTAAACTTAAGCTATCATGAACAGAGGAAAAGAATTCTCTATAGCTTCGAATTAAACCAATCGTACAGGAAAGCAAGCAAAGCAATTGCAGAAGAAAACAAACTTTCCAAAGTAGAAGGGTTGAATGCGAGGCAAAGATCAGATGCATAATTAAAACAACTCTCAGTCCTCATCTCCCCAAAATTAAAGATGTAGACCTGACTTTTCACCATATCCCATGATTGAAAATTAATTCCCCAAGAATGTTATTTGGTACTTACTGAATACACAAAAATATTTAAATTACATCTTAAGAGAGAGCTGTATATGCTTTTTAATTCTTATTTTAAATTCAGTAATTTTTAATAAACATTTTTGTCATTTTTTTAGTACCAAAGTAAAAAAATTCCTTTGAGCTAGTGTAATAGATTGAATTCTAAATCCTATTTCTGATGTTCACAGGAGGCAAAAGCAGTCAACTTGCTCCTTTTTCAGGATAATGTCTTGACAAGGTTTTTTCTTCTATGGGTACACTAATTATTATAAATGCTCCAAGCAAATTGTCTAAAGAGACATCTCCCTTTTTCAGGGTCCTTTGATAAGGTAGTTTTAAGAACAGGAAAGGAGGCATTTGAAAAAATGCAAAAGAAATTCCGTGGTTACATTAGACAGTTATTTTCTTACCTCAGAATTTGCCCTTCATTTATCGAAGAGTTGTTTACAAGGGCTGAGAAGGCTGACCTATCTCTCTGTTCTTTAATTCTTTTGTTTATGAACTGGTGTAATCAAACAAAAATGTACATAGCATGGGGAGTGAGTGGTAAACAACCATTGCTTTGTTATCATAGTTTATAAAATTACAGAATTTCTCAAGAGATTTGCATCATTGTTTGGTGCAAAGCAATTTCCCATTAACTAAGAAACAGATTCACTTTCAGAGATTCAGTAATCCATTTTAATTATTTCCTCAACAGTGTCTAAAACCAAATGAATGAGAAAGTAATATAAATTTCTTTTACCTTGAATTCATTTGAAAAAAGTTTATGTCAAATATCTTTTGGCGTATATCATGTATACTAGTTGAGTTTTAATTGTGTGTTGTGGCCAGTACATTCTTAGTAACCAAAGCTGATGCTACCTTGTGCACTATTCTGTAGAGATGATAGATTTTAAGCATAGTGGCCTTTGGAGACACAAAGGAAGAGGTCCAATGAAAACATGGCTTATCTTTATTCTTGAGGATGGTTGATGTGTTTGAAACTTTCTCAGGATGCCCTGAAAACACCATTTATCTTGGGATTTGATTCCATGGAGCCCATGGAAACTAGGAGAATACAAACTAACTGTGGATTCCCTCAAAACTTAAGGCACTAGTTTTGATATCCTCGAGATACTTTTCAGATTGCTGCATCTTTGATTCCTAGGATAATTCCATTCCTGTGTTTTCTCTGTAACATTTCCTGTTATATTAATGTTCAAAAATAAGAATAAGAATTACTGATATTACAGAGGACAACACAGACAAAAATATTTCATACACAGATTCTACCTTATATCCTATTTGATTCCTTAGTGCCATAGATGGAATGTTTGTGTCTTCCCAAAATTCATATGTTGAAATCCTAACCCCATTGTGATGGCTTTAGGAGGTAGCTGATTAGGTAATGAGGACAGAGTCCTCATAAATGGGATTAACGCCCTTAAAAAAAAAAGAGATCCCAGAGAGTCCACCTCCTCCTCTATCATGTGAGGATACAGCATAAAGATGGCTGTCTATGAACCAGGAAGTGGGCCCTTACCCAGCCTCCAAAACTAAGAGAAATGCATTTCTGCTGTCCATAAGCCACCCAGCCTGTGGTATTCTGTTACAGTAAGCCAAACAGACTAAGACACATAGTTAATGAATAAATATCTTTCTCAACTTTGTTTTACATAGGAACATTTCATTACTTAAGATAATGCTACCTGCTGTTGTGAATTAGCTTGAAATCTCAATGGTTTAATAAAATAGAAGTTTATTTTCTTTCTCACATAAAATTCAAACTAGCTGTTCTCGATTGGCTGGCAGCTTTCCACATTTAGGGTCTCAAGCTCCTTCAGTCTTGTTCGGCTCACTCAACTACTTTCTCAGTCTGACTGGCAAGTGTTACACCTTACATCCACTGAAAACATAAGCCAGAACCAGCTCCATGGCACCAGGGACATGCTAAACGGGGCTGAAAACTGTGTGATCCATTATTGATCGGCCATTTTCTGGTAACATCTCTACACAATAGAGGGGAAACGGAAACCTCTGTCTTTGTCCTTCAGACTTATCTGTCTCAAACATCCTTAACATATGCTGAAGTGATAGTTTTTCATTTAAAGCAATTTTGTTAGGTCCTTACTTTTAAGAATTTTTTAAAATATGGAACAATCTGATGAGAACTTCTGGGTGAGAGTGTATTATTTAAAGGGATTTTTTTTTTCTTTAAAAGGAGTCTTTCCTTTTTTTTTTTTGAGTATTTAATTTTAAAGTTAGTACAGCATTGATTTCCAAATGATTTACTTATACAAATGTTCAGCAAAGGACCGAAGTCAGTTTAATGAAGAGACAATGTCCTGTAAATTGTGATCTGAATTGAATGGGGGGAGTTGTTTTATCTCAGACATTTATTCTCAACTTCTTTTTTTTTCCCCCAAATACTTTTGTTTTATTTTTTCAGTGTTACAAGATTCATTGTTCATGTACCACACCCAGTGTTCCATGTAACTTCTATTATTACTTCTATTATTCTCAACTTCTGTTTGAATTATCGGATTTAGGAATTTACTCCATTGATCTTAGAACTTTTAAGAGCCACACAATAAAATGCAATGTAAGTATTCCTATACTATAAATGCTAGTATCATTTAAGATTTAGCCTAGGAAAAGGCTCTTGTAAGCATGGGACTCCATATGAAGGCCTGAGGAAAGAGAGAATGTGGAGGGGCTCCATAGGATGTGGGAGATGAAAGGATGATGCCAGTGACAACTGTTCTCTATTTTCTAATTGTGCTAAGTGTCGGCTCTGAGTGGGGCTGTTGATTTGGAGTACAATTAATAAATGTCAGTGAATAAAGAAAAGCTACTATTCTATTCTCTTGAAATTCATTTTAAGCGTCTACTATTTGCTAGACATCTTGCAAGAAATAAGAGCTTATAGTCTACTGTAATTAAGATTAAATTAGCTTAGTCAATAATAATACATAATAATGAAAATGTGTTGATAATATTGGTAGTTTCAGTTTCATTTAAAATATTTTGACTTCAAGGGTCCCTGGGTAGCACAGTTGGTTAAGCCTCCGACTCTTGGTTTTGGCTCAGGTCATGGTCTCTGGGCCCTGGTCTCCCAGTGGTGAGATCAAGCCTTGCATCTGTCTCCATGCTCAGCATGGAGTCTGCTTAAGACTCTCTCTTTCATGGGGCGCCTGGATGGCTCAGTGGGTCTCTTTCTCTGTCCCTCCCCACCCCACCTGCTCTCTTTCTCTCTAAAATGAATAAATCTTTAAAAAATATTTGACTTCAAGTAAATATTTTATGTATGTAATATTTTTTATATTACACATTGATATATTTACATGGAGGATGAAAGGCAGCATAGTGGTATTCCTAGACCCCAATGTAGTATCTGGTATATAATATACTCAATCGATGACACTGGATGAGTGAATAAATAAAATAAATCTGGGTGAAAAATCAGGAGACTACAGTTATTACTATGATTCTGCCTGTGACTGTCAGTGTGACATAACCAATGACTCCCTATTTCAGTTCCTAATCTATAAAATGAGATAGAAATACCCATTCTATCCATCTAACAGTCTAGACAGTTCCTTGGGTAGGAACAAACAGCAGATATGTAAAACTTGTGAATGTTCCAATAGCTGATAAATAGTCAAAATGGAGAAGATTCTTATTTGACTAAGATATTTCCATATTCTCTTTTAGAAATAAGCTTTCTGATTGGCACATGTCTTAGGGAAATGAAAATCATTTTATTTTAGAAATTTAATTATATCACCATCAGGCAAGTATACTTTGTGAAATCTTGGAACCTAGCATCTCTTAGAAATGTAGCCTAATGGCAGTGACTTGGGCTGGAAAAATCTCAAGCACATCAAATGGTATCTTTCCCCCAGTCTTTTTCTACTCGTGGACACGTGCTTCCCAAGATAAATCTTTGGTACATGTTTTTTCAACCTGGATTGCATAAGAGAACAGACTAAGAGAGAAGAGGTGCACACTCACAAATTTGAGACTGAGTTGAAAGAGGCATATTTTATTCAAAGTTCAACATCCACTTATTTTGAGGATAGAGGTGTCTGTGTTGTGACTCATGCATGCTGTGAAAAAAATGCCAAGTGTCTTGATAACTAATGTTAGTAAGGAAAGATTCCCTAGAGGGGGCAGAAGCTCATGAAATGCTAATCTTGAACACAAGAGTGAGAATCAATTTTAGATTCTAATCTTTTTGGAACATTTCACGGGACTTAATATTTTGGTTAAAAAAAGAGAAATTTATATATTCTGAGAGTAATGATAAACACTTTTCTTTGTTACTATTCATCTTTGAGGTTTTCTTTTTTTCTTACCGCATTCGCTTTCCCATTTTGCTTTTGTCTTCATGATATCCCTCATCTTCCCTCTAAGCTTTCAGACTAAACATTCTATTTACCTTAAAAAAATCTGGTTGTAAAGGTACTCCTTTTGTGCTAAGTGTTGAAAAACCATAAACTTTAAGCCAGAAGGACAATACTTTCTTCAATAACCCCTCCTTTAACAAGTGATTTTTCAGAGCATTAAAAATTCCATAAAAAGACATTTCTCCTGCCATTGAATGTATGGTGAGTGGCATATCTTGAGAGTGAATGGAAGAGCCATTTTAAAAAGTCTAAAGAACAAATACTCAGGCTTAGTTAGGGACTGCACAGTAACCAGAGACACAGGGCAGTTCACTTGGATGATAGTGGATCAAATTAATTCTGCAAAATAACAAGGTCAAACACTGGGAACCCTCATTATAAAATGCCTTGGAGTGAAGGCTTAGCAAGAAGTCAGTCTTGCGTAAGTTTAAAAAGCCAAACTCTTAGAAACTAAATTGCTGGAGCTGGTTTAT
The DNA here is from genome assembly GCA_028534135.1 of Potos flavus. NCBI lineage: Eukaryota > Metazoa > Chordata > Mammalia > Carnivora > Procyonidae > Potos > Potos flavus. The sequence continues at coordinate 107,913,736 of CM052900.1, read as the reverse complement.
TTTTACGTGATAATTTTTTTAAATTTTAGACCTTTTACTTGAATAGAAATATTGATTTGACTAATAGGGCATACCTATTTTTTCATCTCAAGATGATAATAACTTCAAAGGAAGAGGTGAGTAGGACTCAAAAGAAGCAATCACAGACCACAAGCATAGAATAATTTCAATAACGTTGCATTTGAGTACAAAAATTGAGTTAACAAAACCGTAGCCTCCTTCAACTTGTAATTCAAACACACAAAATAACTTGACTTCAATAGGCAAGGCAAATTCACACTTACTTGGAAATTTCTTGGGTACTTACAGAAAGTCAAAGAGAGGACTTAAAGCAAAGAAAAATGTGTCTGATTAATAATTAATAAAACTATTGTTGATTCAACGAATGTTGAATAGAATCTTTTCAACCTCTTAAATATGTCTTAATGTTAAATGCAATGCTGGTGAATAGTCTCAAAAGAAATGTTGGCTCTGTATTAAGAAATCTGCATTTAATACATGGCTAGATGGATTTAATATCTTTGTATTAGCCCGTCTTGAAAGAAACTTACCATATCCAAATTCATATATTGTGCGATTTGCATGTTTTGAGCCTGATAAATGTAGCTATAGCGATTACATATTTTAAAAAAGTAACCATGCCACTTGCTCTTTTAAATTGCTCTGCTGCATTTTTAAGTTTTAAAAATGGGTCCTTGTACATAGAACAGCAACTGTTGCTCATTCTGTCTTTGCCTCTACTTCAGCAAAGGGATATTTTAAAAAGGAATACATTAGGAATACATCAAGATACATAATGCAATGGAAATGTTTTACTTTTTTTTTTTATAACCTTCACTACAAGCATTTTGTCTGCCCTACAGAAAAGAATGTTTCTCACAAAACCTTCATGGTCACTTATCTCTGTGGCCCCATTCTTAGCTCCATCAAGGCAATTGGCAAGGACCAAAGAATGTGACACTAGTTTAAAGAACAGCCTATCCCTTGCTGGAATAAGACGAGGGTTTTGGTTGAAAATGAACATAGTTGAATGACTTGTAAGAATGTGGCATGGCTGAGCTAGTGTGGAAAAACACTGCTTCAGGCTACATTTTCCTTGCTCCCCTTTCCACTGTGTCACTGGAAATCAGGAAGCTTATTTCTGCTAATAACAACAGCGATGTGAAACATGGACATAGAAAATTCGGATCTCAAAAATGAATGGGGGACTGGTTTCAAAAGTTTGAAAGATCAAAACTTTGAGTAGAATGTATTCCGAACCAATTTGAGGTTAATCAATGACCATAAAGTTGGATGCCAAACGGTCTCTGAGAATTTTGAAACATAAGCTGAACATAAAATTGTTTTTCATCACTAACAGCCAAATTCATTTTTCAAGCATGCAAAAGAGTGCTGTGAAAATTTTATAATTTCTTTTCTGTTTATGTTCTATATCCAATAAAAATATTTAAATATTCTCAAATTTATATAAATAATTTACTTAATTTATATCACATGTGTTTACATTATATACACAAATTATAAACATTTATATGTGTATAATTTATATATATAAGTTATATTTGATTTATTCAAATACATGTATATATGTTAGCAGAATAATATAATAAATATCGCTGTACCCATTATCCAACCTAAGAACTAGAAGGTCACCATGACTTGTGTCTACTTATGTATAGTTTACTATCTCATCCTATATTCCACCAGAGAAAATTGGATTTATGCTGGTAGTTTCTACAGTAGCAGAGGAAACTAACTATAAAGATAATTATTTTGGTATATATAAATAAACCAAAGGCAATATCTGGTCAAATATTTCTTGTGATTTATTAAAATGGCTTTATATTTTATGAAGTCTTGTAAGACAATTCTATTCAACATATTTTAAGGCACATCCATATCTTCGTAAATGTTGCGTTTCATTTACCTTAACTACTTTCTAATATTTGATTCAGTAAATACAACACCATTTATTTGTCTATTCCTTTGTCAAAGGACGTTTGTGTGGCTTCCAGCATTTTGTTATTATTAGTCCTGCTGTTATTCATGTATTTGCATGTTTCTTCTTGTACACATATGCAAGAATTTTTCTAAGATTTGTATGTAAGGGTAGAAATACTGGTTTGCAGGACATGAGAATGCTTGCTAAACTTTACAAGATAAAGTCAACAGGTTTTCTGAGAATAAGTCCAAATTTGCATTCCCAGCAGTAGTGTATAATCTACACCCTCCCAGATTGTCATATTTTTAATTTTTTTGGCACTCTAGTGGTTATGCATAAGAATTACAAATGATTTTATTAACTGATTAATCATCCCTATCTCATTGTAGTCTACATTTCATTCATCACAGCATTTAACACAGTTTTATTGAGTTCCTACTGTGTGGCAGGTACTGTTGACCATGCTGTGGATCCAGCAATAAGCAAAACAAAACAAAAAAATACCTGCCCTCATAAAGATTAAGTTCTAATTGGGCAGAGACTGAAAATGAACATAATAAATAAGTGAATTATGTAGTGTATAAGGAGGTCACAAGTGCCATTGAGAAAAAGAAAGGGAGGTAGAGAATCTGGGAGTAGAGGGTCAGTTGAAATTTTAAGTAGGGTTGATTTTTGTGAGAGAGAATTTGAGCAAGTCCTTATAGTAGTGAGGCCTTAGGGATGTACAGGGAGCAGCCAGGCCCGGCAGGATCCTGGTACGTTTGAAGAATAGTTACAAGGCCGTTACCTCAGGAGCGAAGTGAGCGAAGAGAGAGCGGTATGAGATGAGGTTGAAAGGTAATTTTGGGGCCAGACCATCTAGCATCTTATTGGCTACTTTAAAGATTTTAGCATTTACATGGTAAAGTGTGAGTCTATTGAATGATTTTGAGCACAGGATTTACATGCCATGAGACCAGAGGTAGCAGTAGGTTCAAACAAAGGAGGCCAGTTAGGAGAGGATCAGAAATGTGAAAGATGATGGTGAATTGGACTATGGTGATAAAAATGGACGTAGTAAAAATTGAGGAGTGTATATACTTTTAAAATATTGGCTCTTTGTCCTTGAACATGGGATATCTCTCTATTTGTTTAGGTCTTTTATAATGACTCTCAGTAATGTTCAATTTCCCACATTCATATCTGTACATCCTTTGCTTTTAATGTTAGTGTAAAAAGCACCCCTCCTGCCACTTCTCAATCTTGCTTTCTCTGCTTGAAGCGTTTTGTCAGGGCCTCCTGGGTGGCTCAGTTGGTTAAGTGTCTGCCCTCCACTCAGGTCATGATCCCAGGGTCCTGGGATGGAGTCCTGCCTCGCGCTCCCTGCTCAGTGGGGAGCCTGCTTCTCCCTCTCCCTCTGCCTGCCGCTCCGCCTGTTTGTGCTCTCTTTCTGTGTGTGTGTGTGTGTGTGTGTGTGTGTCAAATAAATAAATAAATAAAAATCTTTAAACATTTTTTCAGTTTGTTACTTGTGTGAGATACCATTTATTTTTGTATAGTGTCTTCATAACATGGGTAAAACCCTACTAAATTCTTATTAATTCTAGTAATTTGTCTATAAATAATTCTAGGTATTTAATGTGTCAATTATATCATGTATAAATAATGTTTTCTTTATTCTTTAAATATTTATGGTTTTAATTTATTTTGCCTTTCTTACTGTACTGAAAAGGTCCTCAACAAAATTGGAATAAAAGTTAGCGATATGGGCATCCTTGGCTTATTCCTGATTTTGAAGGGAATACATTTCATATTTTACCACGAGAGGATATTTGTGGTAGACTTTTGGTATATATCTTTTATTAGGCTAAGAAGCTCCCTTCTAGACTTCGTTTTTTATTGGCTTTCTATATGAAGAGATGCTGCATTTTATAAAATTTCCCCATCTCTTAGATGGTCTTGTGCTTTTCCTTTTAAATATGTTTATGTAGTTCAATAGATTTGCAATGCGAAAGTATATTTGTATTCCTAAGATAAGTCAAACTTGGTCATGTGTATTTTTTGCACTATTCTGGATTCAATTTGTAAATCTATTGTTTAAATTTTTGCATCTATATTCATGAATGAGATAAAGCTATGATTTTTCTTGCTAAAACTGTTCTTGTCTAGTTTATAAGTAATATCAGTATTTTTATTTCTCAGATTTCAAATTCATTCTACAGAATTTGTACACACCTAAGTGGTGAAGAATATTTTAATACCTTAGTCTTTACTAACACCATGCTTACTAATATCTTTACTTAATCACTACATACCTTTAATACCTTACTTACTAATACTTACAATATGTGGATTTCCTACATATTGACACAATACAAAGATTTGTGTTAGGCCACTTGGATATTTTAAGGCAGCAGTTATTTGCCTAAGCTAATGAAATCAACACTCAGTCAGTATGTATTATGTCTGTTGTGCTTTTCTAATTCATAAGGGATGATTAACTTATGTTTATAGATAAACAACACAAGAATTATTATTCTATGGGGCTAAGGTGTTGCAAACCAATTCCAACAAGAATGTGATGTTTTGAACATATGAATGTTAAATCAGAATCTCTATGTAAAGTGTCTACTATTTTATTGTATATATATATTTTTTTTTTCCCAAAATTTTTGTGTATGTACTAGTTTCCGGATGTCTGCCCTAGCCATCTGGGGTCCTGTTATCATCATGTCTGCCTGCCTTTAGATTATCTAAAAGTTAATTTGAGATTATCAAGTTAACTGAGTCTTATTAATAGTGATTTGACTAATTCACTCTAAGTTCAGAGATCTTTTCAAGCTGTAAGACTCTTTAAGTTGTTATCACTTCTAGATTTCACCAGATCACAGAAGTTGTTAAATAAATAGAGTGATTAGACATGAATACTCTAAAATAACTTAGAAGAAAACTTAAACTAATAACTTTATAGTTGTTTAAATGGATTACTTTTTTTTCCTCACAGTATTATGGAGTTAAGCATTTACTTTATACAGTGGCACTGGTTTGCAAACTCCAGCAATGTATCTATTTGACAACTTGATGAACTCCCTGTATAGGATTACTAGAAAAATGCAAGACATGCACTATTTGGGACATACACAAACAAATATTTGCTGCTTATTCAAATTTTTTTTCAATTTTTCCATTTATTCAAATTTACCAGGGTGGCTTGCAGTTTTGTTTGTTAAATCTGGCAACCTTCTCCCTAGGGGAATTAAAAACAAAAAGTTTTCATAAACACAGTGTGTAATTTTAAAGTAGCACCCAGCTCATCTGACTAAGCCTATTATGTAATCGCTTCAAGTGGTTAACATCTGCTCTAGTTAGTCAAAAATAAGAAAGCAATGCAAGTCAATTAGGGGAGTTTGTGTACAGTCTTCCTACACACTTACATAGAATTTTAGACAGTTCTTGGTATATGGATTCAGTTTGTAAGATATGGTATATCTTTTATATGTGAAATGGAAATATGTGGGATGATAAGAACAGAGGACAGAAAAAGGAGTTGCTAGATGGTCTCCTGACAATGACTGGGGGTGAAGACTTCTTTCAGTAGTCTGGGGGTAAGTTCACTTGGAGCAACTAGCTCAAGATGCTTGGACATTCACAGATGTATTAGAGATGGATGCAAGTGAAGGAAGAGGACAAAACTCTGAAACACAATTACTTGGAAAATTAACTAAGGGGTCCAAGGCCAGAGAATAGTTTGGTTAAAAAGTGAATGAAATAATTGATATTTTCAACTGGTCCCTATAGTTACCAGATAAGACCTGATGCCCATTCTATAATCTCATTATATACTGCCCATTCTATAATCTCATGAGAAATCCATTCCATAATCTCATGAGAAATCCTTGGATTATTTCAAAGAGGAAGTATGATAAAGGCTCTTTCTATTGATACATTTGGTTTCTGAGAAGTTTATTTTCCAAGCAGAATCAAGGAATAATTCCCATTTCCATAAATAAACTTAAAATTATGTTGAGAAGAAAAATTCCAAATAACTTGAAAGCCATTTTGGGAATTTGTGTTAAACCAAATAGAGAAGTCACATAGTGACCGAAGTGGCTTTTTAAATGGCCATGGGCTGAGTATGCAAATTATCTCATACAGTTAATTATTGCAGGTAATAATATAATTCGAGCAGAGAGTAAGGAAGCCCTTACTAAGTTTTAGTGATCAAGCAGATTTTTTACTATGATTGGGTAAAAGCCATCTGCCTCCCAATATGACTCCCCACCTTGAGCTTAACTTTCATTTATGAAAATCAAAGCAAAACAAAAGGTCAGACAATCATGGTATGCAATAATCATCAATATTAAATTTCCCATTTTTAGGGTAAACTTATGTTAAATTCCTTTTTTTTTTAAAGATTTTTTAAATTTATTTGACAGAGAGACAGCGAGAGAGGGAACACAAGCAGGGGAAGTGGGAGAGGGAGAAGGAGGCTTCCTGCTGAGCAGGGAGCCCAGGACCCTGGGATCCTGACCTGAGCCGAAGGCAGATGCTTAATGACTAAGCTACCCAGGTGCCCCTACCCCCGAAATATTTAAAATAAAGTGCCAAGTTGCAAAATATCTATTTATGAATACAAATCTTTATTTTAATATTATCTCTTACAAATGTGCCTTTAATTAGAAATAGAAGACTGCTCAGGAAGTTGAGTATCAGTCCAGTCTCAATAATTAGTCATGTTAGTTGATGATGAAGCTTCCATAGTTTGAGTAACAGAATATTCTTAAGCCCTCTGGTATTAACGTTGATACTAATTAAAGAGCACTCTTGACAATAAACAGCAAATGCTTCACTTTTTAAACTCATGTTTTTTGAAAATTATCTTGATTTGGATTGCTCGTTTCTTATTTCAAATATATATTTTTATTTGCTTAATTACTTCTTTATATTTTGTGGATTTCTTTCATATTTTATAATGATTTTTCTCTGCTCTCAGTGGATTAATATGTGATATACTAAAATACTGGGCAAATCACCTGTTAGGATAGGGCTTATAGGTTTCGTGGATCATGCAAAATCATTTGCAGTTGAATAATATTTCTTATATATTATATAGAAGCTTATTATGTCTCTAATATACATCACTTTGGCTGAGAATAAATTTGATTGTAAAGAACATTATTGAACAGAAAGCACATTTTGATTCTAGCCATCTCATTGGTCAATTCCCAGTGCAAAAAAAGTCCGAGAATCTGTTTTTTGTTCATAGTTCTGAATGAGGGGTGGAAAAAAACTTTTCGTCAACTCTTTAGCTTTCTAGGCTGGAGGTCTAAAGACAGTTTTTTGGTCCATGAATAGATTATCAAGGATTTTTTTTTAAAAGATTTTATTTAATTATTTCTCAGAGAGAGAGAGAGAACACAAGCAGGCAGAGTGGCAGGCAGAGACAGAGAGAGAAGCAGGCTCCCTGCTGAGCAGAGAGCCCGATGTGGGACTTGATCCCAGGACCCCAGGACCATGACCTGAGCTCAAGGCAAGGGCTTAACCAACGGAGCCACCCAGGCTTCCTGATTACCAAGGATTTATTTGACATTTAATAAGTTCTGTGGGCTGTGCTGAGTAGTTCACAGCATAGTCCATGTCCTCAGAGCTTTTCTATTTATTTAAAAAAGACAGGGTTGTGACCAAAAAAAATCAGGTGTACATTTAAGGTATTAAATGTATTAAATGCATTAAAGTGAGACACTGTACAACCACGTGTCTCTCTACTGTTCCCGCACATAGTAGGTGCTTAGCAAACACTGGCAGAATTTAATCACATTAAAATCGCTACATTCGCTGCCCTGTTTGTCATTCATACAGTCTGCTGCCATGCAGACCCGGCGAGAACACCTTTGGAGCTGTTGATCGGAAAAGACTTTATAGAAATGAAAAGTTTCAGCTTTTTGTGAAGTTCTCTGTTGAGCAATCTCACAATTGCGCATCATGATTAATAGTTTGGCAAATATTATGGGCTTTGTAGTCTTTATTTTCTTTAAAGCTCTCTATTTTTTTTAGCGATTGCTGGATAAATACATGGCAGCACTCCACACAGAATGTGCAGAACAGAACATTTAAGGATAAATCCTACCAAGCTGAGGGGATAAAAGAATTTTTAAAAAGCCAACTTGCATTTCAGGTGGTTAGTCTGGGCAAAAAGAGAACAGAAACAGCTTTTATTCAGCCCATTCAATAATTCAAATCACTGTAGAACAGTAGTGGTGTCATCCCCCAGGCAGCAAATTCTCTTATTTATTTTTAAAAATAATTTTTTATGCCAATGGTCTACTTGTATCATCTAATGAAAGCTGAAGATCAATTCTTCCCTGGTGAGTGCAGAGAGTTGGCCAAATGTAGCTGCAACACAGGTGACATATGTCAATACCTGTGGAATTATAAAAATAGGCAGCCAGAGTTGGCTCCGGTGTTTTAACATAAAATAATGTATTATAAAGATATGAGAACGTATGTGCTCTCTCTGATCTTTGTACCAGGAAAAGTGTGATGGATATTTCCAGTCTAAAAGCACTCATACTTTTTTTTTTATATTGTGGAAAATTGAGTGTCTTCAATACTGATTGTATATAAAAAATGTTTACTTGAAATTTATTTAAATAACTTTCCTTAACATAGTATTAAAGAAAAAGAACAGTATTTTCCATGGCATATGCCCACATTTGTGCTTTAATCATAACAGCCTCATTTTCCAAAGGTTTATTTACATAAGTGCTTTCTCTGTAAATGTTACATTAGGAAAAAATACACACATTCACATAACCTTTTAAATCAACGACTGCTGGCAAAATGAATGGAGGAGACCCAAGAAATATGCCAAAAGTGGTTTGGAAATGTAGTTAGCCTTAATGCTGTTTGTAAAATTCATTTTAACTTTGATGCCTGATTGCATTGCAGCACTTCTTCAAGATTCCATCTGGCACCATAAGTGTAGTGGGTAATCTGTGCTGAAAAGGGAGTTTGGGAGGTGTTAAGTACATTGCCTCATGGGGATCTTGTACTAGGCTTTTCAGGCAGAGGCATTTTTGACTGATTAATATCTGGTGAACCTGACTTTACGTCTTCATCTTGTGCCCTGGAGGCCTGCTTTTCCAGAGCAGGCTCTCACTTCAACACCTTCTTAGTGGATGATAATGAGACCAAAGGACCCCCTCCTTAACATGGTGAAAGGTATTGTCCTCAAATATTTAGAATCCTTTTCACTTTCTAGATGCATTTTCTTTTTAATTTAACCAAGTGTGATATTTATTTATTTATTTATTTGTTTGTTTGTTTGTTTATTTATTTATTTATTTATTTAAAGTAGCTCCATGTCCACCATGGAACCCAACACAGGGCTTGAACTCATGACCCTGAGATCAAGACCTGAGCTGAGATCAAGTCAGATGCTTACCCGACTGAGCCACCCAGGTGCCCCTCTAGATATACTTTAAAGGAGCTGGTGAAATTGACGAACTGCTTTGATCTTGAATGGATAAAATCTACAAAGGTAGAGCTGGAACAACAAAAGTCAAAAACGTCCTAATAACTGAGGGAAATTTTTAATGAGTTCTTCAAATATTGTTCAGTTCTCAAACTCGCTTTTAGCATTCTGATGTCATATTTTCTATACTCACTGGGTGCATTTTTTTTCTTTGGTCTGGTGTGGACCCAATGTTATAATTGCAAGACCACAAAACAAAGTAATTTACTTTAGCTGTGGAGGTTCTAGATAATTTTTATAAATGCTTTACCTTAGAAATATAAACATGTTTAAAACTGAGAGAGATACCAGCAAACCTTATTTCAGTCGCTTTTAATGTTAACTTTCTGAGGGCAATGTAAGAAAATTCTGTCTATAGTATATCCTCCCACCGCCCTCCCTGGGGGGCAAAATTCTTTCTCAAGATTACACTACCATCTGTTTTCATTCGTTTGGTATTTGGTTGCAATTGTTTCACAGGGTGTATTTTTGAATAATAATTAATAGAAGTAAATCAAACCTCTCAGAGAAATAATTCTCATATGTGGAATAACAAAACCAGATGAAAATATGACTGGAAATATCAAGTATATTTTCAAAGTTAAGGACTGGAGATTTTGCCTTGTGGCCTTGATCAAGGTCAATAGGACTCATGTGAGTAAGTCTTGGCAAAGCGCTCTAAACATGCTATTCCCAGCAAGTATCTAAGGAAACTGGAACCAGGTAAAAAAAAAGTCAAGAAAACACAGGGGCATGAAAGAAAGAAAATCTCAGAAACCCATTTTTTTTTGTAAAAGCTAGACTAACATGTTATATTAAATCATTCAGTATTTTTGGCAGTGTATTGGAAGTAAAATTTTATACTCCAGAGCAACCATGACTAATTCTTCTACCTGCTGTCCCTTGGTTTCTATATTTTTTCACTGGTGTTTTCTTTCCTTGGCTCTGCTGAATTCCTCTTGGGGAAGACCAATGAAGAGTCCAATTTTTCATTATTCAATATGGTCTAAAAATCTCATCAGCATGCTGGTCACACTTTGAAATCAATGGAGTCTCAGCCCCCTGAAGAGGTATTTAACCAAATGAGAAACAGCTCATGGGAAAATGACAGGGAAACCATTTTATCATACTAATGTACATTCCAAATCCAGATGTAAAAACATTATAGACAATAGAGGCAAAACTGTTTGACAAAAGCCATAATGCAAAGAAACATATTATGTCAAGAATTAATTTAGTTCATGTAACAAATGTCTCAATTAGACAAAGGGGGGAATAAAAAGAGGCAAATGTTAATATCATTAAGTTAATGTAATTAATGTTTTGTCAGTATGATTCGGCATGATTCAATACTTATTTGAACTCCCAAGCGAACAAGTAGTATACAGGTTCTATAATTTTTTATCGTCTCTGACTAGAAACAACATTTTCAGAATTATAAATAGTACATTTGATCATATTACATTATAGAAGTTTATCTATATTATCTGTATTTTATCATAGAAGCATGATTATTTCCAGGAATAATCAGAATAATCTGGTTATTTCCTGAGAACCTTATTTCCTTTGTAGGTCTGTTCAGTAGAAAGGCTCATTCCCTGGAGCTTCTCACTTTTTTCAAGACTGAGAGTAGTATTGTCGTTCTCTAAGACTTTCAAACTCACACAAAAACTTTTCAATATGAGAGTTGAACCGTTTGCTATGCAGTCTGTATCCTTTCTATCATTTACTTTTCATTTACATTTATGTAAAGTTACATAAATTTACATAAGTATAAAAATGCAAATTTTCATTCACATTTCAGGCATTTATTGAGGTAAAACGACTCCTGTTTGAGTCATCTCCATCCCTTCACTTTCTATTATCCTATGTGATTTCGCCGTATCAATCACCCCAAATACCTCAATTCTCATGGCTTCTTATTTCCTCTATGTCCATGTCTCTCCCTTGTATTTCTCTCCAGGGACTTATCTCCACAGCCCTATTCTGAACATTGCCCTCACCTGAAATGGATTAGAAGGCTTAAACTCTATTATCTTTCTTGCCAATTACAGCATCATTTTTTTCAGACACCTTCTCAGCATTCCTCACGCTCTTGTTCTTTATTCTTGTTGGGCATTCAGTCTCTTGACATCCAACTTTGCCTTCTAGTTCTGGACTTACTTAAGTATTTCTTCCTTTTCTCAACAGCCCATTCACTTCAAGTGTCTTTTAGCTAACAGCCTCAGGTCCTTTGCCTCCCTGACTTTCTACATCATCTCCTGAAATCCCCTTGCAAATCAAAAATCATGAAAAATTTCCTTCTACTTTCCTACACCTGTTAGATTTTAAAATCAGAGGCAATCACACTTTAACAGCTGGTCTCTGATTTGTTTCAACAACTATCCTGATGTTTCCATCTGTACGTCATGCATCTTACTTTGTTTTTCTGCAGTTAGAGATAATCTTGACTTCTATTTCAAAGAGAGAGAAGTCTGAGCCACCAAAATGATCTTTCTTAACTAACTCCCCAACCTCTTACAAACAGGTCGGTGTCTGCCTTTAGCTTAATTTTCTTTCCTTAAGTCTCTTAGACAGACTAGGACTAATCCCCAATTTCTCTCTATTCACTCCCCCTTTTTTTTCAGTATTAAAAACAAACAAAACCAACGATGCATCTCCAGATTACATACCACCTTATATGGCACCAGTTTATCTTAACAATAGCCTTTGTATGTTTCCCTGCTTAAGTCACTTTAACTTGGCAAATTCGGTTCATCAGTGTTGAATGTTCGGCCAATATCACACTGCTAGTCGTAGACTACCAACCCATTTCGTCTTTCTCTTTCCTCCACACTGCATTGTTAGCTATCTTTTCATATGCAGCCTTCCAAATTAAATGTACGCTCCTTATTTGTTGTGTCCCTTGTTGTGTCCATTACAGTGCTTAGCCCAGTACTTTACAAGGTATTGGTGGAATCTTAGCTTCAACCATGATAAAGTAATCACAATGATTAAGTGCTTTAAATTCTGCACTTACAAGATATAATCATGTAAACTCTGCTCTTGGTGTCCAATTTACAGAAATGTAACAGAAGATCCTTTCCAATGGCAGTCCAATGGAGGTTGGCATGATCTTTTGAATGCTTGAAAAGAGTAATGGTTTACATCGCTGAACTATAAAATTGTACTGCCGACTCCTAATGACCTTTTTGACTGACAAGATTTCCCTCTGGTTCTCCAAATGCCTGAAATTATAAAAGAAGAAAAATCTGAAATACTAAAATCGTATTAGAAACTGCACCTGGAGAAAATGCTTCCAGGGATCATAAAATCGCTAGGTTATGCAGATGAAACAATTTTATTCTAAAAAAAAAATCATAAAGAGAACTTATGCCATGAATCAAAGTATCTAAAAAGAGATAGAAAAAAATCACTACATTTTTTTTCAATTTTCTATTCCATTTGGGATAAATATTTATCAGATACATTAAAGAAAAGTTTTTGTCCAAATAAACTTTGCATATACAATTGTGAAATTATTTGTAGATGCTGCTTTTCAGTCATATTATGGATATTGCTTTTCAGTATAGCAATGGAATGGCATTTCTCTCATTTGAAGTAGGAAAAGTAATTTTTCTGCTTTACTTTTCTTTCCTATTTTTTGGATATTATTGCCTTTATGTGCTTTGTAAGTGTCACATCTGATTGGATGCATTTCCATAAGCTTTTCTAGACTTTGTTAAACGGACATCTCTATTTATTTTAGAGGACAGATGACAACAAAAAGATTAAATCCACATGTTAAATCCAGGTCCATCTAAGGAGAAATACTTCAATATGAAGCTATTAGTAGTGTTCTGATGGAAAAGTGATACCTGTCTTATTTACTGAGTGGTAGTCCAGGGTGTTACAGGCGATGCCTGTAATAAGAGAATGTAAAGAAAAGGAAGCACATATCAGCACAAATATGGGTTGGATTTTAAAACCACCCTGTGCAGTTTGAACCAATTTACTAATTGCCTAATTGACATACAGCATAATGAGAGAAATGCTAGAAATCCCAGCTATAAAACTGATGTCATTAAACCATCATAAGTAGAACACTGCGCATCTTTGTCCTATTAATGTGTATAATTAGAGGCCCCTTGTTCATTTCATGGCAATTATAATTTTTTTTCCAATTGTACCAGCCAGATCATTTGCATTCCTTCACATTCTGTAGTATCAGCACATGAGATGTATTAAATGGGAATCACTCAATGTGATGTAAAAAGGAGATCAAGAGATGAAACAAATGACTCTCTTTTGCTGTCAGTTTGGGAAAACTGATGAAAGTGTTGGAAAGAAGTTGGCCAGATGGTAAAGTGTTTTATCAGAGACTAAATTACAATGAGGGTAGTTTGATATCTTCAGTAATACCTGCTAAAACATTAAAAATGAGAGAGCAATAAAATGGCATGTAACCTCAGAAACATTTGCTTATTCTAGGTTTGGGCATTCTTCTTTGAACTTATTCCTCTTTTGCTTTGGTGGAATTGGGGAATGAGCTATGGTTTTTCATGTCATAACTGCACTTTGAATTAGACTAATAGCTAGTTCCAGGAGGTTTGTCAGTAGAAGTAGAATTTGCCAGTACTGTATCCTGTAACTTAAAATGTATTATCTACAGAGATTGTGTGGCAGATACAGGCTTATATATGTTAGAGTGAGTGACTCGATTGCTGGAGTTTTATGGAAAGAATTTCTTGGCTATTTGGTATGCATTTAGACCCCTCTTCTCTCTATTTGTCAACCCTGTGAATTGTTTATTTGAAATTTATTCATTTAATAAGAATATAGGGGTGCCACTCGGAGAAAATCCTACCCACGCAAACCCCTTTGTCCTCACCTAATTATATTTCATTGGATCCAATTGAAAGAGGAGTATTGGAGGCTTCTTTGTGGACACACACTCTCTTCCCAACCTAGTTCCAGGCAATACCTCTAATTCCTCCCCAGGCCCCTACCTTCAGTGTCTGTCCTTGTGGGGCCTGCATTGTCCCCTATAGCAGTAATTCCTCATCTTGATATGCGATCACCCTTGATATCTGGTCAAATTCCTTCACTCCACTCATTAGTGTCTGGTCACTCTGGCCTGACTTCAGCAAGAATCCTATCAAGTCGATTTACCAGTCTCTTCCCTTATCCTTGATGTTTCCTCTTAGTGCCTTTCTGTCCACTGAACTCCACCCTACCACTTGGCTATCAATTTCTCCTGTCCATGCTGTATTTGGAACTGAACTCAGTTCTATATTGAGGTCTCTTTTCCCCTGTTGAATGAAATGTGTTCTTACATTCCATCAAAAAACAAAAAAACAAAAAAAAAAAACCACTTTAAAAAACCAAAAAAAAAAAAGAAAAAACCTTTGCAAGTAGTAGATAACTTTTAGTAAGAAATAATCCTTGTCAATATACATGCCAATAAATTGTGTCAGGTGGAGATACAGTTGATTTTTCTCACTCCCCACCCCTCAAATACTCGTGTGAAAAAAGCCAGTTTTAAGTCATTTGCAAGTTTATTTCAACATCCCTTTACCCCACATGAACTTGTAGTTCTTTAATTTCTTTTTTTAATAGACATGTAAGTTTTTATAAAGATTTATTTACTTATTTTTGAGAGAGAGAGCGAGAGAGCACATGAGTGGGGGGAGAGGGAGAGGGAGAATCTCAAGCAGACTCCCTGCTGAGCACAGAGCCTGGTGCACGGGGCTCGGTCCCAGGACCCTGAGATCACGACCCGAGCCCAAACCAGGGTCTGATGACCCACTGCCTGAGCCACCCATGTGCACCAGACATGCAGGTTTTTAAAGTCCAGTCTCATATTGGGTGAGTCATATTACAAAAGCAGGTAGAAATTGAAGAAAATGATGGCAAATTAGATTACTTATAATTGATCACTGTCCTTCTAATTTCTATTATATTTCTTAAGGCGAGTATGCCTTAGTTTTGGGGATGAAAACTAAATATTTGGTTTATAGTGCTTGCTTCTGCAGCACATATATTAAAATTGGAATGACAAAGAGAAGATCAGCATGACCCCTGCACAAGGATGACATGCAAATTCGTGAAGCATTCCATATTTTTGTGATGGTATCACAGGTGCAGATGTATGTCCAAACTCATCACATTGTATACATCAAATATGTGCAGGTTTTTGTGTGTCAATTATACTTTAATAAAGTTATAAAAAATCTGTGCTCGTTATAAAAACTGATTAAATCCAAATGGGATCTGTACCTAAGTTAATAGTATTGTACCAACTTCAACTTCCTGGTTTTGAAAATGTATTATGTTAAAATAAAAAAAAATACTTACGGAAAAAAATATTTGGTTTAGGGGAGTATTTATTAGATGACAAGCACTACATAATTACCATACTTAGTAAATAATTTGCTGTCACTATATCTTACATTTTTATGGGAAGAAATAATATATTGAATTTAATTCAAATCAATTCAGTTCATTTCAAATATACCTCTACTATAAGTGTCCTAGAGGTACTTTAATTTAAAAAAATTCTTGTTATTCAAGTTAAATACATTTTATGTAGTTTGTTGAGGTTCTTATGGAAAACTATTTCATAATTGCAGGGTACTTCTCAGATTTGTATACAAACAATAATGAATTATCAACATTTCTTCTGGTTATTGCCAGAAGGTAGTGCCTTCTTTGAAAAAATAAATTGGTTTTTAACAATAGCTTTACTCAGATGTAGATACGTTTAGGCTTTCATGCCAGTCCCTTAGCCTTCATTAGTACTAAGTGGTTATGCATGATGAAGAGAAAATATTTACCAATAGAA
Organism: Potos flavus; assembly: GCA_028534135.1. Taxonomy (NCBI): domain Eukaryota; kingdom Metazoa; phylum Chordata; class Mammalia; order Carnivora; family Procyonidae; genus Potos; species Potos flavus. The sequence goes on along the minus strand of CM052900.1, from coordinate 107,897,479 downwards.
AACATGTTGATATAGTGAAATGATGCATTCTGGTTATTAAATTCAGGAAGATTACATATGCAGGCATTTATTTCGAAGTGATGCTTTCATGCTCAATTGCGATTATTTGAAATTCTTTTAAAGACGTTCTTATATTCATAATTATCTTGACTAAGTATAAACAATAAACAAATATTTTTCAAAGATTTAACATCACTAAACAATTTCTTAAGCTTTTCTTAGAGAAAAGATATATGTATTTATTTGCATATGTAATGCTATGCCATCTTGAAATGGAAGCGACCATGTATTAGTCAGTTGGGGGTGCTATAATAAAATACAGACTGGTTGGCTTAAAGAACAGAAACTTATTGTCTCACCTCTGGAGGCTGGAAAGTCCAAGATCAAGGTACCAGCAAATTTGATGTCTGGTGAAGGTGTCCTAGCTCGAGGACAACTTCCTCTCGCTATATTCTCATATGGTCTTGTCTTTCGTTGTTGTCAAGGAAGGTGGGGGGAGAGACAGAGACAAAGGGAGGAAGAGAAAGAGAGTGTGAGTGAATTCTGGTGTCTCTTAGTATAAGGACACAAATTCTATGGAATCAGGGACTTACCTTTATGCCCTCATTTAACCTAAATTATTTCCTTAGAAGCCCTGTCTCTAAATATAGCTACATTGAGGGTTAGGCCTTCAACATATGAATATAGGGCGATACAAACATTCTGTCCATAACAGACCATTTAGTTTAAATCTGATGAAAACTTTTGACTCTGTGTGTGAGCATTTTGTTACAAATTGGAGGATGAATTATTCAATCTGAATAATATTTGCTTATACTAACACACTTACACCTTATAGAGAATCTGACTCTAGCTTCATGAAACCATCTTTAGTGCAAATATAAGACATATTTACATTCTGTTAGTGAAATATATTTCTAGGGCACCTGGGTGGCTCAGTTGGTTAAGCAACTGCCTTCAGCTCAGGTCCCGATCCTGGAGTTCTGGGATCGAGTCCCACATTGGGCTCCCCGCTCGGCGGGGAGCCTGCTTCTCCCTCTGAACTCTCCTCTCTCATTCTCTCTCTCTCTCTCTCTCTCAAATAAATAAATAAAATCTTAAAAAAAAAAAGAAATATATTTCCATAGTGCAACGCGATTGGTGAATTCTGATCTATTGTTTCATTAGTCTGAAAGAGACACTTATATTGGAGCAAAAGTATAATATTCACTTACATTACAGCTTTTCTGAAAAAAAGTTTATATTTCTCCATTTCTGTGACAAAACCCTTTGAAGAGTACTTTCACTGATAATCAAAATGAGACTCTAATAACACAGCTTATTTTACATAAAAGTAGGAATTTAGTTAGAAACTAAGTGCCAGTTGATATTCGTTGATTCATTGTGATTGTATCCCCCAAAATATCTACCATTCAGGACCTGTAGAAATGCCTGGTTATTATAGGCTGTATGTCTGCCAAAGTGAGATTGTATCAACTGCTATATTTTTACATACATTACATTTTAAACTTCTCTCCAAAGTTTGTACGTGAACCCACCGAGTCATCACTTTCTTAACAGTATCCTATACACCTCACTGTGTTCTGCTTTATTATTTTCTCTTGGCTATGACATGAAATACAACAACTCAACTTCAGCCAAGTCATATCAGCCTTCTTCCTTCTTACACTGTTGCTTTGCACAAGATTTATATTAAAGCATAAATGAGAAAAATAAGTGAGCCCCCAACCCCAAATGACTGAGATGTGTTTGAATATTACTATAAAATTGCTTACTTTTGGCATGTTCTAAAAAAATAGAAATGTTATTTAGAAGCAAAACTTTCACTATTTGTAGATGACATGATACTGTACATAGAAAGCTCAAAAAACTCCACCAAGAAACCATTAGAACTGATGAATAAATTCAGTAAGGTCGTGGTATTAAAAAAATCAATGTACAGAAATCCATTGGATTTCTATACACTAATAATGAAGTAACAGAAAGAGAAATTAAGAAAGCAATACCATTTATAATTGTACTAAAAATAATAAAATACTGAGGAATAACTTTCATTAAGGAGGCAAAAGATCTTACTCTGAAAACTATAAAACATTGATGAAAGAAATTTGAGATGGCACAAATGGAAAGATTCCATCCTCATAAATTGGAAAAACAAATATTTATAAAATTTCCATACACTTTAAGTAATCTACAGATCTAATGCAATCCCTAACAAAATACCAATAGCATTTTTCACAGAACTAGAAAAAATACTCCTAAAATTTGTATGGAACACAAAAAACCCTGAATAGCTAGAACAATCTTGAAAAAGAAAAACAAAGTGGGAGGTATTGCAGGTACAGGTTTCAGGTTATACTACAAAGCTGTAGTGATCGAAACAGTATGGTACTGGCACAAAAATAGACACATAGATCAATGCAACAGGATAGAAAGCCCGGAAGCAAAGCCATGATTATATGGTCAATTAATCTTCAACAAAAGAGGGAAGAATATGCAATGGGAAAAAGTCTCTTCAACAAATGGTGTTGAGAAAATACCACTGTCTTATATCATACACAAAACAAACTTAAAATGAATTAAAGACCTAAATGTTAGATGTGAAACCATAAAAATCCATCCTAGAAGATAGCACGGGCAGTAATTCCTCTGACATCTACCATACCAATATTTTTCTTGACATATCTCCTGAGACAAGGGAAATAAAAGCAAAACTAATCTTTTGGGACTATTAAAAAAAACAAAAACTTCTGCACAGTGAAGGAAACAATCAACAGAACCAAAAGACAACCTGTTAAAGGATATTTGCAGATGACCTATCTGATAAGGGGTTAGTATCCAAAATATATAAAGAATTTATACAACTAAACTTCCAATATACAAATAATTGAAATTTCTCCAGAGAAGATACACAGATGGCTAATAGACACATGAAAAGATGCTCAACATCACTCCTCATCAGAGAGATATAAATTATAACCACAATGACTTATCACCACATACCTGTGAGAATGGCTAAAATAAAAAACACAAAAAACAAATGTTGGCAAGGATGTGGAGAAAAAGGAACTCTTGTGCACCGTTGGTGGGAATGCGAATTGGTGCAGCCACTGTGGAAAACATTATGGAGGTTTCCCAAAAAATTTAAAATAGAACTACCCTATGATCCAGCAATTGCACTACTGAATATTTACCCAGAGAATACAAAAGCACTAATTTGGAAGAGTATATGCATCCCTGTTTGTTGCAGCATTATTTAAATAGCCAAATTACAGGAGCAGTGCAAGTGTCTATTGATAGATAAATGGATAAAGAAGATGTAATGTGATATACATGTGCATATATATATATATGTGTATGTATATACACATATATACATGAAAAGGAATATGGAATGGAATATTACTCAGCCATAAAAAAATGAAGTCTTGCCATTTGCAATGACATGGATGGGCTGGAGAATATAATGCTAAGTGAAATATGTCAGCCAGAGAAAGACAAATACCATATGATTTCACTTATATGTGGAATTTAAGAAAAAAACAAATGAACAAAGGGGAAAAAAAAAGAGAGAGAGATACAAACCAAGAAACAGACTTAACTATAGAGAACAAGCTGATGGTTACCAGAGGGGTGGTAGATGGGGACGGATTAAAGAGGTAAAGGGGATTAAGAGTACACTTATCATGATGAGCACTGAGTAATGTACAGAATTGTTGAATCACTATGTTGTACACCTGAAACTAATATAACACTGCATGTTAATTATACTGGAATTAAAATAAAAAACTTAAGAAAAAACAGAAATATTCTATATACTTTTAATGTTCAGTGGTGATTGTTTTTTCCTTAGGCATGTCTTTCCAAATGTCTCTCAAGTTCCAGTATGGGTATCAGTACATTTCTGTTGTTTCTGTGGTCTGTTTTCTATTTCTCTTTATTGAAGTGGGGGTTAAATGCTGTCGCAGAGTATATGGAATTGAACAATCACATAAGCATGTCTGCCAATGATCCAAAGTCTACATTCTCATTTAGGGTTTTGAAAATACTTCAAGGACTTCCCTTCCCATTGTTTTCCCAGAAATTGACCATTAGAATGATTTTCATACTTTCTTGACTTTAGAAAATACTCCTTTGTGGTCTTCTAATAAACTATGTGGACTCTGTTGCTTTTTGGCAACTTTCCCATATTACTTCTATTGTTATGATGATTTACAAAAGAGAACACATAAACTGATACACATGGAGACCCCATTATTGTGCAGTTCCCATGCAAATGTTGTTTATTGGGAGCCGATCACTAAGAATTATAAGAAAAATAGTTGGTATTGATCCAGCTATTACAGCTCCTGTAATTATCATTACAGCCATTTAAATCACAGCTTTATGCAGCCAAAGATCTATGAACACAATTCCCGGTAATATCATTGAAATTCAGCAGACAGACTTTGGAGCCAGACAAACCTGAATTTAAATTCCAGGTTCACTACACATAAACTTAATCTTCTGGAAGTTACTAACATGTCTAAACTTCTATTTCTTCATTGGAGGTTGATAAAATTAGAGATTATGTATATAACCACCTAGTAAAACTCCTGACAAAATTTTGAGAGTATGTGAATTGTTAGTATTGTTTTTTTTGTTATACATATGTGAGGCTAGGTTATTGCTTGTTCTTCATAGAAGTATTAGAAACAAACTTAGTCTCTAGCTATGTATGACTTTGTAGGAAATAGGCACAGTATGAAATATTTGTTATTTTTTATAAGATCAACGTGGAAATCCTAAATGTTTTAATACATTTGTACTTATGAAATATTGCCCTGTATAAATTGTATCAGGTATATTACAAGGCAACAGTGGAGGCATAGGGACCAGTTAGTCAAAATACATTGTGATGATAATTTGGGGAAAGATGCTGACAGTCTGATAGAAAGTTGTAGATGGATTTGAGAAGTATTTGTAAGAGAGATTCAAGAAGATTTGATGACAGGAAACAGTCTTTAGAGGGTAGGTTTAAAAAAAAATTCCTAGGTTTTTGACTGAAGCAACTATTTGTGCTCTCATTTAACACAAAAGAAAATAGTAGAGTAAAATCAGGTTCAGGGATAAAGCTAATTGAGCGTTTTTAAAATTGACTCATAATTGGCATGCAATAAAATGCACAAATGTTAAATGTTCAATTTGACATGTTTTGACTATTTCATGAACTGGTACAATCCCAGCACAAAATAGTATCTGGAACATTTTCATTACTTCAGAAAATTCCCTAGTCCCTTTCTAGTTGATTTCAACTCTCCTCTAGGCAATGATTTTATGAATTCTATTACCATTGACTGGTTTTGTCAATTCTCATACTGTGTATAGATGGTATTATGCTGAATGCATTATTCTGTGTCTGGGCTTTTTATTTTAACAAAAAATTTTGGGAAAGTTGTGTGTATTGATAGCTCATTCTTTTACATTGCTGAGTAGTATTCCATTGTATGAAACTATCTCAATTTGTCCATTCTTCTATTGTCAGGCTCACAGACTGTTTCCTGGTTTTGGCTATTATGAGTAAAACTGGGATATTCTTATACAAAGCTTCTTGCAGCTATGTATTTTTATTTTATCTTAATATCAAAGAATGGGATTGCTGGGTTATAGAGTAGATGTATGCTTAATTTTAATAAACTGGCAAACAATTCTCCAAAGTGTTTTCCATTTTACACTCTCAACAGCACTGTACAAGAGTTTCAACTGTTCCACATTCTGTGCTATTTTTAGTATATCTTGTTTACTTGCCATTCTAGTAGATGTGAACAGATATCTATGCTTTTCATTTTAATTTATATTTCCCTGATCACAAATGATCATATTTCATATAGGTATTTTCATCAACATTTGTCAAAAAAAAATCCCTTTTATTTCCCAATTTATTCAGCAATTGGCCAATGTATTCAGCAATTGAGTTTGTTTTTGGACTGTATTCTATGCTTGGATCTTACACTGATATGACACTGTCCCAGTTATTGTAAGGTTTGAATCAGTTTGTATAATTCCTTCAACTCTTTCATTTTTTTCAGGAGGATTTTCTAGATTCTTTCCATCTCCATACAAATTTTAAAATCTAACCAATTTCTACTAGAAATCCTGTTGGGATTTTGTTGAATCCATAGGGCAATTTAGAGAGAATGAACATCTCTAAAATATTGAACCTTCCAATTCATAAAATGGCAAATCTATACTTTAAGGTCATCATTAATTTCTTTAAACAAGATTTTTAATTTTCAGTATACAGATTGCATATATCTTTCACTTGATTTCGTTGCAATACTTTTTATGTTACTTTAATGTATTGGTAGGTAGGAATGCAAATCATTTTTATATATTTATTTTGAATCCTGTGAGCTTGATCAATTCCTTTATTCTAGTCATTTTTTGTAGACTCTATAGAGTTTCATATGTACATAATCATGAAATATTCAAATAATGACAATTTTACTTATATCTAGTTTTTATGTCTTTTATTTATTATTAAATATTTTTACTTTATTGCACTGGCCAGGACATCCAGTACAGTACTGAATAGAAGTGGTGAGACAATATCTCAGCCTTTTCCCTATCTTTGAGGAAAAGGGCTTAATATTTTAAATGTGATGTTAGTATTAGGCTTTTCATAAATGCCCCTTCTTGAATTAAGGAAGTTTTCTTCTATTCTTAGAGTAGTTTTTTTTTTTTTTTTTTAATCTGAATAGGTGTAGAATTTTGCCAAAGCTTTTTACCTTTCTTGAGAAAGACATGTGGCCTCCTTTCCTCTTTTATTCTGATAATGGATTGAGTTACCTTGATTTTTGAATGATACACTAACCTAAATTTCTGAGATAAATTATATTTGGCCATAACATATTATCCTTTTAATGTATGTGTGGATTGGATTCACTAATATTTTGTTATGGATTTTGTCATCTGTGTTTAATAGAGATATTGGCCTGTATTTTTTTCTTGTAATAATTTAACCATAAGCTTATTCTGATTTTATAAAATAGATTGGAAAATGTTCTCTCTTTTACTAATTTCTATAAGTTTGTGTATGATAGGCATTATTTCTTTCTTAAATGCGTGGTAGAATTCAACGGTGAAGCTGAGTCTACAGTTCTTTGTGGGAAAAATTTGATATTAATTTTCTTAATAGGTATGGGTCTCTTGCATTTTGTATTTCTTTTTGTGTAAGATGAAATTGTCCATTTTATCTAAGTTATCAAATTTATTGGCATAAAGTTGCTAAAAATATTCTCTTATAATCATTTTAATAATTTTAGTATTTCTAATTACTTCTTCCTTTTCATTCCTGCTGTTGTTAATTTGTGTTCTCTCTCCATGAAATACAGCAGGCCAACTTGCTAGCTTTCAATGAAGGTAGAAGTCCTTCCAGACTTTGACAGTAACTTAAGTAAATTTTTTAGCAGCCCCAAATTCGACTAATTTTAAATTAGCAATGATCATTTGCTATATTAGCAGCTTTCCTCTTTTTCAGCTATTTCAATCCATTAATACTTGTACAATATTTTTAAATTTCTTGATGCAAATTAGTCTTCAGAGCTAATACTCGAAGCATAGTGTTAATTTCATTAATAACTAAAATTTAAATATACAATATTTCTTTGCAATTGAGAGGTACTTTGGTATGTTTATGTTGACATTACTTGCACTATTAGGTAAAAGGAAATTAATTAATTTATTGAGCTATTTAGGAATTATTGCCCCTTAAGGCAACTCTTGTGTAAGATACTGGAAACATAATGATGAATAAGATATAGTTTCTGCCCTAAAGGAGCTTACAATTGAGTATTTAGAAAGACAAGTTACTATGACATTATGGTTTACTTTTATAAGCAATGTGATAAAAATAGGCAAAAAGAACATAAAAGAAGGTGACTTAACTTAGTCTTAATTAAGAAAGTCTTCTAAGGGGAAGTATCATAAACTCAATTCTGTGGAATGAGTATGAATTAGCTAAGCTGCTCCCAGATTCCTATCTTTCAGAGACTGCAAAAATACAATCTATCTTCATTCACGGATTCTGTATTTGCAAATTTGCCTACTTACTAAACTACATTTGTAACCCCAAAATGAATACTTATGACATGTTTACAGTCATTTACAGACACGCACAGAGCTGTGAAAAATTTGAGTGGTCCAATGTCCATGTCCTTGTCCTCAGCTGAGCTCTGCCATTCTGTATCAGCTCTCATATTATAAACAAGTGTCTTTTTCATATCTATTTGGTGCTCTATTTTCTGCCTTTTTGTGCTTTTTGGTCGTGATTTCACTGTTTAAAATGGCCCCGAGCATGATGTTGAAGGGCTTTCTAGTGTTTTTGCACACGAGAAGGGTATGATGTCCCTCATGGAGAAAATACAAGTGTTAGATAAGCTTTGTTCGAGCATCAGTTATCGTGCTGTTGGCCATGAGTTTAGTGTTAATGAATCAACTACGTATATCAGGAATTAGGTGCTTTTAAGCAATAACACACATAAAGGAAAGTTATGATTGTTGATTAGTTGTGGAAAATTTTGTGACCAGAAGCTCAGAGGGGCCTAAGCCTGTGTTTCCCCCTAGAAGCAATGGCTCCGTATTCAATTATTTCATTTTTACAGCAACTTTATAGAACGCACTTATACGGATAATGAGAATTGACTCTAAATGTCTTCTGTTTTAAGTTACCAAGTTTTATCATTTGGGTTTTCCAGCTATCTGAAAATAGAGCATTTTTATAAGAACTCTGGTAAGCTGAAATGGCATCAAGCAAAGAAGTAATTACCATTCATTGATATGGAAACATTGTTGAGCATTTCCAGACCTAAAAAATAACCTCTCTGACACCTTTAGCAAGTAGGTTTTTCTGATACCTTAGCACAGATCTTCCTAATGAATTCACAAAATCAGTTGAGATAAAGCACAAATGTTCCCAGACCAGTTCAAAGCAATGGAGTCTTGATGCTGAGTTGTTGAGTGTGGTTCCTGGGGAAGGTGCTTGGCGGGGCAGGTCTGC